>CM022297.1:465341180-465820491 GCA_011799875.1 Thinopyrum elongatum
TGTTTTAAGAAAATGAAATTAACACCCTTGAGTTTACTATTAGGATCAGTTTGCCCTAATAGAAACAGCCTTTTCTTTCAGCTTTCTGTGTTCATAGTGATGCCACGAAATGGTTGTAGCACATGCCATCCTTCTAACTACAGAAATCCCTTGACTGCTGTTGTTCACCACTAGGGACCTGATCTCTACTTCTTTATCTGGTGAGGTTTTGTCCTCTGTATGCATCTTCTTTGCCGCCTTTTGTTTTGTTACATACCATGATTTGAAGATTCCAACAAAACACGGTTTTAATTAAAAAGTGTCTTGAATACTTCAGTGCCTAAAGTAACTATTTTGTGTTGTGTTTTGAATCATGATGCTTATCTTATAGCCTGTGTCCTATCGGTGGATAAAAACACAAGAATATTGTTGTATTATAGCAGGATTAACACTTTATTGTTAGTTTGAATCGTGTGTGAAATAAGGGCCGTGTTCATTCAGTTTTGAAAGTTTCGGACCACGTATCAGTATGAGTAAGTTTGGTTTGTTTGTTACCACGTAGATAAAATTTTTATGCACTCTTACCCCTACTCCTAGACTATATACAAAACCACGATGTAATTGGTATTGCCAGTTAGCCGACAACCTTTTGTTAGTCCTGTTTCGAGGGACTTACAACCCTGTTATAAAATGTCCCCCTGTCAGAAATGCATATGTACTTCTATTCCCCAAACAACGATGACTTTTGTCTTTAGTCAAGACCAACCAAATTGATTAGATGGTTGGAGGGTGTATTCCGTATCCCCAGACCTACATATTAGGACTTCTCTTAACTCTGTTTAATTGGCACCGTGTTTTTCTTTTTTTTCGTCACATTAAATAGCTGTTTTTGACCTATTCTTTCAGTGGCGGTATATTGCGTCGTTTTTTCTTCTGAGGTTATTAACAATCTATCTAGACTGGTGTTGGTTGTTGGTTTTTGAGATAGCTTACCAGGCTTGACGCTCTGGTGTGGGGGAGGCGTACTGACGTCTTTACATACGAGCCTTCTGGTTACTGGTACATGTTTTCATTGAAAATAAAACACAATTGAGCTGGGCTACCCCATTGGATCACGTTGGCTTAATAGAACCACCTTCCTTCAATGTCTCCCTTGGGTGTTTTTGTTTTATGGGCTGCCACGCAATTGCATCAGCATGCCATCTCTCTAAACTGCAGCAATCCATTGACTGCCTGATTTTCCCACTGCCCCCGTGAACTGAATCCTCACTCTTTAATCTTGGTGTGATGGTTTTACTGACGTTTTTCTGGTGCCGCCACTTTTTTTCGTTACTCCAACCATTGCACCTTTTCCGATGATCACAATTCATAACATCCGATTAAAAGCTGTTTTGAATCTTACGTTGCATCAAAAGTAAAACCTATTGTTTGGTTTGAATCATGTGATTCGATCATCTATAGCCTGGTAGTCCTTTCGTTGGATAAAACCACAAAGAATATGTTGCTATTTTTTATAGCAAGGATAACACCCACCTGATTGTTAGTTCTGAAATAGTGTGTGAATAAAGGGTTCCGGCTTCAGTTTGAAAAACTTCCCCCCCTTGTATTCCCACGTATTTCAGTCCTCCCCATTTTGAGTATTATGTTTGGTTTCCTTTGGTACCACGTAGAAAATTTTATGCACTTTCTTTACAACCCTACTACAAAAACCATACTACAAAACCATTGATGCTATTGTATTGTCGAGTTGACAATTGTGTCCTTTCTGTCACCGTTTTGTTTTTTTCTTTTGAGGACTAAAACTCTTATAAATGTTTCAGGAATGCACTTTATCGTATTCTCATTCCATATATAGATGAGCTTAATCAAGACAACCAATTGATGCAGATGGTTAGGAGGGTGTTCGTATCCCTTTTACACAAAGGGACCCAAACCAGTAATTCTTGGCCATGTCAGCTTTTTTTGTTCCAATTAATAAGCGGACTAGTCTTTTACAGGTTGTTGGGCTGTCTTAAGCTTTTTTTGAGGATAACAAAATTAATCAGCTTTGGTTGTTCTTTTGTGAGATTTATGCCCTCATACCAGTGCTTGACCCTTTTGGTGTGAGGGCGTCTGCGTCTTTACATTACGAGCCTTTCTGCTATGTACTATTTTTTCAGTTTATAAAATGTTGATTGTGAAACAATTGACGCTTATCAGTGGATTCAGCTGCTTTTTCTTTATCTTCAGGCTATCAATTACGTAGTCCTTGTTCGCCCCAAGGGTTGCCTGCACAGTAGGCTCTGAACTTGTATATGTTCTTCGTTTGTTTTTTCCCGAAGTCTCCCGCTCACCCCATATTCCAAACTGTGACCTTTCTAGGATGAATCTGCACTCAACAAATCATAAATCGGATCTTAAATATATAAAAATATTTCTCAAGATACAAATGCTTTTTTGGCAAAGCCATTTTGGTGTGTTACACAACCACCGAACAAAATGTATCTTTATGCATGCAACAGTAGTACCGGGTATACTATAAACGTTTCACTGTTGTGCCAATGCCGTTAGACTTTGTTTTTTTTTTTTTTCTTTCTTGCCTATACTAAATAAATACTTATACACTTATCCATGTTGTTTTGTGTTAGTGTTTTGTGCTGCGCTCCTCATGATACTTACTATGTTGTCACCATGCTATTCTTTGTTGGATTGCTTCCCTTGCATAAACACTAAGAATTTCTGTGTTGGCTCTCTGAGTTGGTATTAGCGTCTTTGGTTTTGAATCTCTCTGATGATGTTCTTCTCCTAGCCTTTTTGTGAACTCTCCGCTTTGCCTGTTGTTTGTGGCTTCTTTCCTATACACGATGGATGTTGTGTTCGCTTTGTTTCTATTTTTTTAATATTTGTCTAATTCCTAAGCTGTCCTGATTTATTTTGAGTTTCAGTGGGGCCAACTTAATTTCTACTACTCCCGAGTACACTCCTATCTCGAATTTCCTTCAAAATGGATCTAAGTGGCCCCTAACTTTGGGTTTCAGCACACAATTGTCCAAAAATACGCCACAGAGAAACATGATGTCTTGTCTGTGCACTCCTTCAAGGGCCAAACAACTCTTCACCAAAAAGTCCTGTTTTATCACTTTAAGCACAAAAATTTGAGGTCGTATAAAAACTCCGGGCCTACCCCTCTCTACTAGTGCAGCTGGGTCATGTATTTTTATGGTATTCGCTATGTGATGCTGCCTTTCTTTTTTTTGACGATGCATCTTTGTCAGTATTTTCCTTGTGGGTTCGAAAACGGACTTTTTTCATTTTTCATTTTTCCGAATGAAACTTTAGTTTTTTAGACTCTCCCCCCGTTGTAGTGAACACCCGGTACATTTATAGCAGCTCCTTCGCATTATGCCCGAACTTCATTCAAGTGACGCTTTTTGACCTCACCGCCCACTCGAAATTTCTGTTTTGTCCCTTCATAGTGGACATATTTGTGCCACCATATTCATTCCGGACCCGGATGACAGGCACAGGCTCTTTTGTTCTTTGGCGGTCACCACACAAAATGTAGTTACCGCTGTTCCACATGTATCTGGATTACACAACGGAGAACTAACGGCATATAGCCGCTAGATTTTTCTTTTGATTATCTTGACGGCCAAATGGGATCTGCCCCCTAGGACTCCATAGCATCACTCTGCAGGGAAAGCTATCCGTTTGTCCCCCACTCTATGGGGACACTACGAATGCTCTTATAATCAATGTATCTCTCGACCATTTCTGCTCCGTCAAAAGGACAGGCCGCTAATGTGTCTCCAGAGACTACCACTTGTCCAGAAAAAAGCGCGCGAATGATGTTTTTCTTGACTTTCAGGGCCATTTATAAGTCTTGCTAAGGCCCAAACGTGACGGGTACTCTGGGCCTCCTGGCTGTAAGCGGCGGAGTACTTTGGATTCGCTTACGCGCCTTTTTGAGAGTCTTATTTTCTCGAGTTATTGGCCGGGCCAACCAGGAATCGTAATGATCATTTCAAGTTACTCATGACCGTTTTAGTGCAACCACGGTCAAATTATATGGAAACCCCGCAATAACGTCCTCTGACAGAAACTCATTTTCCTGTGAAGCTTTGGCCTCACTGCCTACCCGAAAATGTGATTTTCGTCTCGATAGTGGAGATATTGTTTCCACATATATACGTGACCGATGCTAAGAATGACTTTTTTCTTGTCGCGTCAACCACACCAACATAGCTCTGCCACTGCTCCTTTGATTCAAGGATATTCATATGATTTTTAGCAGATTTTTGCTTCCTTAGAAAATTTTCCTAGCGCACATCATTTGATTTGTAGGATTGAATTTCTAAGGATTTTTCCCTAAGGTTCCTACCTACGTTGTTCAATTTGTACGATTTGAAATCCTACGAATTGCATTGCACTACGGAAGGCCTTTTTTTAGCTGGAGCTCACCTGAGCTTGGATGAACAGTAACATCCAAAAAAATAGAAAATAGAACTAAAAAAATCTATATTTTTGTCAACAAATAATGATGTGTGAGCATTCTGATATTTTTAGAAGCAGTCTTTTTGGATTCCGGAGCTCAGTGTGATCTCAAGCTACGGACGGATCTGGATGTAACTTTTTACTTATGACTTTCTTTGCACTATCTTATCTTAACCGTTGATTTTTTTTTGAGAATCATCTTAACCGGTTTTTTTTTTGAAATGATCATCTTAACCGTTCATAAATACTACTCCCTCCGTCCCAAAATAAGTGTCTTGAGCTCAAGACACTTATTTTGGGACGGAGGGAGTAGAAGTTTTCTCGGAAAAGGAAAAAACTCCACGTCCGACTCCCGATCCAACTAAATAGGACGGCCTCAAGGCCGACTCGGCTAGCAGGCCAGCAGTGACTTTCTTTAAATAGGACCGCCTCAAGGCCGACTCGGGTAGCAGGCCGACTCGGATTAGTTGGCACCTCCGCCAGGCCGCTCTATTTTAACCAGGCCCAGGCGCCCAGCAGCAGCGCACGCCGCTGATTCACCTCGGCAGTTCGTCTCCACATTATTCTCTCCGGCGGCGGCGACTCGACTCTCGGCGAGGGGCGGAGATGTCCTACCTGCTCCCCCACCTGCACTCCGGCTGGGCGGTGGACCAGGCCATCCTCGCCGAGGAGGAGCGGCTGGTCATGATACGCTTCGGCCACGACTGGGACGAGACGTGCATGCAGGTACGGTGCCCACCCCCCAACGAAACCCTAACCTCTTCTTGATCCTCGCAATCTTCGCTCGATCCAACTGTTTGGTTTGATTGTTTGAGGCCGTTCGGCCTGGGGTGTCCGGGCACCGGATTCGTATCGGAAATTGTATCGGAAATTGTTTGAGGCCAAGAAAGGCTAGATTTAGTTTTAGGGATCATGAGGAGGAAGGAAATAATGGATTTTTTTTTCTAAGGAATTCTCCTTCATGCTGATTTGTGTGACAATTTCGCTAATTAGCCTCTGTGAGCAGTTCATCCTCATGTTAACAAGTAGTGGCAAGCTCTGGTAAGGACTAGTTGCAATATGTTTACAATACAAATATCTGACCTTGGTATTTAGGAATCTCGGTGCAGCACTGCTAATTGGATGACTGATAGTATGTTAACAAATTTGCTCAGCGCCTCGCAATTGTGCTGCTCCCTGGGTAGTATACACGCATCCTGCAGGCACCTTTCCATTGCCTGAGAGGATAGTCGGTTAATTTGGATATGTAGTAGAAGTGGAGGAAGTCCGCGTGTCTCTGTTTTTCTTGAAATATGGATTCTAAGTTTTAGTGAGCTAGATAGTTACTCACATATATTTTTCTGCCTGTAACATTATTTGGAGTAGTTCATGCTGGTTCCTTGGTTAAGTTGGAAGTAGAACTAGCCATTTTGTACTGACATCATGTACCTCAACACATAATTCTGAGGAAATTGAGTGATTTGTGCTTTTCTTTCATTCAGCAACTTCTTTGATGCTTGTGCAAACTATCCATCTCTGAAGTCTTTTTATTTATGTTATTGGTTGCAGTTTTACCTTTTAATTTTGTTAGGCTTTGGTTCCAAATCAGTCTAGTAAATCTGGATATCTGCAGTTATGTTGTATGTGGTTGCTATTGCTGCTCATGGATGATCTCTTGCACTTTGGAGTGCTTCCTTGATCTATTTGTCTTTATGTTAGCTTTGTTAATGATCTGGTTATGATTGATGGTGTCAATACAAATGGCTTAACTGCTGTTTTGGTGTACTGGTGCAGGGCTGCTACACAGCTGATTAATATGGGAGCAAATGCTCTTAATTCTCCATATGTACTATCCACACATCCTACAAGTGATTTTGCATTCAGCCTTTCCATTATCATAAGCTCATACCGTCAGATGCTATTTGGTCGATTTGGAGTAGGGTAGAAGTTGGAGGATTTTTGGATGTCTCCTTTTGTTGAAGTAAAGCTTCTATGTGTACTGAGAGCTAGGTTCGAACTCACCTCTGTATTTTGCTGCGTTTCACATATATATTTGGAGTAGTTCACAACTGGTTGCTTGATTGAGTTGAACTGTTGAGGTAGAGCTAGCCATTATACTCAGAGGAAGTTAAGTGATGGGTGCTTTTCTTCTTTCATTGACGGCCAATTGTTTTATATTATTGATTGCAGACTTGCAGTTTAACATTTTTATTAGTCTTTGGTTCTACATCAATCTAGCATGGTTTTATGTTGTTGACTTCATTATGAGTTTCTGACTATCTGCTTGTTCATGTTTAGATGGACGAGGTGCTGTCAGGGGTGGCTGAGACCATAAAGAACTTTGCGGTGATCTACCTCGTTGACATCACGGAGGTTCCTGACTTCAACACCATGTACGAGCTGTACGATCCGTCAACGGTGATGTTCTTCTTCCGCAACAAGCACATCATGATTGATCTCGGGACAGGAAACAACAACAAGATCAACTGGGCAATGAAGGACAAGCAAGAGTTTGTTGACATTGTGGAGACTGTCTACAGAGGAGCTCGTAAGGGCCGTGGTCTGGTGATCGCTCCCAAGGATTACTCCACCAAATACCGTTACTGAGGTATCTGTGCCTGGCTATTCATGCGCAATGTGTGGCCTGCTCTGTTCTGTGAAATGCGCTGTGTGACCCTTTGATGTAATGCCTGTCAACTTTGAAAGTGTCATGTAACTATGTATTTGTATCTTGAATATCAACATGTCATAAACCTGTAACCCTTTGAAACAGGACCTGCTGTCTATTGGTATTTACTGATTAAAGTGATATTTGGTTTGAACTATGTGTGTGAATTGCTGAACAGAGGTCTTTAGGAATCTTGGTGCAGCACTGCTACTCGGATGATTGATTATATGTAAACAAATGCTCTTAGTGCTTCGCAATTGTGCTGCTCCCCAGGTACCATCCACACATCCTGCAGGCGCCTGGGAGAATAGGTGGTTAGTTTGGATATGTAGCAGATGTGGAAGAAGGCCCTGTGTCTCTGATTTTCTTGAAAGAAAGCTTCTAATTTTTAATGACCTAGATTGTTACTCTCATTTTTCTGCCTGTAACATATTTGAAGTAGTTCAAGCTGGTTCCTTAGTTAAGTTGAAGTAGAACTAGCCATTGTATATCATGTACCTCACCACATAATCATGAGGAAATTGAGTGATTTGTGCTTCTCTTTCTTTTTTCATTCAGCAACTTCTTTCATTGGGTTGTGCATAATCCATCTCTTAAGTCCTTTTGTTTATGTTATCGACTGCAGGTTGACCTTTCAATTTTATCAGGCTTTGGTTCTAAAATCAATCTAGTAAGTCTGGATATCTGTAGTTATGTTACATGAGGTTGCTATTGCTGCTCATGGATGGTTTCTTGCACATTGGAGTGCTTCCATGATCTGTTTATCTTAATTTTAGATATAGTTAGCTTTGTTAATGATCTGGTTATGATGATAGCGTTAATACAAATAGCTTAGCTGCTGTTTTGGTGTACTGGTGCAGGGCTGCTACTTAGAGGATTAATACGGGAGCAAATGCTCTTAATGCTCGTATGTAGTAATATCACACATCTTACAAGAGATTTTGCATTCAGCCTTTCCATTAGCATAGGCTCATAGTCTCAGAAGTTAGTTGGTCAATTTATTGTAGGGTAGAAGTGGGATGATTTTTGGATGTCTTTTTTTGTTGAAGTAAAGCTTCTATGTGTACTGAGAGCTAGGTTGCAACTCACTTTTATACTTTGCTGTGTTTCACTATATATTTGTAGTAGTTCACAACTGGTTCACTATATTGAGTTGAATTAGGACTAGCCATTATAGTCGGAGGAAGTTAAGCGATGGGTGTTTTTCTTCTTTCAGCCAATTGTTTTATTACTTTGTGCAAAGAATAAAATGTCTTAGGCTTTGGTCATACATCAATCTAGCATTGTAATGACCGGGGTAACTTATAATCGTAGGAGGCCCACCGGGCAGGTTTAGTTAGGGGCTTAGCCCACAAGTTATCTTATTTTTATTAGCATCGTGGTTATATAAACAAGCTGTAAGACTCTTTTGAAGATTAAGCAATAAGACAATTCTATTGCCCGGCTCCCAGAGAAGCCGGAAACCCTAAACCCTAGCCGCCTCCTGTCACCGCCACCGCCTCCTCCCACGCGCACGACGGCGCCCAGCCGCCGGCGGCCGCGTGCTCGCCCGCGTCCAACTCCCTCCTTCCCCTACAACCTCCGGCCTAGACCCGGTAGAGCCCTAGCTCCTACCACCTTGGTATCAGTTAGCTCAGTTCCGATCATGTCTTCACCGCCGCCAACCCCGTCGCTTCCGCTGCCGACCGCCACCACCGCGCCGCTGGCCATCTCCACCGTGCCGCTGCCCTCCCCATCCGCGCCGCTGATATCCACCTCCGGCGCCTCCACCGCCCAGATGCCGGCGCCCTCCACCGCCCTGCCAGCAGCCGTCTACACCCCGGAGGAGGTCACCGGGGTCCTCCACGACCTCGTCACAGCCGTCCAGGGGATCCGGCTGTACCTGGCCAGCCCCTGCCGCCGGCCGCCGCCACCGGGCCGCCAGCCCTGCCGTGGTACTCGCCGCACGCAGCGGCCTTCGGGGCGTTCGCTGGGCTGCTGCAGCTGCAGCCACCGCCCGCCACCACCCCGCAGTGGCCGGCGCCGACTCTCGCAGCGCCTCCCGCGCCCACCGCCCCCATACAGCAACCGCCGCCGCTGCCGGGCCCTCCGCCACTCAGCACCGGGCCAGGCCCGACCACGCCGGGAGGCATCCCGATCCAGCAGGTCCGCTTTCCACCGTTGCCGTCACCGCTCCCGGCCTGGCTGTCCGGGTCATCGCCGCCGCCGATCTACACTATGGCCGGGGACCAGCCGGCGCCCACCCTACCGTACGGCGATCCGTCCGGCTCCGCGGGTCCCTACGCGGGCTGCGCTGACCCACCGTTCCATGGGGGACCCCCGGTCCCCACCGACCGGGCGCCACCATCCTCGCTGCTCCGCACCTCCGAGCCGTTTGGCCACGGCGGTCATACCCAGACGCCGCCACAATTCGCCAAGATCGACTTCGCCACCTACGACGGTACTGAGGACCTCCTCAACTGGCTCAACCAGTGCGAGCAGTTCTTCCGCGGGCAGCGCACACTCGCTTCGGACCGCACCTGGCTCGCCTCCTACCACCTTCGGGGCGCCGCACAGACGTGGTATTACGCCCTCGAGCAGGACGAGGGCGGCATGCCCCCTTGGGAGCGCTTTCGTGAGCTATGCCTCCTTCGTTTCGGGCCGCCGATCCGCGGGAGCCGACTGGCGGAGCTCGGCCGCCTCCCCTTCACCTCCACGGTGTAGGACTTCGCCGACCGTTTCCAGGCCCCGGCATGCCATGCGCCGGGTGTGACGGCGCAGCAGCGGGCCGAGCTCTTCGTCGGCGGTCTTCCGGATCACATCCGCGTGGACGTGGAGCTGCGGGGACCCCAGGACCTCCAGACGGCCATGTACTACGCTCGCGCCTTCGAGCGTCGCGCGCAGGCCTTGCAGCAGGCGACACCGGCTCGAAGTGGCTGACAGGCCGCCAGACCACCCCCGACAACACCTGTGCCGGGCCGGATGCCCCCGGCCGCTCCGGCCACGCCGCGGCCTTTCCGTCGGCTCTCTCAGGCCGAGCAGCTCGAGCGACGTCGCCAGGGGCTTTGCTATAACTGCGATGAGCCCTACGTGCCGAGCCACGCCTGCCCGCGCCTCTTCTACTTGGAGACGGCCGACTACGTCGAGGAGGACACACCCGCCGACGGGCTCGGCGAGTTGCCGCCACCAGCTGCTGCGGAGGCCGCCCCCGCGCCTGCTCCGGCAACGGCGCTCGTGGTCTCGCTCCATGCGCTTGCCGGCATCCGCGACGAGCGGACTATGCTTTTGCCGGTGACGATTCACGGCGAGCGCCTGGTGGCCCTCCTGGATACGGGCTCCACGCATAACTTCCTGCCTGAGGCTACCATGCGCCGCTTAGCGCTTCAGCCGACGGGCGGGAAGCAACTTTGGGTCACGGTGGCTAACGGCGACCGCCTCCGGTGCCATGGGCTGGCACGGAATGTGCCCATCACCATCGGCGATGAGCACTTCACCATCATGTGCGCCGGCATCGACTTGGGCTGCTTCGACTTCATCCTCGGCGTCGACTTCTTGCGGACTCTCTTGGTCCCATCCTCTGGGACTTCGACGCCCTGACGATGACTTTCTGGCGTCTGGGCCGCCGCGTCCGGTGGGAGGGCGTTGGGGGCGCCTCACCAGCGACACTGCAGCTCCAGCTGGCTGCGACCGCCACCGAGCTCGAGCACCCACTGTTGGATCACCTCCTGCAGCAGCACGGCGACCTCTTCGACGAGCCTCAAGGCCTTCCGCTAGCCCGGGTGTATGATCACCGCATTCATCTACTGCCGGGCATGGCGCCGGTTGCAGTGCGGCCCTACCGCTATCCTCAGCTGCAGAAGGACGAGCTGGAGTGGCAGTGCGCGCTCATGCTCGCCTTGGGCATCATCCGGATCTCCACGTCACCGTTTTCGGCGCCGGTCCTCCTCGTCCGCAAGTCGGACGGAACGTGGCGTTTCTGCATCGACTACCGCGCCCTTAATGCCATGACGCTCAAGGACAAGTTTCCTATTCCGGTGGTCGACGAGCTCCTGGACGAGCTACATGGGGCGCGTTTCTTCACCAAGCTCGACCTCCGGTCGGGCTACCACCAGGTGCGGATGCACCCGGATGATGTCGCCAAGACGGCGTTTCGGACTCATCATGGCCACTTCGAGTTCTTGGTGATGCCTTTTGGCCTCTCCAACGCCCCGGCGACCTTCCAGGCTTTGATGAACGACGTCCTCCGCCCCTACTTGCGTCGGTTTGTGCTCGTTTTCTTTGATGATATTCTTATCTACAACGCCTCGTGGGCAGAGCACCTTCAGCACGTCGCCATCGTCTTCAACGAGCTTCGAGCGCACCATCTTCATCTTAAGCGCTCGAAGTGCTCGTTCGGGACGGCTTCAGTCGCCTACCTCGGCCATGTCATCTCGGCCGAGGGGGTTGCTATGGACGCCGACAAGGTGGCGGCCGTCGCGGCCTGGCCCACACCGCACTCACCGCGGGCTCTTCGCGGCTTTCTGGGCCTCGCGGGGTACTACCGGAAATTTATCCGGGAGTTCGGCCTCATCGCATCCCCACTCACGCGCCTGCTACGTCGCGACGCCTTTGCCTAGGATGAGGAGGCGACAGCGGCATTCGAGGCCCTCAAGGGGGCCCTCACGACGGGCCCTGTTCTTCAGATGCCTGACTTCGACCGCCCGTTCGTCGTGGACTGCGACGCCTCCGGTGCGGGGTTGGGCGCCGTCCTCCATCAGGGCGATGGACCCCTCGCATTCTTCAGCAGGCCCTTCGCCGCGCGCCATCTTAAGCTCGCGGCTTATGAGCAGGAGCTCATTGGCTTGGTGCAGGCGGTGCTCCATTGGCGGCCTTATCTTTGGGGCCGGTCGTTCCGGATTCGCACGGATCACTACAACCTCAAGTTCTTATTGGACCAGAGGCTGTCG
Organism: Thinopyrum elongatum; assembly: GCA_011799875.1. Taxonomy (NCBI): domain Eukaryota; kingdom Viridiplantae; phylum Streptophyta; class Magnoliopsida; order Poales; family Poaceae; genus Thinopyrum; species Thinopyrum elongatum. The sequence goes on from CM022297.1 coordinate 465,353,205, forward strand.
ACCGTGCCGCAACATCAGTGGATCAGTAAGCTCTTTGGCTTCGACTTCACCGTCGAGTATCGTCCGGGCCGCCTTAACACCGTGGCCGACGCCCTGTCTCATCGCGACGCCGACCACGACACCACCGTCGGCGACTCCGAGGGGGCGGCACTCTGCATCTGCTCGGGGCCCTCTTTCGCCCTCTTCGCCGACACCAGTCGGGCCACCGCGGCTGCGCCGGACGCTCTGCTTCTTCAGCAGCGGCTTGCTGCGGGCGACCTGGAGGAGCCGTGGCGCCTAGCAGACGGCTTGCTCCTGCATGGGTGCCGTATCTTCGTGCCGGAGCACGACGACCTCCGTCACCAGGTTCTATTGCTGGCCCACTCGGCGGGCCACGAGGGTGTGCAGAAAACCCTCCATCGTCTCCGCGCCGACTTCTACATTCCCGGTGATCGGGCCCTGGTCCGGTACTGGGTGCGGTCTTGTGTGACGTGCCAGCGTAACAAGACGGAGACACTACGGCCGGCTGGTCTGCTCCAGCCCTTGGAGGTGCCATCTCAGGTCTGGGCTGATATCTCCATGGACTTCATCGAGGGCCTTCCCAAGGTGGGCGGCAAGTCCGTCATCCTCACGGTGGTCGACCGCTTCTCCAAGTATGCTCACTTCATCGCGCTCGGCCATCCCTACACTGCCGCGTCCGTGGCCCGTGCCTTCTTCGACGGCATCATCCGCCTCCACAGGTTTCCCTCTTCGATCGTCAGCGATCGGGACCCGGTGTTCACGGGGCATGTCTGGCGTGATCTCTTCCGGATGGCGGGCGTGAAGCTCCGCCTGAGCACGGCCTTCCACCCTCAGACGGACGGCCAATCCGAGGTCGTCAACAAGGTGATTGCCATGTATTTGCGTTGTGTCACAGGTGATCGTCCTCGCGCTTGGGTGGATTGGCTCGCGTGGGCGGAGTACTGCTACAACACCTCCTATCACTCCGCCCTGCGCGCCACGCCATTCGAGGTGGTCTACGGCAGACCGCCCCCGCCCATCCTGCCGGTTGACCCGACGACGGCTCGGACGGAGGCGGCAGGCGATCTTCTTCGCAGCCGCGACGAGATGCTTGCGGAGGTACGACAACGCCTCATTCAGGCCCAGCAGCTGGCCAAGCACTACTATGACGGCCACCATCGCGAGGCGGAGTTCGCGGTGGGCGATTGGGTGTGGCTGCGTCTCCTTCACCGCTCTACGCAGTCCCTGGACCCACGCGAGAAGCGCAAGCTGGGCCCTCGCTACGCCGGCCCCTTTGCTGTCTTGGAGCGCATCGGGAAGGTGGCCTACCGCCTTCAGCTTCCGGCCGGTGCTCGCATCCACGACGTCTTCCATGTGGGGCTGCTGAAGCCCTTCCGTGGGGAGCCACCGGCGGCCATCCCCGCGCTTCCTCCGACCTCCGACGGGCGCCTCCTTCCAGGACCGGAGAAGGTGTTGCAGGCCCAACTCCGTCGCGGGGTGTGGTACTTGTTGATCCAGTGGGCTGGCCTTCCGGAGGAGGAGGCTACTTGGGAGCAGCGCGGCGAGTTCCGCCAACACTACCCAGACTTCCAGCTCGAGGACGAGCTGTTTGCGCAGGCAGGGAGAGATGTTATGACCGGGGTAACTTATAACCATAGGAGGCCCACCGGGCAGGTTTAGTTAGGGGCTTAGCCCACAAGTTATCTTATTTTTATTAGCATCGTGGTTATATAAACAAGCTGTAAGACTCTTTTGAAGATTAAGCAATAAGACAATTCTATTGCCCGGCTCCCAGAGGAGCCGGAAACCCTAAACCCTAGCCGCCTCCTGTCACCGCCACCGCCTCCTCCCACGCGCACGACGGCGCCCAGCCGCCGGCGGCCGCGTGCTCGCCCGCGTCCAACTCCCTCCTTCCCCTACAACCTCCGGCCTAGACCCGGTAGAGCCCTAGCTCCTACCAAGCATGGTTGTATGTTGTTGACTCATTACAAGTTTCTGACTATATACTTGTTCATGTTTAGATGGATGAGGTGCTGTCAGGGGTGGCTGAGACCATAAAGAACTTTGTGGTGATCTACCTCGTCGACATCACAGAGATTCCTGACTTCAACAGCATGTACGAGCTGTACGACCCGTCGATGGTGATGTTCTTCTTCCACAACAAGCACATCATGATTGATCTTGGAACAGGAAACAACAACAAGATCAACTGGGCAATGAAAAGACAAGCAAGAGTTTGTTGACATCGTGGAGACCGTCTACAGAGGAGCTCGTAAGGGCCGCCCAAGGATTACTCCACCAAATGCCGCTACTGAGGTATCTGTGCCTGCCATTCATGCGCAGTGTGTAGCCTGCTCTGTTCTGCGAAATGCCAGTACTTACGCTGTGACCCTCGATGTAATGTCCGTCAACTTTGAAAGTGTCGCGTAACTATGTATCTGTATCTTGAATATCGTCATGTCATAAACTTATAACCCTTGGAAACAGGGCCTGTTGTCTATTAGTATGGCTGATAAAACAGATCTTTGGTTTAAACTGTGTGTGTGTGTGCATGGCTGAACCAAGGGCTCGGATTGTCATGCTGGTAGAATGTTAGTGCTCACTGAAGCATGTTGATATTCAGTTGAACGGAAATCCCAGGCCTCTTACATTATTATTAGAGTTGCAGGCTCCATTTTTTCCCCTTGTTCTTGGTTTGAATTAAGTGATGTATGTACTCTCAGTCTCGCTTATTGCTTCTAGATTCTGACAAGGTGGAATTTCCTCATGATTCAGTTAGTTGGTCCTGCGTAGTGATGTGATGCTATGTGACTGCAGAGCAAGTTTGAAAAGTTGTATGTCAGTATAGATAATAGCAATAATGAAGAAAGAACAATCAGTGATCAGTATGGTCCGGAGATAATAATCAGGGAGCTTAACTGAATGTGAATTGGCGAGATACAGCCATCCCTTGAATTTTCGCCATGTAGGCAGCGTTAAACGCAATGCACTTGCTAAAAGAATCAAGAAAGAGGAGCCGTCCATGGTTTGCATGGATCTGTTGGTACTAACAAGAACTTTTGTTTCGCTGCTAGTATACCAACGGGGTGGTGGCGCAGTTGGTTAGCCCGTAGGTCTCATGGATCGTGAGCTCGAGAGTTCGAGCCTCCCTCATCCCACCGTATAAAGACCTCGTAGTGATGAAACGCTCTGTGACAACTTGGGTCGTCACATTAACATCTGATTAATCAGGTGAAATGGGCAAGTCTGAACCTGGTCTTCTTTTTTTCTTTTCTTTTTTTTTGCTTCATCCTAACTGCTGCGCTCTCTCCCTCGCCGCTCCTCTGCTTGTTCAGGCTCACAAAAGATGGGATTTCGCGTGATAAGTTGCCTAACATATCTTCATGATGCTGCAAAAGTCTTCAGCTACCAGTTTTCGGGTTCTGGGCTCATGGTCTGGGAATTCTGCTGTTGGAGGAGTGGGAGTACTTCACACAAGGGAACATCTCATCAGTCATCTGTCATTAGAGCAGTATATTCATCAGGTGAAACGAGTAACTCTGAATCTGGTTTTGCTACGTGCCCCTTCCTCCCTTGGTGCTTTAGTCTATCCTGCTCACCAGTTGATGTGGTGCTCTCTGGTGTTGCCGCCTTGCTGTAAGCCTGTAAGAACACCCTGTGTTCCCCCGGTGAGCATCCGATCTGCGCTGTCTCAGCATGCAATCCTCTGAAAATTGCAGAACTAGGCATATATGTTCTGTCAAGGGTTGGCGTGACTGCGCGGTTTTAGGGCCTCTTCAGAACAAAGGTTTACAAACACATAGGAATGAAGAGAAATATGAAAATAGGAAAGGAATGACATTGTAAAACTAAAACATAGGAATAGGATAACACAGAGGGCTCGAGTTATCATGTTGGTAGAATGTTAATGCTCTCCTTGTATCTCCCCCATGTTGCGGCTGAGCCGCTGAAGCAGGTTCATATTTTCGGTGAACGAAAACCGCAGGCAACGAACATATCTGACTTGCAGGTCCCACATTTTTCTTGTTCTTGTTTTGAATGGTGGGCGATGAACTCTCAGTGTCTCACTCGTGGTTTATAAATTCCAACTATTCTTGTGTGTTTATTATGCCATACTTGTTGATACCTAAAGTTCCTGCTGATTCAGTTAGTTGGTCCTGCGTAGTGATGTGATGTTATATGACTGCAGGCCAAGTCCTCGACCGATTTAATCATTTGAACAAGTTCCTCCTGATTCAGTTAGTCAGGTGTTGTATGTCAGCATATAGATAATGAACCCGCAAAAAAAAGAAGCATATAGATAATGAAGAAAGAACAATCAGTGATCTGTATGGTCTGGAGATAATCTTTGTGATGTGTTTTTTTCTTCTTCTTTTTGAGGGATTTGGGTTGTGGTTTGCATGGATCCTTGTGTCAAATCTCATCCGGCTGTTCATCAGGGAATTTAACTGGATGTGAATCGCAAGATAAAAACATCCCTGAGTTTTCGCCATGTACATACTACTCGTTAACAGTATGAAGAAACATACCAAGAACATCAATGGTTTGAATGGTCTTCCTTGCTTAAGAAGGATGTTTGTTTCGCTTCGGACACAACAAGTGGGGTGGTGGCGCAGTTGGCTAGCGTGTAGGTCTCATAGCTGAAAGAAAAGCGAGTGATCCTGAGGTCGAGAGTTCGAGCCTCTCTCACCCCACAATATGAAAGACCATCGTAGTGATGAAACGCTCAATGGCAACTTGGGTCGCCACATGGTACATCTAATTCGTCAGGTGAAACCGAGCATGTCTGAACCATGGTCTTCTTTTTTCAATTTTTTTTTGTTCTGCCTGGTACAATAATCTCCTCCAGTGTTGCAGTTCCCCTGCCCCTTTGCTTGTCCTGCCCAAGCACTGACGTTCAGGCTCACAAAAGGTTGGATTCTCACATGATATGTTGCCTGATACATCTTGATTATGCACTGGGTTACCAACTTCAGGTTATGGGTTAATGGTCTGTGAATTTGGAGAGCATCTCACATTCTCAATTCTCATTACACCAGTATGAAGCACTTGGGCACTCTTTGGGCTCATCTTTAAGAATCCACTGTGATGATTTCGAATTGTCGCTGTGACCTGTGAGACATATCTATCCATGCGTGTGTACTGCTGAACCAAGGGCTCGGATTGCCATGTTGGTAGAATGTTACTGCTCTCCTTGTACCTACCTAGGTTGCCCTGAACCTGAAGCCAGGTTCATATTCACCGAAAGAAAATCCCAGGCCTCGAACATTTTTCCTGTTTCGGATTGTGAGTGATGTATGTACTCTCAGTCTCGCTCATTGCTTCTAGATTCTGACTAATCTTGTGTGTGCCATACTTGTCGATACATGAACTGACAAGGTGGAATTTCCTCATGATTCAGTTAGTTGGTCCTGCGTAGTGATGTGATACATGAACCGACAAGGTGTTCAAAAAGTTGTAGTATGTCAGCATAGATAATAATCAAGAAAGATTAATCAATGATCTGTACGGTCCGGAGATAATCTTTGCGTTGCGTGCGTGCGTTCGTGCGTGTGTTGTATGGATCGTTGTTTCAATTCTCATCTGGCTGTTCATCAGGGATCTTGAATTTTCGCAAAAATGTGAACTGGCGAGATACAAACTACAGTCAACCCTTGAATTTTCGCAAAAATGGTTGGCAGTGTCCACCGAGCGTTTCATAAATACATAATCAAGAAACAAGAGTTGTCCATGATTTGCAATGGTCTAGTTGCTGAACAAGGACATTTGTTTCGCTGGATGTACAACAAGTGGGGTTGTGGTGCAGTTGGCTAGCACGGCCTCGTAGCTAACGCCCCACATATAAAAGACCTTGTATTGATGAAACGCTCGGTGACAACTTGGGTCGTCACATGTACACCTGACTCATCAGGTGAAATGAGCAAGTCTGAACCTGGTCTCTTTTTCTTATTTTTTTACCAGCCCTCCTCTCTCCCCTCGCTGCTCCTCTGCTTGTCCTCCTGCCCAAGCTCACAAAAAGTTGGAATTTCACATGATACGTTGCCTAAGATATCGTCATCATGCTACAAAAGTCCTCTTCATGTGCAGTACTGCAGTATGCGGCCTTCTGTGTTCTGTGAAATGCCGGTACTTGCGACGTGACCCTTGATGTAATGTCTGTCGACTTTCAAAGTGTCGTGTAACTATGTAGCTGTATCTTGAATATCGACATAATGCTGTAAACCTGTAACCCTTTGAAACAGGACCTGCTGTCTATTGGTATGACTGAGAAAACAGATGTTTGGTTTGAACTGTGTGTGAGTTGCTGAACCAAGGGCTTGAATTGTGATTGAGTGTTGTTGCTCTTCGAGTTATGCTGCGCTGAGGCAGGTTCATATTCAGTGGACGAAAAATTCCAGATGTCTTCTCACGGTCTCACTCATTGCTTCTAAATTCGAACTAGTGTTGTGTGCCATACTTGTCGACACACAAAGTTGCTAAGACCGCAGAACGAGTCCTCGATTGATTAGCTGCGCTATAAGTTACTCCTGTCAGTATAAACAATAAAGAAAGAACAACCAGCAATCTGTTTCGTCCAGGGATAATACTTGTGTCGTTTTTTTTAGGTATCTGTGCTGTGTTGTTATATGGATCTTGAATTCTTCACCTTTTTTCTCACAATTCCGAGGACTGTCTCTTTTAAAATATTTGTTCACCCGTTTCTCTTTCTGCCACAACCAACTGAATAAGAGCAGTCGTTTCGCTGATTAAACAACAAGAGGGTGGTGGTGGTGCAGTTGGCTAGCGTTCAGTGCAACTTGGGTCGCCACATGTTACACCTGAATCATCAGGTGAAACTGAGCATGTCTGAACCTGGTCTCTCATTTTTATTTATTTTTTATCCCGCCTAGTAGAATAATCTACGCCTTCCTCTCTGCTTCCCTGCTCCTTTGCTTGTCCTGCCCAAGCACTGATGTTCAGGTTCAAGAACATGATAAGGTTATGTCGTCGCCGGTGTCTTCTTGAGCCTTGTCTGAACCTGGTCTTTCGGTTCCCATCACGATAAATTTAATGTTTGGTTGCTGTCAGAAGTATCTATTTTTCCTAGTGTGGCAAGAAATAGAACAAAAAGAGAAAAACAAGGAATTTATCATGAGCATACATTTTTCGGTAGTTATGTAACAAGGAATTTATATCTGGATCTGGATAGGCTGGTACAATATCTGGATAGGTTGGATAGTCTGAGTGTTCCCATCATTCTTAAGTTTTCTGTGTGACAACAATCTTTATATAATTCATTAAGTTACAGAGGTTGTACAGATAAAAGGCACCTGCTGTTGCTGCTAAGAAGCTAGCGTTAACAGTAAACAAACTCATCTGTGCAGCATGATGATCGTGCCATAGAGATGATAGGCAGCCAAATTGCAGTAGTGTGCAACCGTTCCGAGGTGATCACCGCGTTCTCCATCAGCTACAAGCCTGTCAAGGACCTCGCCGTGGCAATGCGCCCAAGCGTTTTCTGGACTCGTTCTTGTCTGTTTTGCCTGAAGAAACACTTGCAGTAGTTAGTTATGCCTATGCCTATGCCTAGTGGAACCACAGAGAATCAAACACAAGTTGGACGTGCTGTGCTTATGCCTGACGCCCACCGCGCACTGTTGCTTCCTCCCGGTGCCTGGTTGGTTGTGGTTGGGCGCGCTTGACAGCCGGTAGGAATCTGTGATGTCAAAGGTGCCAACAAGTGCATGCCCCCATCAAGTGCTGGAGTGCCTCTGCCTGCAATACATACTTGCAACACACACTTGACATCCTCTTCCCCTCAAGTGAGTCCCACTCCTACCGTCACCTGCTGAATCTCCCCCAAGACAGAGAGCACATATCTATCAGCAGCAATGGCAACGACCACCGCCACCGCCGTGGGCTTCGCCACCAGATCATCGCCGGCTGCAGGGCTGTCTCAGCTGAGAGTTGGGCAGGCCCGTGAGGCCGAGGTGCAGCTACTCCAAGAAGGCTTCTTCGGCTCTGGCTCCGGTGGTGCTCAAGGGAGCGCCGCTCGCTGCGACGAGCGCCCTGTCGGGCGCAGCGGCCACGGCGCTGGTGGAGGTGGACGAGCGGATGTCGGCCGAGCGCACCTGGCTGAGCGACGACGTGCCGGGGTGGGTCCTGCTGGTTGCCGTCGGCCTCGTCTTGTCTTGTCCTTGTACACCGTCTACTCCTCCATCCTCGACGGCGACGGTGCTGGCGGCATCACGCTCTGAACACCACCACCATCTTCTTCTCCTGCCTTCCTCATCCGTGAAAGCCTTACAAGCTATCACTCGGGAGGGTGAATGCTGAGTTACTGATTACAGTTTTGCTAAGTCTCAGTCGACTTAGACTTCGTTATGTCTCAGTCGATAGTATCTTCCTTTGATTATGCTATGAATTACCAGAGGAAATCCGAAGTGGCAGCTAGCTAGCTAGCTGAATTCCTGTTAAATCGTTGCAGTCGTTGTGTGTTTAATTTTGTAGCACGGATCTCTAATTAATTTAGGGAGCTTCACTGAATGGGAATTGGCAAGATCTAAACACCCCTTGAATTCACTCCATGATTTTGCATGGTCTTATTGCTTAATTAGGACGTTTGTTTCACTTGTGAAACAACAAGTGGGGTGGTGGCGCAGTTGGCTAGCGCGTAGGTCTCATAGCTGAGCATTGTCTGAACATTGGTCTTCTTTTTTTTGGCCTTTTCCATATATATATTTGGTTCAGTTGCCTAAAATATCTTCATCCTGGTACAGAAGTCTTCTCGAGCTACTAGCTTCGGGTTTTCGATGGTCTGGAAATTTCAGTGAGTACCTTCGGATGAGGGAAGATGAAGCACTTGGATAGAAGATGGCTTGGAACAGTATGGGCACTCTTTGGGTTCTCTTACAGTTCATCTTTAAGAATCAGCTATGATGAAATCAAATGTTTGATTGCTGTGAGACGTATCTACTTCTTAACGTGCCAAGAAAGAGAAGACCAGTAAATTTATCATGGGCACACTTTCTTCGGTAGTTATTTAACTGACGGGATCTGAACCTCAATCATTCAGGTGAAACGAGCAGATCTGAACCTGATCTTCTATTTTGGATTTTGGTTCAGACTCCTCCCTGCTCCTCTGTTTGTCCTGCCCAGGCACTATTTATGTTCAGGTTCACAAATGTTGGATTTTTTTCCGCATGATGCGTTGCCTAATATATCTTGATCATGCTACAGATGCCTTGTTGTTGTTGAGCTACCAACTTGGTGTTCTGGATTAATGATCTGGGAATTTTGGTGTTGGAGAAATGGGAGCGCCTTCATTTGTCATTAGCCCAGTATGAAGCACTTGGATGGATGATGGCTGCATGGTACCTTTGAAACAGTCCGGGCGCTCTTTGGGTTCATCTTTAAGAATCCAGTATGATAAATTCAATGGTAGCTGTGAGACGTATCTATCTATTTCCTAACTGGTGAGATCTGGATAGGGTGGTACATTGTGTGCGTCCAAATTTACAGGAATATTTATGTTGCAAGTTTGAGTGCTCCCGTCAATTTGTAAGGCCAACTCCAACGCGGGAACGCATTTCGTCTGTTCGCGTCCGTTTGGGTTCGCATGGACAACGCGCCGAGCAACCCATTTCCGGCCCAAATTTGGGCCGAGTTTCCGTCCCCGCAGATGCCCGCGACGCCCTTCCCTTGTCCTTCCTTGGCCCATCCATCTGTGGCACATCCACACCATTTCCTCAACTCTCTCCGAAAACCCTCCCGCCATGGCCGACGAGCCCAACCCCGACGCCCCCTTCCCAGTCACCAACGCCCCCGTTGAAAAACTGCTTGAATCAGGAGCTGTAGTCCGCAGCTTTAGAGATAGGGGCTACAGTCATATCATTGACAGCAGTGAGCAGAGGTTAAGAAGAAGAAGCGGTAAGAGCAGTTAGCCGTCCGCGTCGTCGGTCCAAAGAAGCCGAAGAAGGTGCCCGTCGCAGAGGGGACGACCATTGAGATGGCAAAGAGGGTTGGCCGGAGGAAGAAGGAGGCGGAGAAGAAAGAAGCCACCGTCGAAGCCGCTAAGGCACAGGCTACCGCTGCGGGGAACGATGTCCATGTCGCCATGGCCATGCATCAAGCCCTCCTCCTGGTAGGGTACCGCGGAGAACAGGCCCTTTTCACTGCCGCGACCACTGCGGAGGCCAGCACGAGCTCGTAGGCAGCCCGTCCGCCGCTTATGGAGTCTCCGCACATGTCAACAACTCCACTGGTGTATGGGTACCTTCCCGGAACCGGCCGCGTCTCCCCTCTCCACGTCACCTTAGGACGGCTCGCCGGAAATGGGTGACTACATGTCGGTCTTCCCCATGGTGCTCCCCATTGATCTCAACGCCACACATGTGGTCGGCCTGTCCAGCGGGATGCAAAGGAAGCACCCGCCAGGTGGTTTCCTCGGCCAACTTGCCCAACGACCGCAACCTATTTGATGAAACGTCCAACCCGATTGTCGGCCGAAGTCTTGGAGATGATCAATGAGAGTGGCCAAGCGTATGATGACGATGAGACTCAAGATGGCCAAGACACCGCCGGCCAAGACACCCATGCTCAAGACAACCACAACCAATACAATGATGCCCAAGGCCCCGAAGGCAAGGATGTACATATCGAAGAAGAGCCATTGAAGTTTGCAGAGGAGCTAGAGGAGGAAGGTCGGGCACAAAAGAGGAGGAAAAGTGTGAGGACCAGAGCATACATGGAGGCGGAGGACAAGTTGATTTGCGGATTTTGGATGGAAATTGTACAAGATCCCAAAACCGGCGTCGAGGTAAAAGGAACTACATTTTGGAAGAGGGTAGGGGATTACTTTCTTGAATGTAGGAAGTTTGAGCCCTACAAATTTGAGAGTGACCGGATCGACGTGTCAATTCAAAAGAGGTGGGGCTTCATCCAATTGGAGTGTAACAAATTTTGTGTTGCTCATGAGAATATCGAAGGCCAGCCCGTGAGTAGCCTTGGGATCAAGGTCATGGTATGCATTTACTTCCCTTGTTCATAATGAGAGCATAGATTGTCCTCCGATGCATATGAATGTGTCTTGTTGTTTTCATCTCTATGTGTAGACATTTCAAGCCTTGGATACCTTCAACGTCCAAAATGCAGGCAAGCCATTCACCTTGAGCCATTGCTGGAGGAAGATCAAGGATTGCCAAAAGTTCAAGGAGCAACATGCAGCCCAAAAAAGAGGTGGGGGTCTTCCATAAGAGGCCCGGGGGGAGACCAATTTCAAGGTGGATGCAAAGCGTGATGCTTCCACAATTGCCTTGCAAAAAACTTTGAAGGGGTTCATGACCCAAAAAGAAGAGTGGGAAGAGAAGAAGGGCCAACAGAAAGAGGAGACGATAAAGACCTAATTCGACACACAAAATAAGAAGTTCGAGATCGAAGAGGCCAATGCCAAAACAAGAGTGAGGGAGGTCGAGCTCGTGCTAATCTCCAAGGAAGTGGAAATCATGGTGGCCGAAACGAGCAAGATGAACCCAAAAAAGAAGGCTTAGTTTGAGGGGAAGCAAAAGTTCATCCAAGACGGAAATTTTGTGTGATCATCTTTTATGTGTTTGTTTTTCATGAACTAGGGCCGAGATGCATGAACTATGGCCTTGATGATCCTTTCGATGCAATGTTGTATGCCGGCATGGCATATGGTATAATGCAAATATGCTAGATTTATTTTGCTATGTTTGATTATGAAAATGTGGAAGGAGAAGAAATGACCGAGGGCCAAATGGGCCGGCGCACTGCCCAAACGGACCAAATGGATCGGCTGGTTGGGCGCACTGCCCAAATTGGCGTGGACACGGGCTAAACTGGCGATGCAAACGGACAAAAAGGGATAAAATCTACGTCTGTTTTGGTCCGTGCGTTGGAGTTGGCCTAAGTTATCTGCATGACAACAACTTTTATATAACAGTAAAAAGCTATTAATTTACCGGAATATGTTTTAGCTTGGACCGTTAATTCTGTTATACTGTGTGTAATTAACCTCTCACTCAACCTTTGTTTTCTGAACATGGGCAGGTAAAAGTTTGTCTTGTACTTCAAGAAGATTACGTGTTCTATATATATTCGCCCACATGGCTCAGCAATACACCAATGATTTCACTAATACTCTTACAAAAAGGCACCTGCTGCTGCTGCTGGCAAAAAAGAAGCTACTTCCTCCGTCCCATAATATAAGAGCGTTCTTATATTATGGGATGGAGGGAGTAGCTTTAACAGTAAACAAAACTCATCTGCGCAGCATATGATCATCGTGCTAGAGAGATGACAGGCAGCCCAATTGCAGCAGTGTGCAAACGTCCTGAGCTACAAGCCCGTGAAGGACCTCGCCGCGGCAACGGCATGCATGCGCCAAATCGTTTCCCGGGCTCGTTTTTGTCTGAAGGACCACTTGCAGCAGTTAGTTATGCCAAGTGGAATCGGGGAGAACCAAACACAAGTTGGGCATTGTGTTTATGCCTCGCGCCCACCATGCACTGTTGCTTCCTCCAGGAATCGAGTCGGTTATGGTTGGACGCGCGCGCTTGACAGCCGGTAGGAATCTGTGATGTCAAAGGTGTGGCAACTCGTGCCATGCATATGCCCCCATTGGATGGACCCATGGTGATCGAATATATATGTGCTGGAGTGCCTCTGCCACATCTATCAGCAGCAATGGCAACGATCAGCACCACCACCGTCGGCTTCGCCGTCAGACCGTCGCCGGCTGCAAGGCTACCTCCTCAGCTGAGAGTGGACAGGGCCGTGAGGCTCAGGTGCAGCTACTCCAAGGACCACAAGAAGAGGGCGTCTTCGGCTCTGGCTCCGGTGGTTGCCAAGGGCGCCCCGCTGCTGGTTGCGGCCCCGACACTGGTGGAGGTGGACGAGCTGATGTCGGCTGAGCGCACCTGGCTGAGCGACAACCTGCTGGGGTGGATCCTGCTGGTGGGTGCCGTCGGCCTCGTCCTGTCCTTCCACAGCGTCTACTCATACATCCTCGACGACGACGACCAGTCCGGCGTCACGCTCTGAACACCACCACCATCTTCTTCTCCTGCCTTCCTGATCCGGGAAAGCCTCACAAGCTATCACCCGGGTGAATGCTGAGTTACTGATTATGTTATGAAATCATTGCTGAGTTACTGATTATGTGTGTTTGATTTTGTAACGCGGATCTCTGGTTAGTTTAAGTTGTGTTAAACCTCATCACTTCATCAAGCTGTTTAGGGAGCTTAACTGAACGAGAATTGGCAAGACATAAACATCCCTTGAATTTACTCCATGATTTGTAGAGTATTTGACAAAAAACTACCACATTAGGGGTTCTCGTACCACTGAACTACCACATTCAAAAAAGTGACTGATAACTACTAAAATTTTCTAATTTTGTGACTAAAAACTACCACTTTTGAAAAATGGCAAGTTTAGACGATTTAAACGTGTTTATGACAGGCGGGACCCACCCATCAGTGCTGACGTGGCGGCAAAGTCAACGCTGTTTGTTTCGACCGTCAAATTCACCGTTATGACAAGTGGGGCCCACACGTCATCATCAACCTTCCTCCTGCTCCTCCTCTGTCTCTCTCGGGCATTTCAACAAGCACCTTCTGTGCATCTAAGGGAAGGAGGCGACGGCAAGGGAAGTGCGACCTCTTGCACGACGCTCACCACGACCACCTGCACGGCGGCCTCCTTCCAGCTCACGGCCGCGGTCATGAACTGCCACGCGCTGGAGATGAGCGGCCGCACCGTCGCCGGCTTCCTCTGCCGCCACCGTCGCCGACGCGGCGATGACGTCGGCGCCTGGGAAGACCGCGGCGAGGCAGAGGCGGAAGAGGAGCGTGGCGAGGAAGACGAATAGCAGGACGCCGTGGACGAACGACTCCACGCCGCCGGTGTCCGAGTGACTCCAGCTGTACCTGTACCAGGAGTCGAGATAATACGCCGGGACGGCTGTGGACGCGAGCTCCACGGCGGCGACCAGCGCGGCGCCGGCGAAGAGGCCTTGGGGCCGGGGCGTGCCGCGGACGAGCTCGGCAAGCGAGCGCGGCTGGTCGCCGCGGAGCGTGGCACAGGCGGCGAGCGCGACGTCAGCCTGCGTCACGAGCTTGCTAGCAAGGTACGCTAGGTGGAGGACGAGCAGCGCCGCTGAATGCAGCCACACCCGCGTGCATCTGCTCCTCCCAATCGACACGGGGGCAGCTGGATGAGCACGCTCGCGTCCGTCGTCGGCCGGAGCTCACCTGCTTTCCTCTCATGCACATAAGATGTTTGCTGAAATGCCAAAGAGAGAGAGGAGGAGGAGGAAGGTTGATGTGGGCCTCACTTGTCATAACGGTCAACACTAATGGTCAAAACAACTAGAGTTGACTTTGCCGCCACATCAGCCCTGACGAATGGGTCCCGCCTGTCATAAACACGTTTAAATTGTGTAAACTGACCATTTTCCAAAAGTGGTAGTTTTTAGTCACAAAATTAGAAAATTTTGATAGTTATCAGTAACTTTTTGAATGTGGTAGTTCAGTGGGACTGAAACCCCTAATGTGGTAGTTTTTTGTCAAATACTCTGATTTGTACGGTGCTGTCGTCGCTAACAAGTACGCCTGTTCCGCTTGTAATTCAACAAGTGGGGTGGTGGCGGAGTTGGCTAGCGCGTAGCTGAAATAATTGCGAGTGATCCTGAGGTCGAGAGTTCGAGCCTCTCTCACCCACAAAAAATAGACCATCGTTGTGATGAAACGCTCAAACGGCAACTTGGGTCGCCACATGTACACCTGATTCATCAAGTGAAACTGAGCATGTCTGAACCTGGTCTTATTTTTCTACTTTTTGGCTTAATAGACACTTCATGCCCTGGTGTTTTATAGTTGCTGCCACGGCATTGTCTCAGCATGCCATCCTCTCTTAACTGCAGAATCCCTTGAATGCTGCTGTTCACCACTGGTGACCTGATCTCTACTTCTTTAATCTTGGTGAGGTTCCTTGACTGCATCTTTTTTGCCGTCTTTTTTTTGTTAATCACCATGATTTTGACGATCCAACAAAACACGATTAAAAGTGTCTTGAATCTTCAGTTGCCTAAGTAACTATGTTGGTCTTGAATCATGATGCTATCTCATAAGCCTGTAGTCCTCTCGGTGGATAAAACACCAAGAATATGTTGTATTATAGCGCGGATAACAGTGATTGTTAGTTTGAATCGTGTGTGAATCAAGGGCCGTGTTCAGTTTGAAAGTTTGGTACCACGTATCAGTCATGAGTAATGTTTGGTTTGTATGGTACCACGTAGACAAATTTTTATGCACCTTACCCTACTACAGACCATACAAAAACATCGATGATATGTATTGTCCAGTTAGACAATTTTGTAGTTGTTTCGAGGACTACAACCTGTATAAATGTCTCAGAAATGCATATGTATTCTCATTCCAAACAGATGAGCTTATCAAGAACCAATTGATTAGATGGTTAGGAGGGTGTTCGAATCCCAAGACCATGAAGGACCCAACCCTAATTTTGGCACCACGCTTGTCCATTAAAAGGGTCTGCGTCTTTCAGTGGGGGCATCCGCGTCTTTACATACGAGCCTCTGCTTACGTACTGTTTTCAGAAAATGAAAAACAATTGAGCTTATCAGGACAGCTGCTTAATAGAACCTTCTTCAAGCCCTGGTGTTTTATAGTTGCTGCCACGACATTGTCTCAGCATGCCATCCTCTCTAACTTCAGAATCCCTTGACTGCTGCTGTTCACCACTGGTGACCTGATCTCTACTTCTTTAATCTTGGTGAGGTTCCTTGACTGCATCTTCTTTGCCACCTTTTTTTTGTTAATCACCACGATTCTGACGATCCAACAAACACGATTAAAAGTGTCTTGAATCTTCAGTTGCCTAAGTAACTATGTTGGTCTTGAATCATGATGCTATCTCATAAGCCTATAGTCCTCTCGGTGGATAAAACACCAAGAATATGTTGTATTATAGCGCGGATAACACTGATTGCTAGTTTGAATCGTGTGTGAATCAAGGGCCGTGTTCAGTTTGAAACTTTGGTACCACGTATCAGTCATGAGTAATGTTTGGTTTGTTTGGTACCACGTAGACAAATTTTCATGCACCTCACCCTACTACAGACCATACAAAACCATCGATGATATGTATTGTCCAGTTAGACAATTTTGTAGTTGTTTCGAGGACTACAACCTGTATAAATATCTCAGAAATGCATATGTATTCTCATTCCAAACACATGAGCTTATCAAGAACCAATTGATTAGATGGTTAGGAGGGTGTTCGTATCCCCAGACCACAAAGGACCCAACCCTAATTTTGGCACCACGCTTGTCCATTAAAAGTGTCTACGTCTTTTAGTGGGGGCATCTGCGTCTTTACATACGAGCCTCTGCTTACGTACTGTTTTCAGAAAATGAAAAACAATTGAGCTTATCAGGACAGTTGCTTAATAGAACCTTCTTCATGCCCTGGTGTTTTATAGTTGCTGCCACGACATTGTCTCAGCATGCCATCCTCTCTAACTGCAGAATCCCTTGACTGCTGCTGTTCACCACTGATGACCTGATCTCTACTTCTTTAATCTTGGTGAGGTTCCTTGACTGCATCTTCTTTGCCACCTTTTTTTTGTTAATCACCACGATTCTGACGATCCAACAAACACGAATAAAAGTGTCTTGAATCTTCAGTTGCCTAAGTAACTATGTTGGTCTTGAATCATGATGCTATCTCATAAGCCTGTAGTCCTCTCGGTGGATAAAACACCAAGAATATGTTGTATTATAGCGCGGATAACACTGATTGTTAGTTTGAATCGCGTGTGAATCAAGGGCCGTGTTCAGTTTGAAACTTTGGTACCACGTATCAGTCATGAGTAATGTTTGGTTTGTTTGGTACCACGTAGAAATTTTTTTATGCACCTTACCCTACTACAGACCATACAAAACCATCGATGATATGTATTGTCCAGTTAGACAATTTAGTAGTTGTTTCGAGGACTACAACCAGTATAAATATCTCAGAAATGCATATGTATTCTCATTCCAAACAGATGAGCATATCAAGAACCAACTGATTAGATGGTTAGGAGGGTGTTCGTATCCCCAGACCACAAAGGACCCAACCCTAATTTTGATACCACGCTTGTCCATTAAAAGTGTCTGCGTCTTTCAGTGGGGGCATCTGCGTCTTTACATACGAGCCTCTGCTTACGTACTGTTTTCAGAAAATGAAAAACAATTGAGCTTATCCGGACAGTTGCTTAATAGAACTTTCTTCATGCCCTGGTGTTTTATAGTTGCTGCCACGACATTGTCTCAGCATGCCATCCTCTCTAACTACAGAATCAATTGACTGCTGCTGTTCACCACTAGTGACCTGATCTATAGTTCTTTAATCTTGGTGAGGTTCCTTGACTGCATCTTCTTTGCCGCCTTTTTTTGTTAATCACCACGATTCTGACGATCCAACAAACACGATTAAAAGTGTCTTGAATCTTCATTTGCCTGAGTAACTATGTTGGTCTTGAATCATGATGCTATCTCATAAGCCTGTAGTCCTTTCGGTGGATAAAACACCAGGAATATGTTGTATTATAGCGCGGATAAAACTGATTGTTAGTTTGAATCGTGTGTGAATCAAGGGCCGTGTTCAGTTAGAAACTTTGGTACCACGTATCAGTCACGAGTAATGTTTGGTTTGTTTGTTACCACGTAGACAAATTTTTATGCACCTTACCCTACTACAGACCATACAAAACCATCGATGATATGTATTATCCAGTTAGAAAATTTGGTAGTTGTTTCAAGGACTACAACCTGTATAAATGTCTCAGAAATGCATATGTATTCTCATTCCAAATAGATGAGCTTATCAAGAACCAATTGATTAGATGGTTAGGACGGTGTTTGGATCCCCAGACCAAAAAGGACCCAACCCTAATTTTGGCACCACACTTGTCAATTAAAAGTGTCTGCGTCTTTCAGTGGGGGCATCTGCGTCTTTACATACGAGCCTCTGCTTATGTACTGTTTTCAGAAAATGAAAAACAATTGAGCTTATCAGGACAGTTGCTTAATAGAACCTTCTTCATCCCCTGGTGTTTTATAGTTACTACCATGACATTGGCTCAGCATGCCATCCTCTCTAACTGCAGAATCCCTTCACTGCTGCTCTTCACCACTGGTGACCTGATCTCTACTTCTTTAATCATGGTGAGGTTCCTTGACTGCATCTTCTTTGCCGACTTTTTTTTGTTAATCACCACGATTCTGACGATCCAACAAACATGATTAAAAGTGTCTTGAATCTTCAGTTGCCTAAGTAACTATGTTGGTCTTGAATCATGATGCTATCTCATAAGCCTATAGTCCTCTCGGTGGATAAAACACCAAGAATATGTTGTATTATAGCGCGGATAACAGTGATTGTTAGTTTGAATCGTGTGTGAATCAAGGGCCGTGTTCAGTTTGAAAGTTTGGTACCACGTATCAGTCATGAGTAATGTTTGGTTTGTTTGGTACCACGTAGACAAATTTTTATGCACCTTACCCTACTACAGACCATACAAAACCATCGCTGATATGTTTTGTCCAGTTAGAAAATTTTGTAGTTGTTTCAAGGACTACAACCTGTATAAATGTCTCAGAAATGCATATGTATTCTCATTCCAAATAGATGAGCTTATCAAGAACCAATTGATTAGATGGTTAGGAGGGTGTTCGTATCCCCAGACCACAAAGGACCCAACCCTAATTTTGGCACCATGCTTGTCCATTAAAAGTGTTTGCGTCTTTCAGTGGGGGCATCTACGTCTTTACATACGAGCCTCTGCTTACGTACTGTTTTCAGAAAATGAAAAACAATTGAGCTTATCAGGACAGTCGCTTAATAGAACCTTCTTCATGCCCTGGTGTTTTATAGTTGCTGCCACGACATTGTCTCAGCATGCCATCCTCTCTAACTGCAGAATCCCTTCACTGCTGCTGTTCACCACTGGTGACCTGATCTCTACTTCTTTAAACATGGTGACGTTCCTTGACTACATCTTCTTTGCCGCCTTTTTCTTGTTAATCACCACGATTCTAACGATCCAAGAAACACGATTAAAAGTGTCTTGAATCTTCAGTTGCCTAAGTAACTATGTTGGTCTTGAATCATGATGCTATCTCATAAGCCTGTAGTCCTTTCGGTGGATAAAACACCAAGAATATGTTGTACTATAGCGCGGATAACACTGATTGTTAGTTTGAATCGTGTGTGAATCAAGGGCCGTGTTCAGTTTGAAACTTTGGTACCACGTATAAGTCATGAGTAATGTTTGGTTTGTTTGGTACCACGTAGACAAATTTTTATGCACCTTACCCTACTACAGACCATACAAAACCATCGATGATATGTATTATCCAGTTAGACAATTTTGTAGTTGTTTCGAGGACTACAACCTATATAAATGTCTCAGATATGCATATGTATTCTCATTCCAAACAGATGAGCTTATCAAGAACCAACTGATTTGATGGTTAGGAGGTTGTTCGTATCCCCAGACCACAAAGGACCCAGCCCTAATTTTGGCACCACGCTTGTCCATTAAAAGTGTCTGCGTCTTTTAGTGGGGGCATCTGCGTCTTTACATACGAGCCTCTGCTTACGTACTGTTTTTAGAAAATGAAAAACAATTGAGCTTATCAGGACAGTTGCTTAATAGAACCTTCTTCATGCCCTGGTGTTTTATAGTTGCTGCCACGACATTGTCTCAGCATGCCATCCTCTCTAACTACAGAATCCCTTGACTGCTGCTGTTCACCAATAGTGACCTGATCTCTACTTCTTTAATCTTGGTGAGGTTCCTTGACTGCATCCTCTTTGCCGCCTTTTTTTGTTAATCACCACGATTCTGACGATCCAACAAACACGATTAAAAGTGTCTTGAATCTTCAGTTGCCTAAGTAACTATGTTGGTCTTGAATCATGATGCTATCTCATAAGCCTGTAGTCTTTTCGGAGGATAAAACACCAAGAATGTGTTGTATTATAGTGCGGATAAAACTGATTGTTAGTTTGAATCGTGTGTGAATCAAGGGCCGTGTTCAGTTAGAAACTTTGGTACCACGTATCAGTCACGAGTAATGTTTGGTTTGTTTGTTACCACGTAGACAAATTTTTATGCACCTTACCCTACTACAGACCATACAAAACCATCGATGATATGTATTGTCCAGTTAGACAATTTTGTAGTTGTTTCGAGGACTACAACCTGTATAAATGTCTCAGAAATGCATATGTATTCTCATTCCAAATAGATGAGCTTATCAAGAACCAATTGATTAGATGGTTAGGAGGGTGTTTGGATCCCCAGACCACAAAGGACCCAACCCTAATTTTGGCACCACGCTTGTCCATTAAAAGTGTCTGCGTCTTTCAGTGGGGGCATCTGCGTCTTTACATACGAGCCTCTGCTTACGTACAGTTTTCAGAAAATGAAAAACAATTGTGCTTATCAGGACAGTTGCTTAATAGAACCTTCTTCATGCCCTGGTGTTTTATAGTTGCTGCCACGACATTGTCTCAGCATGCCATCCTCTCTAACTGCAGAATCCCTTCACTGCTGCTGTTCACCACTGGTGACCGGATCTCTACTTTAATCATGGTGAGGTTCCTTGACTGCATTTTCTTTGCCGCCTTTTTTTGTTAATCACCACGATTCTATAGATCCAACAAACACGATTAAAAGTGTCTTGAATCTTCAGTTGCCTAAGTAACTATGTTGGTCTTGAATCATGATGCTACCTCATAAGCCCGTAGTCCTTTCGTTGGATAAAACACGAAGAATACGTTGTATTATAGTGCGGATAACACTGATTGCTTGTTTGAATAGTGTGTGAATCAAGGGCCGTGTTCAGTTTGAAACTTTGGTTCCACGTATCAGTCATGAGTAATGTTTGGTTTGTTTGGTACCACGTAGACAAATTATTATGCACCTTACCCTACTACAAACCATACAAAACCATCGATGATATGTATTGTCCAGTTAGAAAATTTTGTAGTTGTTTCAAGGACTACAACCTGTATAAATGTCTCAGAAATGCATATGTATTCTCATTCCAAATAGATGAGCTTATCAAGAACCAATTGATTAGATGGTTAGGAGGGTGTTCGTATCCCCTGACCACAAAGGACCCAACCCTAATTTTGGCACCATGCTTGTCCATTAAAAGTGTCTCCGTCTTTCAGTGGGGGCATCTACGTCTTTACATACGAGCCTCTGCTTACGTACTGTTTTCAGAAAATGAAAAACAATTGAGCTTATCAGGACAGTCGCTTAATAGAACCTTCTTCATGCCCTGGTGTTTTATAGTTGCTGCCACGACATTGTCTCAGCATGCCATCCTCTCTAACTGCAGAATCCCTTCACTGCTGCTGTTCACCACTGGTGACCTGATCTCTACTTCTTTAAACATGGTGACGTTCCTTGACTACATCTTCTCTGCCGCCTTTTTCTTGTTAATCACCACGATTCTGACGATCCAAGAAACACGATTAAAAGTGTCTTGAATCTTCAGTTGCCTAAGTAACTATGTTGGTCTTGAATCATGATGCTATCTCATAAGCCTGTAGTCCTTTCGGTGGATAAAACACCAAGAATATGTTGTACTATAGCACGGATAACACTGATTGTTAGTTTGAATCGTGTGTGAATCAAGGGCCGTGTTCAGTTTGAAACTTTGGTACCACGTATAAGTCATGAGTAATGTTTGGTTTGTTTGGTACCACGTAGACAAATTTTTATGCACCTTACCCTACTACAGACCATACAAAACCATCGATGATATGTATTATCCAGTTAGACAATTTTGTAGTTGTTTCGAGGACTACAACCTATATAAATGTCTCAGATATGCATATGTATTCTCATTCCAAACAGATGAGCTTATCAAGAACCAACTGATTTGATGGTTAGGAGGGTGTTCGTATCCCCAGACCACAAAGGACCCAACCCTAATTTTGGCACCACGCTTGTCCATTAAAAGTGTCTGCGTCTTTCAGTGGGGGCATCTGCGTCATTACATACGAGCCTCTGCTTACGTACTGTTTTCAGAAAATGAAAAACAATTGAGCTTATCAGGACATTTGCTTAATAGAACCTTCTTCATGCCCTGGTGTTTTATAGTTGCTGCCACGACATTGTCTCAGCATGCCATCCTCTCTAACTACAGAATCCCTTGACTGCTGCTGTTCACCAATAGTGACCTGATCTCTACTTCTTTAATCTTGGTGAGGTTCCTTGACTGCATCTTCTTTGCCGCCTTTTTTTGTTAATCACCACGATTCTAACGATCCAACAAACACGATTAAAAGTGTCTTGAATCTTCAGTTGCCTAAGTAACTATGATGGTCTTGAATCATGATACTATCTCATAAGCCTGTAGTCCTTTCGGTGGATAAAACACCAAGAATATGTTGTATTATAGCGCGGATAAAACTGATTGTTAGTTTGAATCGTGTGTGAATCTAGGGCCGTCTTCAGTTAGAAACTTTGGTACCACGTATCAGTCACGAGTAATGTTTGGTTTGTTTGTTACCACGTAAACAAATTTTTATGCACCTTCCCTACTACAGACCATACAAAACCATCGATGATATGTATTGTCCAGTTAGACAATTTTGTAATTGTTTCGAGGACTACAACCTGTATAAATGTCTCAGAAATGCATATGTATTCTCATTCCAAATAGATGAGCTTATCAAGAACCAATTGATTAGATGGTTAGGAGGGTGTTTGGATCCCCAGACCACAAAGGACCCAACCCTAATTTTGGCACCACGCTTGTCCATTAAAAGTGTCTGCGTCTTTCAGTGGGGGCATCTGCGTCTTTACATACGAGCCTCTGCTTACGTACAGTTTTCAGAAAATGAAAAACAATTGAGCTTATCAGGACAGTTGCTTAATAGAACCTTCTTCATGCCCTGGTGTTTTATAGTTGCTGCCACGACATTGTCTCAGCATGCCATCCTCTCTAACTGCAGAATCCCTTCACTGCTGCTGTTCACCACTGGTGACCTGATCTCTACTTCTTTAAACATGGTGACGTTCCTTGACTACATCTTCTCTGCCGCCTTTTTCTTGTTAATCACCACGATTCTGACGATCCAAGAAACACGATTAAAAGTGTCTTGAATCTTCAGTTGCCTAAGTAACTATGTTGGTCTTGAATCATGATGCTATCTCATAAGCCTG
The DNA here is from genome assembly GCA_011799875.1 of Thinopyrum elongatum. Taxonomy (NCBI): domain Eukaryota; kingdom Viridiplantae; phylum Streptophyta; class Magnoliopsida; order Poales; family Poaceae; genus Thinopyrum; species Thinopyrum elongatum. Next base: position 465,376,441 of record CM022297.1, read on the forward strand.
TAGTCCTTTCGGTGGATAAAACACCAAGAATATGTTGTACTATAGCACGGATAACACTGATTGTTAGTTTGAATCGTGTGTGAATCAAGGGCCGTGTTCAGTTTGAAACTTTGGTACCACGTATAAGTCATGAGTAATGTTTGGTTTGTTTGGTACCACGTAGACAAATTTTTATGCACCTTACCCTACTACAGACCATACAAAACCATCGATGATATGTATTATCCAGTTAGACAATTTTGTAGTTGTTTCGAGGACTACAACCTATATAAATGTCTCAGATATGCATATGTATTCTCATTCCAAACAGATGAGCTTATCAAGAACCAACTGATTTGATGGTTAGGAGGGTGTTCGTATCCCCAGACCACAAAGGACCCAACCCTAATTTTGGCACCACGCTTGTCCATTAAAAGTGTCTGCGTCTTTCAGTGGGGGCATCTGCGTCATTACATACGAGCCTCTGCTTACGTACTGTTTTCAGAAAATGAAAAACAATTGAGCTTATCAGGACAGTTGCTTAATAGAACCTTCTTCATGCCCTGGTGTTTTATAGTTGCTGCCACGACATTGTCTCAGCATGCCATCCTCTCTAACTACAGAATCCCTTGACTGCTGCTGTTCACCAATAGTGACCTGATCTCTACTTCTTTAATCTTGGTGAGGTTCCTTGACTGCATCTTCTTTGCCGCCTTTTTTTGTTAATCACCACGATTCTGACGATCCAACAAACACGATTAAAAGTGTCTTGAATCTTCAGTTGCCTAAGTAACTATGATGGTCTTGAATCATGATACTATCTCATAAGCCTGTAGTCCTTTCGGTGGATAAAACACCAAGAATATGTTGTATTATAGCGCGGATAAAACTGATTGTTAGTTTGAATCGTGTGTGAATCTAGGGCCGTCTTCAGTTAGAAACTTTGGTACCACGTATCAGTCACGAGTAATGTTTGGTTTGTTTGTTACCACGTAAACAAATTTTTATGCACCTTCCCTACTACAGACCATACAAAACCATCGATGATATGTATTGTCCAGTTAGACAATTTTGTAATTGTTTCGAGGACTACAACCTGTATAAATGTCTCAGAAATGCATATGTATTCTCATTCCAAATAGATGAGCTTATCAAGAACCAATTGATTAGATGGTTAGGAGGGTGTTTGGATCCCCAGACCACAAAGGACCCAACCCTAATTTTGGCACCACGCTTGTCCATTAAAAGTGTCTGCGTCTTTCAGTGGGGGCATCTGCGTCTTTACATACGAGCCTCTGCTTACGTACAGTTTTCAGAAAATGAAAAACAATTGAGCTTATCAGGACAGTTGCTTAATAGAACCTTCTTCATGCCCTGGTGTTTTATAGTTGCTGCCACGACATTGTCTCAGCATGCCATCCTCTCTAACTGCAGAATCCCTTCACTGCTGCTGTTCACCACTGGTGACCGGATCTCTACTTTAATCATGGTGAGGTTCCTTGACTGCATCCTATTTGCCGCCTTTTTTTGTTAATCACCACGATTCTAACGATCCAACAAACATGATTAAAAGTGTCTTGAATCTTCAGTTGCCTAAGTAACTATGTTGGTCTTGAATCATGATGCTACCTCATAAGACCGTAGTCCTTTCGGTGGATAAAACACGAAGAATACGTTGTATTATAGTGCGGATAACACTGATTGCTAGTTTGAATAGTGTGTGAATCAAGGGCCGTGTTCAGTTTGAAACTTTGGTACCACGTATCAGTCATGAGTAATGTTTGGTTGGTTTGGTACCACGTAGACAAATTATTATGCACCTTACCCTACTACAAACCATACAAAACCATCGATGATATGTATTGTCCAGTTAGACAATTTTGTAGTTGTTTCGAGGACTACAACCTGTATAACTATCTCAGAAATGAATATGTATTCTCATTGAAAACAGATGAGCTTATCAAGAACCAATTGATTAGATGGTTAGGAGGGTGTTCGTATCCCAAGACCACAAAGGAACCAACCCTAATTTTGGCACCACGCTTGTCCATTAAAAGTGGACTATTCTTTCAGTGGGGCGTCTGTGTCCTTTTTTGAGGACAACCAATTATCCTGCTGGTTGTTGTTTTTTGAGATGGCCTACCAGGCTTGATGGCTGGTGTGGGGCGTCTGCGTCTTTACATACGAGCCTCTGCTTATGTACTGTTTTCAGAAAATGAAAAACAATTGAGCTTATCAGGACAGTTGCTTAATAGAACCGTCTTCATGCCCTGGTGTTTTATAGTTGCTGCAACGACATTGTCTTAGCATGCCATCCTCTCTAACTGCAGAATCCCTGGACTGCTGGTGTTCACCACTGGTGACCTGATCTCTACTTCTTTAATCTTGGTGAGGTTATTTGACTGCAACTTCTTTGCCGCCTCTTTTTTTGTTAATCACCACGATTCTGACGATCCAACAAACATGATTCGAAGTGTCTTGAATCTTTAGTTGCCTAAGTAACTATGTTGGTCTTGAATCATGATGCTATCTCATAAGCCTGTAGTCCTTTCGGTGGATAAAACACCAAGAATATGTTGTATTATAGCGCGGATAACACTGATTGTTAATTTGAATCATGTGTGAATCAAGGGCCGTGTTCAGTTTGAAACTTTGGTACCAAGTATCAGTCATGAGTAATGTTTGGTTTGTTTGGTACCACGTAGACAGATTTTTATGCACCTTACCCTACTACAGACCATACAAAACCACAGATGATATGTATTGTAAAATTAGACAATTTTGCAGTCGTTTCAAGGACCACAACCTGTATAAATGTCTCAGAAATGCATATGTATTCGCATTCAAAATAGATGAGATTATAAAGAACCAATTGATTAGAAGGTTAGGAGGGTGTTCGTATCCCTAGACCACAAAGGACCCAGTCCTAATTTTGGCACCACGCTTGTCCATTAAAAGCGGATTATTCTTTCAGTGGGGCGTCTGCGTCTTTTTTTTGAGGATAACCAATTATCCTGCTGGTTGTTGTTTTTTGAGATAGCTTACTAGGCTTGACGCCTGGTGTGGGGCGTCTGCATTTTTACATACGAGCCTCTGCTTATGTACTATTTTTAGAAAATGAAAAACAATTGAGCTTATCAGGACAGTTTCTTAATAGAACCTCCTTCATGCCCTGGTGTTTTATAGTTGCTGCCACGACATTGTCTCAGCATGCCATCCTCTCTAACTGCAGAATCCCTTGACAGCTGCTGTTCACCACTGGTGACCTGATCTCTACTTCTTTAATCTTGGCGAGGTTCCTTGACTGCATCTTCTTTGCCGCCTTTTTTGTTAATCACCACGATTCTGAGGATCCAACAAACACGATTAAAAGTGTCTTGAATCTTTAGTTGCCTAAGTAACTATGTTGGTCTTGAATCATGATGCTATCTCATAAGCCTGTAGTCCTTTCGGTCGATAAAACACCAAGAATATGTTGTATTATAGCGAAGATAACACTGATTGATAGTTTGAATCGTGTGTGAATCAAGGGTCATGTTCAGTTTGAAACTTTGGTACCACGTATCAGTCATGAGTAATGTTTGGTTTGTTTGGTACCACGTAGACAAATTTTAATGCACCTTACCCTACTACAAACCATACAAAACCATTGATGATATGTATTGTCCAGTTAGACAATTTTGTAGTTGTTTCGAGGACTACAACCTGTATAAATGTCTTAGAAATGCATATGTATTCTCATTCCAAACAAATGAGCTTACCAAGAACCAATTTATTAGATGGTTAGGAGGGTGTTTGTATCCCTAGACCATAAAGGACCCAACCCTAATTTTGGCACCACGCTTGTCCATTAAAAGCGAACTATTCTTTCAGTGGGGCATCTGCATCGTTTTTTTAGGATAACCAATTATCCTGCTGGTTGTTGTTTTTTGAGATAGCTTACCAGGCTTGATGCCTGGTGTGGGGCGTCTACGTCTTTACATACGAGCCTCTTCTTATGTACTATTTTCAGAAAATGAAAAACAATTGAGCTTATCAAGACAGGTTCTTAATAGAATTTTCTTCTTGCCCTGGTGTTTTATAGTTGCTGCCACGACATTGTCTCAGCATGCCATCCTCTCTAACTACAGAATCCCTTGTCTGCTGTTGTTCACCACTAGTGACCTGATCTCTACTTCTTTAATCTTGGTGAGGTTCCTTGACTGCATCTTCTTTGCCGCCTTTTTTTGTTAATCACCATGATTCTGACGATCCAACAAACACGGTTAAAAGTGTCTTGAATCTTCAGTTGCCTAAGTAACTATGTTGGTTTTGAATCATGATGCTATCTCATAAGCCTGTAGTCCTCTCGGTGGATAAAACACCAAGAATATGTTGTATTATAGCGCGGATAACACTGATTGTTAGTTTGAATCGTGTGTGAATCAAGGGCCGTGTTCAGTTTGAAAGTTTGGTACCACGTATCAGTCATGAGTAATGTTTGGTTTGTTTGGTACCACGTAGACATATTTTTATGCACCTTTCCCTACTACAGACCATACAAAACCATCGATGATATGTATTGTCCAGTTAGACAATTTTGTAGTTGTTTCAAGGACTACAACCTGTATAAATGTCTCAGAAATGCATATGTATTCTCATTCAAAACAGATGAGCTTATCAAGAACCAATTGATTAGATGGTTAGGAGGGTGTTCGTATCCCTAGACCACAAAGGACCCAACCCTAATTTTGGCACCACGCTTGTCCATTAAAAGAGGACTATTCTTTCAGTGGGGCATCTGCATCTTTTTTTTAGGATAACCAATTATCCTGCTGGTTGTTGTTTTTTGAGATAGCTTACCAGGCTTGATGCCTGGTGTGGGGCATGTACGTCTTTACATACGAGTCTCTGCTTATGTACTGTTTTCAGAAAATGAAAAACAATTGAGCTTATCAGGACAGTTGCTTAATAGAACCTTCTTCATGCCCTGGTGTTTTATAGTTGCTGCCACGACATTGTGTCAGCATGCCATCCTCTCTAACTACAGAATCCCTTGACTGCTGTTGTTCACCACTAGTGACCTGATCTCTACTTCTTTAATCTTGGTGAGGTTCCTTGACTGCATCTTCTTTGCCGCCTTTTTTTGTTAATCACCATGATTCTGACGATCCAACAAACACGGTTAAAAGTGTCTTGAATCTTCAGTTGCCTAAGTAACTATGTTGGTTTTGAATCATGATGCTATCTCATAAGCCTGTAGTCCTCTCGGTGGATAAAACACCAAGAATATGTTGTATTATAGCGAGGATAACACTTATTGTTAGTTTGAATCGTGTGTGAATCAAGGGCCGTGTTCAGTTTGAAAGTTTGGTACCACGTATCAGTCATGAGTAATGTTTGGTTTGTTTGTTACCACGTAGATAAATTTTTATGCACCTTACCCTACTACAGACCATACAAAACCATCGATGATATGTATTGTCCAGTTAGACAATTTTGTAGTTGTTTCGAGGACTACAACCTGTATAAATGTCTCAGAAATGCATATGTATTCTCATTCCAAACAGATGAGCTTATCAAGAACCAATTGATTAGATGGTTAGGAGGGTGTTCGTATCCCCAGACCACAAAGGACCCAACCCTAATTTTGGCACCGCGCTTGTCCATTAAAAGCGGACTATTCTTTCAGTGGGGCATCTGCGTCTTTTTTTCTTCTGAGGATAACCAATTATCCTGGTGGTTGTTGTTTTTTGAGATAGCTTACCAGGCTTGACGCCTGGTGTGAGGCGTCTGCGTCTTTACATACGAGCCTCTGGTTATGTACTGTTTTCAGAAAATGAAAAACAATTGAGCTTATCAGGACAGTTGCTTAATAGAACCTTCTTCATGCCCTGGTGTTTTATAGTTGCTGCCACGACATTGTCTCAGCATGCCATCCTCTCTAACTGCAGAATCCATTGACTGCTGCTGTTCACCACTGGTGACCTGATCTCTACTTCTTTAATCTTGGTGAGGTTCCTTGACTGTTCTTTGCCGCCTTTTTTTTGTTAATCACCATGATTTTGATGATCCAACAAACACGATTAAAAGTGTCTTGAATCTTCAGTTGCCTAAGTAACTATGTTGGTCTTGAATCATGATGCTATCTCATAAGCCTGTAGTCCTTTCGGTGGATAAAACACAAAGAATATGTTGTATTATAGCACGGATAACACTGATTGTTAGTTTGAATAGTGTGTGAATCAAGGGCCGTGTTCAGTTTGAAACTTTGGTACCACGTATCAGTCATGAGTAATGTTTGGTTTATTTGGTACCACGTAGACAAATTTTTATGCACCTTACCCTACTACAAACCATACAAAACCATTGATGATATGTATTGTCTAGTTAGACAATTTTGTAGTTGTTTCGAGGACTACAACCTATATAAATGTCTCAGAAATGCACATGTATTCTCATTCCAAATAGATGAGCTTATCAAGAACCAATTGATTAGATGGTTAGGAGGGTGTTCGTATCCCCATACCACAAAGGACCCAACCCTAATTTTGGCATCACGCTTGTCCATTAAAAGCGGACTATTCTTTTAGTGGGGCGTCTACGTCTTCTTTTTTGAGGATAACCAATTATCCTGCTGGTTGTTTTTTTGAGATAGCTTACCAGGCTTGACACCTGGTGTGGGGCGTCTGCGTCTTTACATACGAGCCTCTGCTTATGTACTATTTTCAGAAAATGATAAACAATTGAGCTTATCAGGACAGTTGCTCTACCACAATACTAGTGTCGCAATGGGTTGCCGGCACAGTAGGCTCTCGTAACTGAATGTGATCCCGAGTCTCCGTCACCCCCAACAAACTGTGACCTTTCTAGTGATGAATCGCTCAACAAATCTAAATCTTATCTTAAATATAAAAATTTCTCAAGATACAAAGGCAACCATTTGTTGTACACAACACGAACAAAATAGTATTTTTTAATGCATGACAAATTAGTACCGTGTATATATAAACCGTTTCATGTTGTGCCAATGCCGTAGACTTTGTCCTGCCAAATAAATAAAAATCTACACCCCTTGTTGTGTAGTGTTGATGCGCTCCTCTGATATTATTATGGCCATGCATTCTGTTGGCGTTCCTTTGATAAACACTAAGAAATTCTGTGGCCCTGGTTGTGTATTAGGCGTGCAATCCTCTGATGATGTTCTTCTTTCTTTTTGTGAATCTCTGGTGTTGTCTTGTTGGCTTTCCTTTCTATAACACGATGTGGATGTTGTGTTTATACATAGTAATTCCTAAGATGTCTGATTTTATTTTGAGTTTCAGTGGGGAATAATTTCTATAATCGACGTAATCTCTCGAATTTCCTTCAAAAGGAAGTGCCAATGGGTTCAGAAACTTGTCCAAAAATAGCAGCGAATGATGTTCTTTGACTTTCAAGGGCCAAAAAGTCCTGCTTAAGGCCAAATTTGAGGGTACTCCGGGCCTCCTAGTGCAAGCGGGCAGTATTTTATGGATTCGCATGCTCGCTGCGAGCATTTTGAGTACCTGTGGGTTCGAAACGGACTCCGAATGACAAAGTTATGACCGTTTTAGTGAACACCGGTCCATTATATGGCAGTCCTTGAAAGAACTTCATTTCCCCGTGACGCTTTTTGCCTCACCGCCCCGAAATTTTGTGTCCTCGATAGTGGACATATTGTTTCCACATATATATTGACCGATGCCAGGAATGCTCTTTTGTTCTTGGCTGTCACACACAAAAGTTACAGCATGCCACATGACGAAAACAAGGAGAATAAGGCATATAGCCGCTAGATTTTCTTGAATTTACGGCCAAATGGGATTGCTCGGATCATAGAGCATCTGCAGAAAGCTATGTTTGTCCCTACTAGGGGGACTAATGTCTATAATCAATGTAATCTCTCGAATTTCCTTCAAAAGGAAGTGCCAATGTGTTCAGAAACTTGTCCGAAAAACAGCGGCGAATGATGTTCTTTGACTTTCAGGGCCAAAAAGTCTTGCTTAAGGCCAAATTTGAGGGTACTCTGGGCCTCCTGGTGCAAGCGGGGAGTATTTTCTAGATTCGCACGCTCGCTGCGAGCATCTTGAGTACTTGTGGGTCCAAAACGGACTCCGAATGACAAAGTTATGACCGTTTTAGTGAACACCGGTCCATTATATGGCAGTCCTTGAAAGAACTTCATTTTCCCGTGACGCTTTTTGCCTCACTGCCCCGAAAATTTGTGTCCTCGATAGTGGAGATATTGTTTCCACATATATACTGACCGATGCCAAGAATGCCCTTTTGTTCTTGGCTGTCACACACATAAGTTACAGCATGCCACACGGCGAAAACAAGGAGAATAAGGCATATATCCGCTGGATTTTCTTGAATTTTCGGCCAAATAGGATTGCTCGGATCATAGAGCATCTACAAAAAGCTATGTTTGTCCCTACCTGGGGGACTATTGTCTATAATCAACGTAATCTCTTGAATTTCCTTCAAAAGGAAGTGCCAATGGGTTTAGAAACGTGTCCGAAAAACAGCGGCGGATGATGTTCTTTGACTCTCAGGGACAAAAAGTCCTGCTTAAGGCCGAATTTGAGGGTACTCCGAGCCTCCTGGTGCAAGATGGAGTATTTTCTGGATTCGCACGCTCGACGCGAGCATTTTGAGTACTTGTGGGTCCGAAACGGACTCAGAATGACAAAGTTATGACCGTTTTAGTGAACACCGGTCCATTATATGGCAGTCCTTGAAAGAACTTCATTTTCCCGTGACGCTTTTTGCCTCACCGCCCCGAAATTTTGTGTCCTTGATAGTGGACATATTGTTTCCACATATATATTGACCGATGCCAGGAATGCCCTTTTGTTCTTGGCTGTCACGCACAAAAGTTACAACATGCCACACGGCGAAAATAAGGAGAATAAGGCATATAGCCGCTGGATTTTCTTGAATTTACGGTCAAATGGGATTGCCCGGATCATAGAGCATCTGCAGAAAGCTACGTTTGTCCCTACCAGGGGGACTAATGTCTATAATCAACGTAATCTCTCGACTTTCCTTCAAAAGGGAGTGCCAATGGATTTAGAAACTTGTCTGAAAAACAGCGGCGAATGATGTTCTTTGACTTTCAGGGCCAAAAATTCCTGCTTAAGGCTGAATTTGAGGGTACTCTGGGCCTCGTGGCGCAAGCTGGTAGTATTTTCTAGATTTGCCCGCTCGCCGCGAGCATTTTGAGTACCCATGGGATTCGAAACGGACTCCAAATGACAAAGTTATGACCGTTTTAGTGAACACCGGTCCATTATATGGCGGTCCTTGAAAGAACTTCATTTTCCCGTGACGCTTTTTGCCTCACCGCCCTGAAATTTTGTGTCCTCGATAGTGGACATATTGTTTCCACATATATTGACCGATGCCAGGAATGCCCTTTCGTTCTTGGCTGTCACACACATAAGTTACAGAATGCCACACGGCGAAAACAAGGAGAATAAGGCATATAGCCACTGGATTTTCTTGAATTTACGGCCAAATGGGATTGCCCGGATCATAGAGCATCTGCAGAAAGCTACGTTTGTCCCTACCATGGGGACTAATGTCTATAATCAACGTAATCTCTCGAATTTCCATCAAAAGAAAGTGCCAATGGGTTCAGAAACTTGTCCGAAAAACAGCGGCGAATGATGTTCTTTGACTTTCAGGGCCAAAAAGTCCTGCTTAAGGCCGAATTTGAGGGTACTCCAGGCCTCTTGGTGCAAGCGCGGAGTGTTTTCTACATTCGCACGCTCGCCGCGAGCTTTTTGAGTACTTGTGGGTCCGAAACGGACTCCGAATGACAAAGTTATGACCGTTTTAGTGAACACCGGTCCATTATATGGGAGTCCTTGAAAGAACTTCATTTTCCCGTGATGCTTTTTGCCTCACCGCCCAAAATTTTGTGTCCTCGATAGTGGAGATATTGTTTCCACATATATATTGACCGATGCAGAATGCCCTTTTGTTCTTGGCTGTCACACACATAAGTTACAGCATGCCACACGGCGAAAGCAAGGAGAATAAGGCATATAGCCGCTGGATTTTCTTGAATTTACGGCCAAATGGGATTGCCTGGATCATAGAGCATCTACAGAAAGCTATGTTTGTCCCTACCAGGGGGACTATTGTCTATAATCAATGTAATCTCTCAAATTTCCTTCAAAAGGAAGTGCCATGGGTTCAGAAACTTGTCCGAAAAACAGCGGCGAATGATGTTCTTTGACTTTCAGGGCCAAAAAGTCCTGCCTAAGGCCGAATTTGAGGGTACTCCGAGCCTCCTGGCGCAATATGGAGTATTTTCTAGATTTTCACACTTGGCGCGAGCATTTTGAGTACTTTTGGGTCCGAAACGGACTCCGAATGACAAAGTTATGACCGTTTTAGTGAACACCGGTCCATTATATGTGAGTCCTTGAAAGAACTTCATTTTCCCGTGACGCTTTTTGCCTCACCGCCCCAAAATTTTGTGTCCTTGATAGTGGAGATATTGTTTCCACATATATATTGACCGATGCCAGGAATGCCCTTTTGTTCTTGGCTGTCACCTACATAAGTTACAGCATGCCACAAGGCGAAAACAAGGAGAATAAGGCATACAGCCGCTGGATTTTCTTAAATTTACGGTCAAATGAGATTACTCGGATGATAGAGCACCTGTAGAAAGCTACGTTTGTCCCTACCAGGGGGAGTAATGTATATAATCAACATAATCTCTCGAATTTCCTTCAAAAGGAAGTGCAAATGGGTTCAGAAACTCGTGCGAAAAACAACAGCGAATGATGTTCTTTGACTTTCAGGGCCAAAAAGTCCAGCTTAAGGCCGAATTTGAGGGTACTCCGGGCCTCATGGCACAAGCATGGAGTATATTCTAGATTCACACACTCGCCGCGAGCATTTTGAGTACTTGTGGGTCCGAAAAGGACTCCGAATGACAAAGTTATGACCATTTTAGTGAACACCGGTCCATTATATGGCAGTCCTTGAAAGAACTTCATTTTCCCGTGACCCTTTTTGCCTCACTGCCACAAAAATTTGTGTCCTCGATAGTGGAGATATTGTTTCCACATATATATTGACCGATGCCAAGAATGCACTTTTGTTCTTGGCTGTCACACACATAAGTTACAACATGCCACACGGCGAAAACAAGGAGAATAAGGCATATAGCCGCTTAATTTCCTTGAATTTACGGCCAAATGGGATTGCCCGGATCATATAGCATCTGCCAAAAGCTATGTTTGTCCCTACTAGGGGGACTAATGTCTATAATCAACGCAATCTCTCGAATTTCCTTCAAAAGGAAGTGCCAATTGGTTCAGAAACTTGTCCGAAAAACAACGGCGAATTATGTTCTTTGACTTTTAGGGCCAAAAAGTCCTGCTTAAGGCAGAATTTGAGGATACTCCAGGCCTCCTGACACAAGCGGGGGGTATTTTCTGGATTCGCACGCTCGACGCGAGCATTTTGAGTACTTGTGGGTCCGAAACGGACTCCGAATGACAAAGTTATGACCGTTTTAGTGAACACCGGTCCATTATATGGCAGTCCTTGAAAGAACTTCATTTTCCCGTGACGCTTTTTGCCTCACCGCCCCAAAATTTTGTGTCCTTGATAGTGGACATATTGTTTCCACATATATATTGACCGATGCCAGGAATGCCCTTTTGTTCTTGGCTGTCACGCACAAAAGTTACAACAAGCCACACGGCGAAAATAAGGAGAATAAGGCATATAGCCGCTGGATTTTCTTGAATTTACGGTCAAATGGGATTGCCCGGATCATAGAGCATCTGCAGAAAGCGATGTTTGTCCCTACCAGGGGGACTAATGTCTATAATCAACGTAATCTCTCGAATTTCCTTCAAAAGGAAGTGCCAATGGGTTCAGAAACTTGTCTGAAAAACAGCGGCGAATGATGTTCTTTGACTTTCAGGGCCAAAAATTCCTGCTTAAGGCTGAATTTGAGGGTACTCTGGGCCTCGTGGCGCAAGCTGGTAGTATTTTCTAGATTTGCCCGCTCGCCGCGAGCATTTTGAGTACCCATGGGATTCGAAACGGACTCCAAATGACAAAGTTATGACCGTTTTAGTGAACACCGGTCCATTATATGGCGGTCCTTGAAAGAACTTCATTTTCCCGTGACGCTTTTTGCCTCACCGCCCTGAAATTTTGTGTCCTCGATAGTGGACATATTGTTTCCACATATATTGACCGATGCCAGGAATGCCCTTTCGTTCTTGGCTGTCACACACATAAGTTACAGAATGCCACACGGCGAAAACAAGGAGAATAAGGCATATAGCCACTGGATTTTCTTGAATTTACGGCCAAATGGGATTGCCCGGATCATAGAGCATCTGCAGAAAGCTACGTTTGTCCCTACCATGGGGACTAATGTCTATAATCAACGTAATCTCTTGAATTTCCATCAAAAGAAAGTGCCAATGGGTTCAGAAACTTGTCCGAAAAACAGCGGCGAATGATGTTCTTTGACTTTCAGGGCCAAAAAGTCCTGCTTAAGGCCGAATTTGAGGGTACTCCGGGCCTCTTGGCACAAGCGCGGAGTATTTTCTACATTCGCACGCTCGCCGCGAGCTTTTTGAGTACTTGTGGGTCCGAAACGGACTCCGAATGACAAAGTTATGACCGTTTTAGTGAACACCGGTCCATTATATGGCAGTCCTTGAAAGAACTTCATTTTCCCGTGATGCTTTTTGCCTCACCGCCCAAAATTTTGTGTCCTCGATAGTGGAGATATTGTTTCCACATATATATTGACCGATGCGGAATGCCCTTTTGTTCTTTGCTGTCACACACATAAGTTACAGCATGCCACACGGCGAAAGCAAGGAGAATAAGGCATATAGCCGCTGGATTTTCTTGAATTTACGGCCAAATGGGATTGCCTGGATCATAGAGCATCTACAGAAAGCTATGTTTGTCCCTACCAGGGGGACTATTGTCTATAATCAATGTAATCTCTCAAATTTCCTTCAAAAGGAAGTGCCATGGGTTCAGAAACTTGTCCGAAAAACAGCGGCGAATGATGTTCTTTGACTTTCAGGGCCAAAAAGTCCTGCCTAAGGCCGAATTTGAGGGTACTCCGAGCCTCCTGGCGCAATATGGAGTATTTTATAGATTTTCACACTTGGCGCGAGCATTTTGAGTACTTTTGGGTCCAAAACGGACTCCGAATGACAAAGTTATGACCGTTTTAGTGAACACCGGTCCATTATATGTGAGTCCTTGAAAGAACTTCATTTTCCCGTGACGCTTTTTGCCTCACAGCCCCAAAATTTTGTGTCCTTGATAGTGGAGATATTGTTTCCACATATATATTGACCAATGCCAGGAATGCCCTTTTGTTCTTGGCTGTCACCTACATAAGTTACAGCATGCCACAAGGCGAAAACAAGGAGAATAAGGCATACAGCCGCTGGATTTTCTTGAATTTACGGTCAAATGAGATTACTCGGATGATAGAGCACCTGTAGAAAGCTACGTTTGTCCCTACCAGGGGGAGTAATGTATATAATCAACATAATCTCTCGAATTTCCTTCAAAAGGAAGTGCAAATGGGTTCAGAAACTCGTGCGAAAAACAACAGCGAATGATGTTCTTTGACTTTCAGGGCCAAAAAGTCCTGCTTAAGGCCGAATTTGAGGGTACTCCGGGCCTCCTGGCGCAAGCATGGAGTATATTCTAGATTCATACGCTCGCCGCGAGCATTTTGAGTACTTGTGGGTCCGAAAAGGACTCTGAATGACAAAGTTATGACCATTTTAGTGAACACCGGTCCATTATATGGCAGTCCTTGAAAGAACTTCATTTTCCCGTGACCCTTTTTGCCTCACTGCCACAAAAATTTGTGTCCTCGATAGTGGAGATATTGTTTCCACATATATATTGACCGATGCCAGGAATGCACTTTTGTTCTTGGCTGTCACACACATAAGTTACAACATGCCACACGGCGAAAACAAGGAGAATAAGGCATATAGCCGCTTAATTTCCTTGAATTTACGCCAAATGGGATTGCCCGGATCATATAGCATCTGCCAAAAGCTATGTTTGTCCCTACTAGGGGGACTAATGTCTATAATCAACGCAATCTCTCGAATTTCCTTCAAAAGGAAGTGCCAATTGGTTCAGAAACTTGTCCGAAAAACAGCGGCGAATTATGTTCTTTGACTTTTAGGGCTAAAAAGTCCTGCTTAAGGCAGAATTTGAGGATACTCCAGGCCTCCTGACACAAGCGGGGAGTATTTTCTGGATTCGCACGCTCGCCGCGGGCATTTTGAGTACTTGTGGGTCCGAAACGGACTCAGAATGACAAAGTTATGACCGTTTTAGTGAACACCGGTCCATTATATGTCAGTCCTTGAAAGAACTTCATTTTCCCGGGACGCTTTTTGCTTCACCGTCCCGAAATTTTGTGTCCTCAATAGTGAAGATATTGTTTCCACATATATATTGACCGATTCCAGGAATGCCCTTTTGTTCTTGGCTGTCACACACATAAGTTACAGCATGCCACACGGCGAAAACAAGGAGAATAAGGCATATAGCCACTGGATTTTCTTGAATTTACGGCCAAATGGGATTGCCCAGATCATAGAGCATCTGCAGAAAGCTACGTTTGTCCCTACCAGGGGGACTAATGTCTATAATCAACGTAATCTCTCGACTTTCCTTCAAAAGGGAGTGCCAATGGATTTAGAAACTTGTCTGAAAAACAGCGGCGAATGATGTTCTTTGACTTTCAGGGCCAAAAATTCCTGCTTAAGGCTGAATTTGAGGGTACTCTGGGCCTCGTGGCGCAAGCTGGTAGTATTTTCTAGATTTGTCCGCTCGCCGCGAGCATTTTGAGTACCCATGGGATTCGAAACGGACTCCAAATGACAAAGTTATGACCGTTTTAGTGAACACCGGTCCATTATATGGCGGTCCTTGAAAGAACTTCATTTTCCCGTGACGCTTTTTGCCTCACCGCCCTGAAATTTTGTGTCCTCGATAGTGGACATATTGTTTCCACATATATTGACCGATGCCAGGAATGCCCTTTCGTTCTTGGCTGTCACACACATAAGTTACAGAATGCCACACGGCGAAAACAAGGAGAATAAGGCATATAGCCACTGGATTTTCTTGAATTTACGGCCAAATGGGATTGCCCGGATCATAGAGCATCTGCAGAAAGCTACGTTTGTCCCTACCATGGGGACTAATGTCTATAATCAACGTAATCTCTTGAATTTCCATCAAAAGAAAGTGCCAATGGGTTCAGAAACTTGTCCGAAAAACAGCGGCGAATGATGTTCTTTGACTTTCAGGGCCAAAAAGTCCTGCTTAAGGCCGAATTTGAGGGTACTCCGGGCCTCTTGGCGCAAGCGCGGAGTATTTTCTACATTCGCACGCTCGCCGCGAGCTTTTTGAGTACTTGTGGGTCCGAAACAGACTCCGAATGACAAAGTTATGACCGTTTTAGTGAACACCGGTCCATTATATGGCAGTCCTTGAAAGAACTTCATTTTCCCGTGATGCTTTTTGCCTCACCGCCCAAAATTTTGTGTCCTCGATAGTGGAGATATTGTTTCCACATATATATTGACCGATGCGGAATGCCCTTTTGTTCTTGGCTGTCACACACATAAGTTACAGCATGCCACACGGCGAAAGCAAGGAGAATAAGGCATATAGCCGCTGGATTTTCTTGAATTTACGGCCAAATGGGATTGCCTGGATCATAGAGCATCTACAGAAAGCTATTTTTGTCCCTACCAGGGGGACTATTGTCTATAATCAATGTAATCTCTCAAATTTCCTTCAAAAGGAAGTGCCATGGGTTCAGAAACTTGTCCGAAAAACAGCGGCGAATGATGTTCTTTGACTTTCAGGGCCAAAAAGTCCTGCCTAAGGCCAAATTTGAGGGTACTCCGAGCCTCCTGGCGCAATATGGAGTACTTTCTAGATTTTCACACTTGGCGCAAGCATTTTGAGTACTTTTGGGTCCAAAACGGACTCCGAATGACAAAGTTATGACCGTTTTAGTGAACACCGGTCCATTATATGTGAGTCCTTGAAAGAACATCATTTTCCCGTGACGCTTTTTGCCTCACCGCCCCAAAATTTTGTGTCCTTGATATTGGAGATATTGTTTCCACATATATATTGACCGATGCCAGGAATGCCCTTTTGTTCTTGGCTGTCACCTACATAAGTTACAGCATGCCACAAGGCGAAAACAAGGAGAATAAGGCATACAGCCGCTGGATTTTCTTGAATTTACGGTCAAATGAGATTACTCGGATGATAGAGCACCTGTAGAAAGCTACGTTTGTCCCTACCAGGGGGAGTAATGTATATAATCAACATAATCTCTCGAATTTCCTTCAAAAGGAAGTGCCAATGGATTTAGAAACTTGTCCGAAAAACAGCGGCGAATGGTGTTCTTTGACTTTCAGGGCCAAAAAGTCCTGCTTAAGGCCGAATTTGAGGGTACTCCGGGCCTCCTGGCGCAAGCGGGGAGTATTTTCTAGATTCGCTCGCTCGCCCCGAGCATTTTGAGTACCCATGGGATTCGAAACGGACTCCAAATGACAAAGTTATGACCGTTTTAGTGAACACCGGTCCATTATATGGCGGTCCTTGAAAGAACTTCATTTTCCCGTGACGCTTTTTGCCTCACCGCCCTGAAATTTTGTGTCCTCGATAGTGGACATATTGTTTCCACATATATTGACCGATGCCAGGAATGCCCTTTCGTTCTTGGCTGTCACACACATAAGTTACAGAATGCCACACGGCGAAAACAAGGAGAATAAGGCATATAGCCACTGGATTTTCTTGAATTTACGGCCAAATGGGATTGCCCGGATCATAGAGCATCTGCAGAAAGCTACGTTTGTCCCTACCATGGGGACTAATGTCTATAATCAACGTAATCTCTCGAATTTCCATCAAAAGAAAGTGCCAATGGGTTCAGGAACTTGTCCGAAAAACAGCGGCGAATGATGTTCTTTGACTTTCAGGGCCAAAAAGTCCTGCTTAAGGCAGAATTTGAGGGTACTCCGGGCCTCTTGGCGCAAGCACGGAGTATTTTCTACATTCGCACGCTCGCCGCGAGCTTTTTGAGTACTTGTGGGTCCGAAACGGACTCCGAATGACAAAGTTATGACCGTTTTAGTGAACACCGGTCCATTATATGGCAGTCCTTGAAAGAACTTCATTTTCCCGTGATGCTTTTTGCCTCACCACCCAAAATTTTGTGTCCTCGATAGTGGAGATATTGTTTCCACATATATATTGACCGATGCAGAATGCCCTTTTGTTCTTGGCTGTCACACACATAAGTTACAGCATGCCACACGGCGAAAGCAAGGAGAATAAGGCATATAGCCGCTGGATTTTCTTGAATTTACGGCCAAATGGGATTGCCTGGATCATAGAGCATCTACAGAAAGCTATGTTTGTCCCTACCAGGGGGACTATTGTCTATAATCAATGTAATCTCTCAAATTTCCTTCAAAAGGAAGTGCCATGGGTTCAGAAACTTGTCCGAAAAACAGCGGCGAATGATGTTCTTTGACTTTCAGGGCCAAAAAGTCCTGCCTAAGGCCGAATTTGAGGGTACTCTGAGCCTCCTGGCGCAATATGGAGTATTTTCTAGATTTTCACACTTGGCGCGAGCATTTTGAGTACTTTTGGGTCCGAAACGGACTCCGAATGACAAAGTTATGACCGTTTTAGTGAACACCGGTCCATTATATGTGAGTCCTTGAAAGAACTTCATTTTCCCGTGACGCTTTTTGCCTCACCGCCCCAAAATTTTGTGTCCTTGATAGTGGATATATTGTTTCCACATATATATTGACCGATGCCAGGAATGCCCTTTTGTTCTTGGCTGTCACCTACATAAGTTACAGCATGCCACAAGGCGAAAACAAGGAGAATAAGGCATACAGCCGCTGGATTTTCCTGAATATACGGTCAAATGAGATTACTCGGATGATAGAGCACCTGTAGAAAGCTACGTTTGTCCCTACCAGGGGGAGTAATGTATATAATCAACATAATCTCTCGAATTTCCTTCAAAAGGAAGTGCAAATGGGTTCAGAAACTCGTGCGAAAAACAACAGCGAATGATGTTCTTTGACTTTCAGGGCCAAAAAGTCCTGCTTAAGGCCGAATTTGAGGGTACTCCGGGCCTCCTGGCGCAAGCATGGAGTATATTCTAGATTCACATGCTCACCGCGAGCATTTTGAGTACTTGTGGGTCCGAAAAGGACTCCGAATGACAAAGTTATGACCATTTTAGTGAACACCGGTCCATTATATGGCAGTCCTTGAAAGAACTTCATTTTCCCGTGACCCTTTTTGCCTCACTGCCACAAAAATTTGTGTCCTCGATAGTGGAGATATTGTTTCCACATATATACTGACCGATGCCAGGAATGCACTTTTGTTCTTGGCTGTCACACACATAAGTTACAACATGCCACACGGCGAAAACAAGGAGAATAAGGCATATAGCCGCTTAATTTCCTTGAATTTATGGCCAAATGGGATTGCCCGGATCATATAGCATCTGCCAAAAGCTATGTTTGTCCCTACTAGGGGGACTAATGTCTATAATCAACGCAATCTCTCGAATTTCCTTCAAAAGGAAGTGCCAATTGGTTCAGAAACTTGTCCGAAAATTAGTGGCGAATTATGTTCTTTGACTTTTAGGGCCAAAATGTCCTGCTTAAGGCAGAATTTGAGGATACTCCATGCCTCCTGACACAAGCGGGGAGTATTTTCTGGATTCGCACGCTCGCCGTGGGTATTTTGAGTACTTGTGGGTCCGAAACGGACTCAGAATGACAAAGTTATGACCGTTTTAGTGAACACCGGTCCATTATATGTCAGTCCTTGAAAGAACTTCATTTTCCCGGGATGCTTTTTGCTTCACCGTCCCGAAATTTTGTGTCCTCAATAGTGAAGATATTGTTTCCACATATATATTGACCGATGCCAGGAATGCCCTTTTGTTCTTGGCTGTCACACACATAAGTTACAGCATGCCACACGGCGAAAACAACGAGAATAAGGCATATAGCCACTGGATTTTCTTGAATTTACGGCCAAATGGGATTGCCCAGATCATAGAGCATCTGCAGAAAGCTACGTTTGTCCCTACCAGGGGGACTAATGTCTATAATCAACATAATCTCTCGACTTTCCTTCAAAAGGAAGTGCCAATGGATTTAGAAACTTGTCCGAAAAACAGCGGCGAATGATGTTCTTTGACTTTCAGGGCCAAAAAGTCCTGCTTAAGGCCAAATTTGAGGGTACTCTGGGCCTCCTGGCGCAAGCGGGGAGTATTTTCTAGATTCACTCGCTCGCCCCGAGCATTTTGAGTACCCATGGGATTCGAAACGGACTCCAAATGACAAAGTTATGACCGTTTTAGTGAAGACCGGTCCATTATATGGCGGTCCTTGAAAGAACTTCATTTTCCCGTGACGCTTTTTGCCTCACCGCCCTGAAATTTCGTGTCCTCGATAGTGGACATATTGTTTCCACATATATTGACCGATGCCAGGAATGCCCTTTCGTTCTTGGCTGTCACACACATAAGTTACAGAATGCCACACGGCGAAAACAAGGAGAATAAGGCATATAGCCACTGGATTTTCTTGAATTTACGGCCAAATGGGATTGCCCGGATCATAGAGCATCTGCAGAAAGCTACGTTTGTCCCTACCATGGGGACTAATGTCTATAATCAACGTAATCTCTTGAATTTCCATCAAAAGAAAGTGCCAATGGGTTCAGAAACTTGTCCGAAAAACAGCGGTGAATGATGTTCTTTGACTTTCAGGGCCAAAAAGTCCTGCTTAAGGCCGAATTTGAGGGTACTCCGGGCCTCTTGGCGCAAGCGCGGAGTATTTTCTACATTCGCACGCTCGCCGCGAGCTTTTTGAGTACTTGTGGGTCCGAAACGGACTCCGAATGACAAAGTTATGACCGTTTTAGTGAACACCGGTCCATTATATGGCAGTCCTTGAAAGAACTTCATTTTCCCGTGATGCTTTTTGCCTTACCGCCCAAAATTTTGTGTCCTCGATAGTGGAGATATTGTTTCCACATATATATTGACCGATGCGGAACGCCCTTTTGTTCTTGGCTGTCACACACATAAGTTACAGCATGCCACACGGCGAAAGCAAGGAGAATAAGGCATATAGCCGCTGGATTTTCTTGAATTTACGGCCAAATGGGATTGCCTAGATCATAGAGCATCTACAGAAAGCTATGTTTGTCCCTACGAGGGGGACTATTGTCTATAATCAATGTAATCTCTCAAATTTCCTTCAAAAGGAAGTGCCATGGGTTCAGAAACTTGTCCGAAAAACAGCGGCGAATGATGTTCTTTGACTTTCAGGGCCAAAAAGTCCTGCCTAAGGCCGAATTTGAGGGTACTCCAAGCCTCCTGGCACAATATGGAGTATTTTCTAGATTTTCACACTTGGCGTGAGCATTTTGAGTACTTTTGGGTCCGAAACGGACTCCGAATGACAAAGTTATGACCGTTTTAGTGAACACCGGTCCATTATATGTGAGTCCTTGAAAGAACTTCATTTTCCCGTGACGCTTTTTGCCTCACCGCCCCAAAATTTTGTGTCCTTGTTAGTGGAGATATTGTTTCCACATATATATTGACCGATGCCAGGAATGCCCTTTTGTTCTTGGCTGTCACCTACATAAGTTACAGCATGCCACAAAGCGAAAACAAGGAGAATAAGGCATACAGCCGCTGGATTTTCTTGAATTTACGATCAAATGAGATTACTCGGATGATAGAGCACCTGTAGAAAGCTACGTTTGTCCCTACCAGGGGGAGTAATGTATATAATCAACATAATCTCTCGAATTTCCTTCAAAAGGATGTGCAAATGGGTTCAGTAACTCGTGCGAAAAACAACAGCGAATGATGTTCTTTGACTTCAGGGCCAAAAAGTCCTGGTTAAGGCCGAATTTGAGGGTACTCCGGGCCTCCTGGCGCAAGCATGGAGTATATTCTAGATTCACACGCTCACCGCGAGCATTTTGAGTACTTGTGGGTCCGAAAAGGACTCCGAATGACAAAGTTATGACCATTTTAGTGAACACCGGTCCATTATATGGCAGTCCTTGAAAGAACTTCATTTTCCCGTGACCCTTTTTGCCTCACTGCCACAAAAATTTGTGTCCTCGATAGTGGAGATATTGTTTCCACATATATATTGATTGATGCCAGGAATGCACTTTTGTTCTTGGCTGTCACACACATAAGTTACAACATGCCACACGGCGAAAACAAGGAGAATAAGGCATATAGCCGCTTAATTTTCTTGAATTTACGGCCAAATGGGATTGCCCGGATCATATAGCATCTGCCAAAAGCTATGTTTGTCCCTACTAGGGGGACTAATGTCTATAATCAACGCAATCTCTTGAATTTCCTTCAAAAGGAAGTGCCAATTGGTTCAGAAACTTGTCCGAAAAACAGCGGCGAATTATGTTCTTTGACTTTTAGGGCCAAAAAGTCCTGCTTAAGGCAGAATTTGAGGATACTCCAGGCCTCCTGACACAAGCGGGGAGTATTTTCTGGATTCGCACGCTCGACGCGAGCATTTTGAGTACTTGTGGGTCGGAAACGGACTCCGAATGACAAAGTTATGACCGTTTTAGTGAACACCGGTCCATTATATGGCAGTCCTTGAAAGAACTTCATTTTCCCGTGACGCTTTTTGCCTCACCGCCTCGAAATTTTGTGTCCTTGATAGTGGAGATATTGTTTCCACATATATATTGACCGATGCCAGGAATGCCCTTTTGTTCTTGGCTGTCACGCACATAAGTTACAACATGCCACACGGCGAAAATAAGGAGAATAAGGCATATAGCCGCTGGATTTTCTTGAATTTACGGTCAAATGGGATTGCCCGGATCATAGAGCATCTGCAGAAAGCGACGTTTGTCCCTACCAGGGGGACTAATGTCTATAATCAACGTAATCTCTCGAATTTCCTTCAAAAGGAAGTGCCAATGGGTTCAGAAACTTGTCTGAAAAACAACGGCGAATGATTTTCTTTGACTTTCAGGGCCAAAAATTCCTGCTTAAGGCTGAATTTGAGGGTACTCTGGGCCTCGTGGCGCAAGCTGGTAGTATTTTCTGGATTTGCCCGCTCGCCGCGAGCATTTTGAGTAATTGTGGGTCCGAAACGGACCCGGAATGCCGAAGTTATGACCGTTTTAGTGGCAGTCCTTGAAAGAACTTCATTTTCCCATGACGTTTCGTATCTTGAGAGCGTAGTCGACATGGAGGAGCTCGGCGGAGCTCCTGGTCAAGCAGGGCGGTGAGAGGGGGCCGGTGGCCGCGTCAGTGGTGAGCGGCGGCGACGGCAACGCTCGGCTCGTGCGGGAAGAAGGAAAACGAGGGGGGAGAAGGGGATCCAGGGCACTAGGGTTCAGGGAGGGAGAGAGAGGGAGCACGGGGACTACTCTTATCCCCTCGCGGCTCAGCCATGCACGGCGCCGGGTGCCCGCGGCCATGGCACCCCGGCCTTCTCCTGTAGCGAGGAGGAGGACGAAAGGCTGGGGGCTGTTGGGCTGGGCCGCATTGTGTGCGCCTAAAGCCCAGTCCAACAGTGCGCCCGGTTCTTTTTCTTTATCCCTTTTGTTATATTTTCTTCTTCCTAAATTTTGTTACTGTTTTGTGTTAAGTTGAGCTCCAAATGGATTTTGTAAAATACGAAACTTGTCATATGACTACTATGCAATATTTGTGAATGCCACAAAAAGTTTGAGGGTTATTTGAATTAATTTGAATTTGGTTAAATATAAATGAGTTAAAAGTTGCTATATTGGCCCTGTTTTAAAAAGGTTAGGGCCATTTCACTAATTAAAATAATGTTGGTTTCACCATGAAAATTACTTGGTGATTAATTGCAAAACTATGAACACTTTAGTTTCCATGTCTGCAGAAATAATAATTTGACTTGTGTTTTGAAATTGAATTTGAACTTAGTTTGAAACAAATGAGGTTTAGTAAAATTTTAATTATGATGACCTGGCATCATTAGGATGAGGTTACTGTAGCATGACACTGGGGGTGTTACAAATCTCCTCCACTACAAGAAATCTCGTCAGGAGATTTAAGAGGTGGAGTAAGGGGAAAAGATTTGGTTACAAAATTCTATCGAGTCTTCTCGGTCTGGGTTGCTCTTCTCGAAGAGGTCGGTCCCTTACGTTTATCCCTCCATTCCTCCGCTTCTGTGCGTTAGGACGAAGTTGCCATCCTTTCTTCGGGAACTCCATCGTACTTACGAAAAGGATAGGGGTAACTTCAGAAGAACGGACCTTACAAGGTTGAGTATCTGGTAGATAGCTCAGGGAATGTGGTAGAAAGTATCTCTCAAATTGAACTTAAGAAAACATCGAGAGTAAAGTAAGAAGGTACAGTAAGAGGTTTCAAATGGATAGACAATCGCTCAATGTCTGAAACAAAGTGTGAAAGGGGACCGGAGCATCAAGAATAAGTATTGTGTCTAATACCAGAATAGATCATCTCCAGGAAGGTGGCTCATGATCTACATACGAAGCCAAGTGTGAGGAATAACTTTGGAAACAAGGGTGTACAGGAGAGTCAGGTTTCAATCCTGGGACCTGTAGGTTATGGGCCCACCATGTGGTTAAAAGTAGAAAGGGCGCTGACATCTTGCACGGTCATGATAGCAAGGCAGGTCAGAGGATAGCCTGTCAATTATGTTGGCAACAACGTTGGTACCAAGGGCGAGGGACGAAGAGAACCATTTCCTGCTCGCAAGGCGAGGCGGACCAATAGGCAAAGTTCTCGTCCATCGGTGGTTACCAAAATGTCATCAACAGTAGCAGCATGGTCTTATTGACAGAGTGGTACAACGAGGTGCTTACATAAGCAGGGAATTATCACTGCTCAGATAAGTCAGATTACAAGAAAGGTTAAACAAAACAATGGAAAGGAAAATGTTTCTAAACACAAATATCAGGGGTATATCCTTCCCAAGGACTAGCAGAGAATGATATCCATGACATGATAATAAGTAGATAAACATTTAGGTTAAGGGGAGAGGAAATTCATGACGTTACCCATACATCAGGGTTTGGATAAGTGATCAAGGAACATTTAGCATTGCGCCTCCGATGTTCTTATTGATGATTGGAGTACCATAGACATGCTTCATGATAGCATTGACATGGTCATCAGGTAAAGGTCGGACTTTGGGAACACAAAGGATCCAGCAGGAACTGCTGGAATAGCTCATACAATTTCATCATGGAAAAGATGAGGATGTGGCCGAATGGCTCAGCAACAATTCATCGAGATTTCCATAAACATGGATTTCCACAATTAAATGAACAAGGTGATATCATTCGTCAGATCAAATGATATAACGATGTATGCTCGAGGAAAACATCCTCAATTGAACATTGATTGAAAAGTAAATCCGGAAATCTGGGCCGAATCCTACTTGGGGACTTCCCCAAGCCGCGCCCCCCCTTCCATATATGAGTGCGGGAGGAAGGCAGGAGGAGGAGGCGCCCCCCTTTCCTTTCTCTCACGAGGAGGGAAAGGCAGGAGGGGCCACCCTCCCCTTTCCTTCCCCAAGGCCGACCAGCCATGTAGAGGGGCGCACATGCCCCCTAGTGGGCTGGTCTGTCCCCTCCTTTGGCCCATTAAGCCCATACACTTATCGGGGGTGTCTGGAACCCCTTCCGGTGACCTGATGACTACCCGGTGCACTCCGAAACTATTCCGGTGTCCGAATACCATCGTCCTATATATCAATCTTTACCTCTTGACCATTTCGAGACTCCTCGTCATGTCCATGATCTCATCTGGGACTCCAAACAACATTCGGTCACCAAATCATATAACTCATATAACACTATATCATCAACGAACGTTAAGCGTGCGGACCCTACGGGATCGAGAACTATGTAGACATGACCGAGACACCTCTCCGATCAATAACCAATAATGGAACCTGGATGCCCATATTGGTTCCTACATATTCTACGAAGATCTTTATCGGTCGAACCGTTATGACAACATACATAATTCCCTTTGTCCGTTGGTATGTTACTTGCCCGAGATTCGATCGTCGGTATCTTCATACCTAGTTCAATCTCATTACTGGCAAGTCTCTTTACTCATTCCATAATACATCACCTCATAACTAGCTCCTTAGTCATTTGCTTGCAAGGCTTCTTATGATGTGTATTACCGAGAGGGTCCAGAGATACCTCTCCGATACTCGGAGTGACAAATCCTAATCTCGATCTATGCCAACTCAACAAACACCTTCGGAGATTCCTGTAGAGCATCTTTATGATCACCCAGTTATGTTGTGATGTTTGATAGCACACAAGGTATTCCTCCGGTATCCGGGAGTTGCATAATCTCATAGTCGAAGGAATATGTATTTGTCATCAAGAAAGTAATAGCAATAAACTAAATGATCAATATGCTAAGCTAACGGATGGGTCTTGTCCATCACATCATTCTCCTAATGTTGTGATCCTGTTATCAAATGACAACACATGTCTATGGTTAGGAAACCTTAACCATCTTTGATCAACGAGCTAGTCTAGTAGAGGCTTACTAGGGACACGATATTTGTTTATGTATTCACACATGTATTTAAGTTTCCGATCAATACAATTCTAGCATGAATAATAAACCTTTATCATGAATAAGGAAATATAAAATAACAACTTTATTATTGCCTCTAGGGCATATTTCCTTCAGTCTCCCACTTGCACTAGAGTCAATAATCTAGTTCACATCGCCATGTGATTATCACCCATAGTTCACATCGCCATGTGACTAACACCCAAAGAGTTTACTAGAGTCAATAATCTAGTTCACATCGCCATGTGATTAACACCCAAAGAGTACTAGGTGTGATCATGTTTTGCTTATGAGAGAGGTTTAGTCAACGTGTCTGCCACATTCAGATCCATATGCAAATTTCTATGTCTACAATGCTCTGCATGGAGCTACTCTAGCTAATTGCTCCCATGTTCAATACATATCCAGATTGAGACTCAGAGTCATCCAGATTGGTGTTTAAAGCTTGCATCGACGTAACTCTTTATGACGAACTCTTTATCAACTCCATAATCGAGAAATATCTCCTTAGTCCTCTTAGGTAACTAAGGATAATTTTGACCGCTGTCCAGTGATCTACTCCTGGATCACTATTGTACCCCCTTTCCA
Source organism: Thinopyrum elongatum (assembly GCA_011799875.1). Classification (NCBI taxonomy): domain Eukaryota; kingdom Viridiplantae; phylum Streptophyta; class Magnoliopsida; order Poales; family Poaceae; genus Thinopyrum; species Thinopyrum elongatum. The sequence continues at coordinate 465,402,734 of CM022297.1, forward strand.
AACTCATGGCAAGGTACACAACCTGGCATACTTTATATAACCTATGGCTGAGGCATAGGGAATGACCTTCATTCTCTCTCTATCTTCTGCCGTGGTCATGTTTTGAGTCTTACTCAACTTCACACTTTACAATACAGGAAAGAACTCCTTCTTTGACTGATCCATTTTGAACTCCTTCAAAATCTTGTCAAGTTATGTGCTTTGTGATTGTCCTATTAAGCGTCTTGATCTATCTCTATAGATCTTGATGCCCAATATGTAAGCAGCTTCACCGAGGTCTTTCATTGAAAAATTCTTATTCAAGTATCCTTTTATGCTATCCAGAAATTCTATATCATTTCCAATCAACAATATGTCATCCACATATAATATTAGAAATGCTACAGAGCTCCCACTCACTTTCTTGTAAATACAGGCTTCACCGTAAGCCTGTATAAAACCGTATGCTTTGATCACCTCATCAAAGCGTATATTCCAACTTCGAGATGCTTGCACCAGTCCATAGATGGATCGCTGGAGCTTGCACACTTTATTAGCACCTTTAGGATCGACAAAACCTTCTGGTTGCATCATATACAATTCTTCTTTAAGAAATCCATTAAGGAATGCAGTTTTGACGTCCATTTGCCAGATTTCATAATCATAAAATGTGGCAATTGCTAACATGATTCGGACAGACTTAAGCTTCTCTACGGGTGAGAAAGTCTCATCGTAGTCAACTCCTTGAACTTGTCAAAAACCTTTCGCGAGAAGTCGAGCTTTATAGACAGTAACATTATCATCAGCGTCAGTCTTCTTCTTGAAGATCCATTTATTTTCTATGGCTTGCCTATCATCGGTTAAGTCAACCAAAGTCCATACTTTGTTCTCATACATGGATCCTATCTCAGATTTCATGGCCTCAAGGCATTTATCAGAATCTGGGCTCATCATAGCTTCTTCATAGTTCGTAGGTTCGCCTTGGTCTAGTAACATGACTTCCAGGACAGGATTACCGTACCACTTTGGTGCGGATCGTGCTTTGGTCGACCTACAAGGTTCAGTAGCGACTTGATCTGAAGTTTCATGATCATTATCATTTGCTTCCTCTCTAGTTGGTGTAGGCATCACGGGAATGGATTTCTCTGATGTGCTACTTTCCAATTCGAGAGAAGGTACAATTACCTCATCAAGTTCTACTTTCCTCCCACGCACTTCTTTCGAGAGAAACTCCTTCTCTAGAAAGGATCCATTCTTGGCAACAAAGATCTTGCCTTTGGATCTATGGTAGAAGGTGTACCAAATTGTTTCCTTAGGGTATCCTATGAAGACACACTTCTCCGATTTGGGTTCGAGCTTATCAGGCTGAAGCCTTTTGACATAAGTGTCGCAATCCCAAACTTTAAGAAATGACAGCTTAGGTTTCTTGCCAAACCACAGTTCATACGGTGTCGTCTCAATAGATTTAGATGGTGCCCTATTTAACGTGAATGCGGCTGTCTCTAATGCATAACCCCAAAATGATAGTGGTAAATTGGTAAGAGACATCATAGAACGCACCATATCTAATAAAGTACGGTTAGGACGTTCGGCCACGCCATTACGCTGTGGTGTTCCAGGTGGCGTGAGTTGTGAAACAATTCCACATTGTTTTAAATGAAGGCCAAACTCGTAACTCAAATATTCGCCTCCGCGATCAGATCGTAGAAACTTTATTTTCTTGTTACGATGATTCTCCACTTCATTCTGAAATTCTTTGAACTTTTCAAATGTTTCAGACTTGTGTTTCATCAAGCAGATATACCCATACCTACTCAAATCATCTGTGAAGGTCAGAAAATAATGATACCCACCGCGTGCCTCAACACTCATCGGACCGCATACATCGGTATGTATTATTTCCAATAAGTCATTAGCTCGCTCCATTGTTCCGGAGAACGGAGGTTTAGTCATCTTGCCCATGAGGCATAGTTCGCAAGTATCAAATGATTCATAATAAAGTGATTCCAAAAGTCCATCCATATGGAGTTTCTTCATGCGCTTTACACCAATATGACCTAAACGGCGGTGCCACAAGTATGTTGCACTATCATTATCAACTTTGCATCTTTTGGCATCAATATTATGGATATGTGTATCACTACAATCAAGATTCAATAAACCATTCACATTGGGTGTATGACCATAGAAGGTTTTATTCATGTAAACAGAACAACAATTATTTTCTAACTTAAATGAATAATCGTATTGCAATAAACATGATCTAATCATATTCATGCTCAACACAAACACCAAATAAAATTTATTTAGGTCCAAGGTTCATATTCATATGCTTCGTGGCGTTCAAAACATTTTTGAAGTCCCGGTTCTAAGCCGTAAAGCATGGCGCACTAAACTATTAAGTAGTCATCATATCGAGCTCGCCAAATGTTCATAACGTCTGAATCTGCTCCTGCAATAGGTCTGTCACCTAGCGGTGCATCAAGGACATAATTCTTCTGTGCAGCAATGAGGGTAATCCTCAGATCACGGATCCAGTCCGCATCATTGCTACTAACATCTTTCAACTTAGTTTTCTCTAGGAACATATCAAAAATAGGAGAGCTGTATTGCGAGCTATTGATATACAAAAACTATTAAGACTAAGTTCATGATAAATTTAAGTTCAATTAATCAAATTACTAATGAACTCCCACTTAAATTAACATCCCTCAAGTTATCTAAGTGATACATGATCCAAATCAACTAACCCATGTCCGATCATCACGTGAGATGGGGTAGTCATCAATGGTGAACATCTCTATGTTGATCATATCTACTATATGACGCACGTTCGACTTTTCGGTCTCCAGTGTTCTGAGACCATGTCTGTACATGCTAGGCTCGTCAAGTTTAACCCAAGTATTCTGCATGTGCAAAACTGTCTTCCACCCGTTGTATGTGCATGTAGAGTCTATCACACTCGATCATCACGAGGTGCTTCGAAACGACGAACTTTGGCAATGGTGCATACTCGGGGAGAACACTTTTATCTTGAAATTTAGTGAAATGATTATCTTATAATGCTACCATGTTCTAAGCAAAATAAGATGCATAAAGGATAAACACACATGCAATCAAAATATGTGACATGATATGGCCATCATCATCTTGTGCTTTTGATCTCCATCTCCAAAGCATCGTCATGATCTCCATCGTCACCGGCTCGACACCTTGATCTCCATCGTTGCGTCAGGGTCATCTCGCCAACTATTGCTTCTACAAGTATTGCTAACGCATAGCGATAAAGTAAAGCAATTACATGGCGCTTGCATTTCATACAATAATTAAGAGACAACCCTAAGGCTCCTGCCGGTTGTCGATATTACAAAACATGATCATCTCATACAACAACGTATATCACATCACGTCTTGACCATATCACATCACAACATGCCCTGCAAAAACAAGTTAGACGTCCTCTACATTGTTGTTGCAAGTTTTACGTGGCTGCTACGGGCTTCTAGCAAGAACCGTTCTTAACTACGCAAAAACCACAATGGTGATTTATCAAGTTTGCTGTTTTAACCTTCTTCAATGACCGGCCGTAGTCAAATTTGATTCAACTAAAGTAGGAGAAACAGACACCCTCCAGCCACCTTTATGCAAAACTAGTTGCATGTCAGTCGGTGGAACCGGTCTCATGTGCGTGGACATGTAAGGTTGGTCCGGGCCGCTTCATCCCATAATACCGCCGAATCAAAATAAGACATTGTTGGTAAGCAGTATAAATATCACCGCCCACAACTCTTTGTGTTCTACTCATGCATATCATCTACGCATAGACCTGGCTCTGATACCACTGTTGGGAAACGTTGCATGGAAAACAAAAAAAATTCTACGCACATGCAAGATCTATCCATGGAGATTCATAGCAACAAGAGGGGAGAGTGTGTCTACGTACCCTCGTAGACCATAAGCGGAAGCGTTTGTAAACGTGGTTGATGTAGTCGAACTTCTTTGCGCTCGAACCGATTGAGTACCGAACATACGGCACCTCCGCATTCAGCACACGTTCAGCTCGGTGACATCCTCCGCCTTCTTGATCCAGCAAGACGGCAAGGTAGTGGATGAGTTCCGGGAGCACGACAACATGGTGACGGTGATGGTGAAGTGATCTTTGCAGGGCTTCGCCTAAGCACTACGAAAATATGACCGATGGTGTAAACGGTGGAGGGGGGGCGCTGCACACGGCTAAGCAATTGTTTGATTATGTGTGGCACCCCCTCCCACATATATATAGGTGGGGAAGAGGGGAGAGGCCAAGGGGTACCCCAAGTAGGGCCGAATCCTACTTGGGGACTTCCCCAAGCCGCACCCCGTTCCATATATGAGTGCGGGAGGAAGGCAGGAGGAGGAGGCGCCCCCCCTTTCCTTTCTCTCACGAGGAGGGAAAGGCTGGAGGGGCCACCCCTCCCCTTTCCTTCCCTTAGGGATGGCCAGCCATGTAGAGGGGCGCACCAGCCCCCTAGTGGGCTGGTCTGTCCCCTCCTTTGACCTATTAAGACCATACACTTACCTGGGGTGTCCGGAACCCCTTCCAGTGACCCGATGACTACCCGGTGCACTCCGAAACTATTCTGGTGTCCGAATACCATCGTCCTACATATCAATCTTTTACCTCTCAACCATTTCAAGACTCCTCATCATGTCCGTGATCTCATCCGGGACTCCGAACAACATTCGGTCACCAAATCATATAACTCATATAACACTATATCGTCAACGAACGTTAAGCGTGCGGACCCTACGGGTTCGAGAACTATGTAGACATGACCGAGACACCTCTCTGGTCAATAACCAATAGCGGAACCTGGATGCCCATATTGGTTCCTACATATTCTACGAAGATCTTTATCGGTCGAACCATTATGACAACATACGTAATTCCCTTTGTCCGTCGGTATGTTAATTGCCCGAGATTCGATCGTTGGTATCTTCATACCTAGTTCAATCTCGTTACTGGCAAGTCTCTTTACTCGTTCCGTAATACATCACCTTGTCACTAACTCCTTAGTCATTTGCTTGCAAGGCTTCTTATGATGTGTATTACCGAGAGGGCCCAGAGATACCTCTCCGATACTCGGAGTGACAAATCCTAATCTTGATCTATGCCAACTCAACAAAAACCTTCGAAGATACCTGTAGAGCATCTTTATGATCACCCAGTTAGGTTGTGACGTTTGATAGCACACAAGGTATTCCTCCGATATCCGGGAGTTGCATAATCTCATAGTTGAAGGAATATCTATTTGTCATCAAGAAAGCAATAGCAATAAACTGAATGATCAATATGCTAAACCAACGGATGGGTATTGTCCATCACATCATTCTCCTAATGATGTGATCCCATTATCAAATGACAACACATGTCTATGGTTAGGAAACCTTAACCATCTTTTATCAACGAGCTAGTCTAGTAGAGGCTTACTAGGGACACGGTATTTGTTTATGTATTCACACATGTATTAAAGTTCCAATCAATACAATTCTAGCATGAATAATAAACCTTTATCATGAATAAGGAAATATCAAATAACAACTTTATTATTGCCTCTAGGGCATATTTCCTTCAGAATGGTGATTCAATAACCAATGGACTTTAGAATGAAAGTATCGACCATTCACTTCAAAGAAGTAGGGTTGCTAGAAGTTTTGAATTCACACATCATCATCGGTATTCTGGTTAGAAACAACACGGGGACCAAGATATGAGCGAATATGGTGAGAAGTATTACTATATCAAGAATTTCTAAGAGGTGGAGCAATTCTCACAACATTCTTGACGTAACAGATGGTAATACTCCAAGGTAGAACATAGCATAATCTGGATAGCAAGGAACTCAAGGTACATCACAAACATGAACAAGTTTGTGTTGGAGGGAAGGCAATAATGTTGTCGATGATAACATGAATCATCGGGGGCAAGGATGGTATTTCTCATCATGAATTCGATTGACATCCTAGAAAAGCTCAGAATATTGATGATGATCATGACACATTTGTCGAGAGGTTTCATGAAGATGCAATCGATCAGCGATGGCATCAAGCAAAAGGAATGGTGAAGTGAACGCTTATCGGAACCACAGATAAGATGCAAGCTCGGAATTAGAGTTGCCTTTCAGGACAAACAATAGGATGTTGAAAGGTCGATGTAGCTTAGCGCACGGTCGGGTTTATGTTCCGGGGATGAAGGACATAGGTAGCATGGTCAAGCTTTAGCATGGCGATGAGGATGTAGTCAATCGACTGGGGATGACATGTTCGAGTACAAACTCATAAGTAATGAAGATTACTAAGTTGTTGAATCGTAGTGTGGACTCGATTCATTTATCGGTGTCCTTGGGTGTTTAACAACTCAGAACCCGTGGAAAATTGGAATCAGCGAGAAACAATAGTTGATGAAGAACTCATAATAAGTTATGTAGTTCCGTGATATTCTCGAGATTCTAGAGGGTAATACTCGAAGGAAGATTAAAATAGTGGTTGCGGAGATGTATTGATCTGCATAAGACAAGTGCTTTAACTTGTCTGAGAGATGAAATCGAAGGAGAACGATATGGTCGGAACCACGATTGCAAAGGACAAAATCATAGGTACAAGATCAAATTATACCAAGGGAATAATTATTGTTACGAGAAGCTTCCATGATAAGATCTACATCGTTTCCATGGGCATGAACACAAAGGTTCAAGGTCGACTCCCACTTCTCCAATGCACAACTTTCCATTCACTTCTCGCTTTCGATGAAGTTGTAATGTTGAAATTTTATCTGGAAAAACACCAGAAGAGTATGACTCGTGAAATCTTTCGGGTTCACACAGATTAAGGAAGGCATTGGTTCAACCCATTGGGGCATCTTCGGGACATATATCATGAACTTCAGGAGTAATTAACACAAGCTCGAAAGCAGAGCTTGGTTGACAAAAGGAGAGGATACAATTTACCAATGGCATTATGTATCCGAGGCAAGGCTCACAAGGTTATTGAATATGAAGGACGCTGTCAGATAAAATCCAACAAAGGATCTGGTGGGGATGTCAACGGAGATTTCTAGAAATATGGAATTAACCATAATGCAGGAAGGTAGGGAATTCAGGAGCAAGGGGCTGCTGAGGATTTTCAGAAAATTGAATAGTATTTCAAAGAATTTTGTGAAACACAAGAACAACTAGGAATGAACAAATCCTCGATAAGTGTGAGGAATTATTTGTGGGGGTATTCATGCAACAAAGATCTGTAAGGCAGTGGCACAAGGGATTCTTAAAAAGTCGGAGAATAATTCGATGTATCTTGTAATAACAAGAGCAGCTGGGAATGAAAGTAAGAACGACATGTGTATGTATTTATCCATAGGGATATATCAGAGGGAATTGCAAAAGCGACGGGCACAAAGTCTCGAGAGAACATCGGAGAGTATCTTCGGAATCTTCTGGTGCACCAAGCGATCATCTGGAGTGAGGGGCTCTCCGGGAGGAAGTAGTTACAAGAACCTAAAGTTAGAGTTAGTAAAATCTTTAACCCGAATAGAAGAGAGATCAGAATCCTAGAGTAAAGGTGAGGAATAAAAGATCCTAATACCACCCAATTGTGATGTGGGCCCGTAAGCCACACAATCAATGTTAGTAAAAGTTTTCCAAAGACTAGACTCAACTTAGGCCAAGGAGTTGGAAAGGGGACTACCTACAGGCAGTCGGCTCTGATACCAACTTGTGATGCCGCCGATTCAATCGTACACTAATCATACACACAAATGTGTACGATCAAGATCAGGGACTCACATGATGATATCACAACACAACTCTAGACACAAATTAAAATAATATAACCTTTATATTACAAGCCAGGGGCCTCGGGGGCTCGAATACATCAGCTCGAGTACACAAGAGTCAGTGGAAGCAACAATATCTAAGTAAAGACATAAGTTAAACAAGATCTGCCTTAAGAAGGCTACCACAAACATCAACGATCGAAAAGGAAAGGCCTCCTGCCTGGGAGCCTCCTAACTACTCCTGGTCGTCGGCGGCCTCCACATAATAGTAGGCACCCTCGGGGTAGTAGTAGTCATCGGTAGTGGCATCTGGCTCCTGGGATCCATCATCTGGTTGCGACATACGATAAGAATGGAAAAGGGGGAAAAGAGGGAGCAAAGCAACCGTGAGTACTCATCCAAAGTACTCGCAAGTAAGGATCTACACTACATGTGCATCGGTATCAATGAAATGGGTAGTATCTGTGGACTAAACTGCATAATGCCAGAATAGAGGGAAAGCCTAGCCTATTGAAGACTAGCATCTTCAAGGATCTTGCAACATTTAGAAGAGTACAGAATACCATATTATTTTTAACAAGCATGTTGTAGCATTAACGCCCAGAGATCCTTTCTCGACTCCCTGCGAGAAAGCAATCCCGGAGCCATCATATCCAAATCACATCTCAGTAACTAGTTCTAGTTGTATAGATCGGGATATAGCTCCAAGTCGTCCTGTTACCATGGACACGTCTATTCGAATAGATAAACTTCCCTGCAGGGGTGCACCACATTACCCGACACGCTCGATCCCTCTGGCCGGGCACACTTTCCTGGGTCATGTCTGGCCTCGGAAGATCAACACGTCGCAGCCCTACCTAAGCCCAACAGAGAGGTCAGCATGCCGGCCTAAATCCTAAGCGCGCAGGGGTCTTGGGCCCATCGCCCGTAGCACTCCTGCATGTTGCGTATGCAACCGGTGAGTAGACCTGACAACCTCCATTACAAAGGCGGTTGCTTTACTCGGTCCAACCTGGTGCGCGCCACTCAGTCGCTGACGTCTAAAGAGCTTTGACTGATACTACGACGCCGGTTGCCCATATCTTGTCCCGCATGGTGGTTAGTGCATATAGGCCAGTGGCCAACTCAGATCAAATACCCAAATCCATTAGTGTCTTGGGAGCGCGTGGTAACAAGCAGAGACTCACGATCATGTGACCCCGCCCCATCTCGTGGACTTACGGCAAGGGCCCGGAATTCCCGGCCGTGCCACGTAGAAATCTCGCGGGTACCCTCCAGGTCAACCCGACTACACATCAACTCACGGGTTCCCCTCAGGGCCGACCCGACTTCAACATGGTTCTATGGTAAAGTCAAAGTAACCGTGTGTCCAAAACAGCAAGGGGGAAACCCGAGGAATCACCCTCGATGGATTCCCACTCAATGTAACCGTCAAGGTGGACTTGGAGGAATCACCCTCGATGGTCCACACTTGAGGGGTTGCACGACAAAGTCGTTATTGGGAGTGGTGAAGGAGGAATCACCCTTGAAGACCACGACCGATTAGCTACACTACAGAGTTAACATCAAAAGTGATATACAAGGTATCACCCTCGACACTCGATAGTAGCTCTGCAGAGTCGTACAACTAAGGGGGGTGTGATGTGTTTTGTCGGTGAAAGTGCAACTAATCCCCGGGTGGTTTTGGTAATTCATAACAACATATAGCTCATTGAACTAATATCCATTCAAGTTTAATATTTCATAAAGTTCAATGAATGGCATGGCATGGACTAAAGATCTGGACCCCTCAAAATGCTAAGGACACATATTGGCAAAAGCTCAAGACTCTTCATTTCTATTATAGTGATCCAAGATCACATTGAGTCCATAGGAAAGCCAATACTATTACAAGGGGATGAGGTGTTGCTTAATGGTCTACTTGCTCAAAATGCTTAGGATATTGCTCCAAAGCCCCCAACCACTTTCTCATTCCAAATATGTCCAAAACCTAAAGTCAAACTCGGCCCCACCGAAATTTCCTATCCGGCGTCACCGAGTTCATTTGACATAGCCACTTCCAGAAACCCTAACAGTTTGGTCACACCGATACGGATCTCGGTCTCACCAAGATGGCCCTGCAAACTCTTTGTTTCCCTTTGTAACATTTTAGTCTCACCGAAATGAGCGATCGGTCACACCAAGCTTGCTTGACCAACTCTCTGTTTGCTCTTTGCTGAAATTGGTCTCACCGAGTTCACGCAATTGGCACCACCGAGATGAGGTTTTGCCCTAGACCTAGCACATCGGTCCCACCGAGTTGTTTCAGTCGATCCCACCGAGATTCCTAACATTCACATTTTGAACTGAATCGGTCTCACCGAGTTCTTCTTTTCGGTCTGACCGAGTTGGGTCAAATGTGTGTAACGGTTGGATTTTGTGTGGAGGCTATATATACCCCCCACCCCCTTCTCCATATGTGAGAGAGCCATCAGAATGTGCCTACACTTCCAGCTTACATTTTCTGAGAGAGAACCACCTACTCATGTGTTGAGATCAACATATATCAATCCTACCACAAGAATCTTGATTTCTAGCCTTCCTCAAGTTGCTTTCCACTCAAATCATCTTTCCACCATATCCAAATCTATGAGAGAGAGTTGAGTGTTGGGGAGACTATGATTTGAAGCACAAGAGCAAGGAGTTCATCATCAACACAACATCTATTACCTTTTGGAGAGTGGTGTCTCCTAGATTGGTTAGGTGTCGCTTGGGAGCCTCCGACAAGATTGTGGAGTTGAACCAAGAAGTTTGTAAGGGCAAGGAGATCGCCTACTTCGTGAAGATCTACCCGAGTGAGGCAAGTCCTTCGTGGACGATGGCCATGGTGGGATAGACAAGGTTGCTTCTTCGTGGACCCTTCATGGGTGGAGCCCTCCGTGGACTCGTGCAACCATTACCCTTCATGGGTTGAAGTCTCCATCAATGTGGATGTATGATAGCACCACCTATCGGAACCACGCCAAAAATCTCCGTGTCATCATTGCGTTTGCACTCTCCAAACCCTTCCCTTTACTTTCATATGCAATGTTTTACTTTCCGCTGCTACACTCTTAGAATTGCATGTGTAGGTTGATTGCTTGACTTGTGGTAATTGCTAAAATCTGCCCACAACTAAAATTGAGAAAATGTTAGATTTTTATTTGGTCAAGTAGTCTAATCACCCCCCTCTAGACCTACTTTCGATCCTACAAGTGGTATCAGAGCTTTGGTCTCCATTTGCCTTGATTTCCATAACTTTGGTGATCATAGCCTTGGTTTCACAACCTAGGAGAGTATGGCGTCTAGCGAGGGAAATTACCACCGTAGAGGTCCTTACTTTGATGGTACTAATTTTGCTAGTTGGAAGCATAAGATGAAAATGCATATTCTTGGTCAAAACCCCGCCGTTTGGGCTATTGTGCGCATTGGCTTGCAAGGTGATTTCTTCGAGGATGAAAAAGAACCGGATCATGAAGCGTCCGCGGAAGAAATGAAGATGTTGCAATACAATGCTCAAGCTTGCGATATTCTCTTCAATGGATTATGCCCCCAAACAATTCAACAAAATTAGCCGCCTTGAGAACGCAAAGGAAATTTGGGATACTTTGGTTGATATGCACGAAGGTACCGAGTCCGTCAAGGAATCAAAATTGGATGTGCTTCAAAGTCAACTTGACAAGTTCAAGATGAAGGATGGTGAAGGAGTCGCTGAGATGTACTCTAGGCTTGCTCTCATCACAAATGAGATTGCCAGCTTAGGAAGTGAAGAGATGTCCGAAAAATTCATCATCAAGAAGATCCTAAGAGCCTTGGATGGAAAATATGATACCGTGTGCACCTTGATCCAAATGATGCCCAATTACAAAGATCTCAAGCCCACGGAAGTCATTGGTAGAATTTTTGCTCATGAGATGTCACTCACTGATAAGGAAGAGCTCCACAACAAGTCAAGCAGTGCTTACAAAGCTTCAAGTGATGCTCCTACAACATCAAGTGAGAAACAAGTTTCCAATGAAGAATTGAGCTTAATGGTGAAGAACTTCAACAAATTCTACAAGAATAGAAGCAAATAGAGAAGCTCAAGTCAAGATCCTACAATGACAAAAGGTCTTCTAGTCGTGATCGTAATTGCTACAATTGTGGAAGACCCGGACACTACTCCAATGAGTGTATGACTCCCTACAAGAAAAGAGAAGATTCACCAAAAAGGAGAAGTAAAAGAGATGAATCACCACCAAGAGATAGGAGGAGTAGAGATGATCGTTATGAACGAAGACCCTCTCGTAGAAGCAAGGATTCGGAAAGGAAGTCATCAAAGAGCTACACAAGACGAAAACATCAAGCTCACGTTGGTGAATGGGTATCCAGTTCTGACTCCGATAACTACTCCGAGAGAAGCTATCACTCTGACTCCGAATATATTCAAGATGAAGGTGTTGCCAGTCTTGCACTTGTGTCATCCAACTCCTACGACATATTTGACTCACCAAATGAAGGAATTGGAAGATGCTTCATGGCTAAAGGCCCTAAGGTATCACACCCCGAGTATGTTGATTTCAATAGTGATGAAGATGATTTGCTAGGTGATGATGATTTACTTGTTGACAACACTAGTGATGAAAACTATGATGAAATTGCTATTAATCATGCTAATCAAGATGAAACGAATGACAATGATAAGAAGGAGATTGAGCATCTAACTAAAGAACTAAACACTCTTAAGTTAGCTCATGAAACAACTCTAGAGGATCATAGAGAGCTCCTAAGGACTCATGAGAAGCTACGCTTCGAGAAGCTAAATTTAGAGCAAGAACATGGGTTCCTAAAAGCAATCAATGATGATCTTCGAAAGAAGATTTCCTCTTACATTGCCAAGTGTTTACTCTTGTCTACTTATATGCCACAAGTAAAGTCTAGCAAAAAGTACAAGAAAGATTCTTCCTCTAGTACTAACAATAACCATGTTAAATCCATATTATTGCTTCTAGTAGTTCTCTTGATTCCACTAATGATTCTCTTAGCCAAGTTACACTTGAGCAAGAAAATAGCTTATTGAAGGGAATTATATAGAAAGGTGTTTACAAGAGCCTTGCCAGAAGTAAGCAATTTGAGGAAATTGTACGCAAGCAAGGAAGGCACCGGAAGAATCAAGGTGTTGGTTTTGAACGAAAGTTCAATGCCAATGGAGTTGAGTGGGAAGAAGATCAATACCCTAAGACGAAGTTTGTTCCTCAACAAGAGAAGTATGACCCCACTTCTTTCAAGGGAACACAAGGTCAAGATGATCTTCCACTACAAGACCACAAGCTAAAAGGCAAGGACAAGCTTCAAGAAGAGATTGATTCATTTGAAGAAGCTCCTAAGACCATGGTCAAGTGGGTTCCCAAGACTACATCAAGTTCTACTTTATCAAGTACGACTACAACTCCAAGGATTCCCATCAAGTTGATGTGGATCCCAAAGAAGAAGAACTAGAGAGTTCTTGAGGGTGACTCCGCCAACATACTTCACTCATATTCATTTTGGCGAGAACTTATGCAATCAACTTTCATATCTTGCATTAGTTCAAGGAGTCACAAACCCTCTTGTTGGTAAGACAAGGGACAAGGTAACCTAATGCTTTCATGTGTAGGAGATATGCCCTAGAGGCAATAATAAATGTTATTATTTATCTCCGTGTTCATAATTAGGTTTATGTTCCATGCTATAACTGCTGTGGTTCCCGAGCCCGTATATCCATAAAGGCTCTGGGGAAAACCCATGTGCACGTGTGGAATAATAAACGGTAAAATGTATTCCTAGTCATGCCTCTAAGACTAGCTCAGGTGTTGCATGATGATTATGTTTTCCCAATCATAGGCATGTCTATGCCAGCAACTTTGAGGGCACAATTGTTAGCAGAACATTTGTGTTGAATCGACCCAAATTGATGTTATGCTATGAGATTCTTTCGTCACAAGTTAATGGTTAATAACACAGAGATGGTTAACGTTTGCATAATTCCTTAGACCATGAGAGTATCAAGTTTCTTCATGCTTGATTCATGAACTTTGGGGTTTGTTAAACGTCATCCGTAACTGGATGGCTATTACGGCGGCTTACGGGTTCATGGGAAAGTATGTCAAGTAACTTGATAGCTCAAGATTGGGATTTGCTCCTCCGACGATGGAGAGATATCTCTGGGCCCTCTCGGTGTTATGGTATCCATCATCGTCTGGCCAGACACAGGGTGATTTGATCACAGGGATGCCGGAACACAGTAACGAGAAAAGAGAACAATACCGGTAACGAGGTAACTAGCATAGTGGACAAGTTGTTGATCCACGGGAATGCCAACATGTCTCACCTCGGGTATTTGTAACATATCGCGAAGCAATAGGAATAGCGCACGGCAACTGGAGGTTCACTCGAATATTCATTCGTGTGGGTATAGGGGTCAATATGGGTGTCCACGGCTCCGATGTTGATCATTGATCGGAAGGGGTTCCGTGTCATGTCTATACTTCACCGAACCTATAGGGTCACACGCTTAAGGGTCATCTATCTGCTGAATACTAGACAGGGAGTCTGAGAGAAAATCACCGAAAAAGTTTCGGACACCGAAAAAGTTTCGGACAGCGGAAAAGTTCCGCAGAGAGAGGTCACCGAATGAGTTCCGGTGAAACTGAAAAGTTGTTTCAGAGGATACCATAAAGTAAAATTGGTTTCGGCACATGCCCGATAATTCTTGGAGGGTGCCAGAATCATTCTGGAAACTTTTGGGAATTTTCTGGAAGAAAAAACGGAAATGTTCCGGAGCTGCCGGAACCACTTCAGATGCTTTTTGCAGATGAAAATCACTAATCTGGAATTGTTCCAGAACGCGTTGAAAATTATTTTAGTGGGTACTAGAAATGTTCTAAGCCCACATAAATATTTTCAGTTCGAACGGACGCTGAAAAATGTCGTTGTGAATAGTGAAAGTGCTTTTTGGGTGGCTTCTTGGAGAAGCCACCTTGAGGGTCCTTTGGTATTTTTCCCCTTGGCTTCTTGGAGAAGCCACCCTTGGGCTTGGCCTATAAATAGGGGTGGAGGGGGCTGCCTAAAGACTCACTCCTTCTCACATACAAGTGCCATGCAATGATCTGGCTTCTCTCTCCCTCCCACGAAAAGAGTTTCGTAGAGCCGAAAGGCTGTCTGGGTTCCGGTGGGAACTAGTTCTGGACGGCGAAGCCCTGCCGGATAGTTGACCCCGTATGTGTGCAACTCTGTAGAGAGGTCGTAGTTTCGATCTTAGTGCCCGAGGGGCTGTTCGTGAGTGCCTCCCGAAGGGCTGTCCAAGTGACGGTCCGAGTTCTGTGAGTCCTCCCGAAGGGCTGTCCGAGTGACCGTTCGAGTTTCGAAGGTCCTCCCGAAGGGCTGTCCGCGACACCGTCCGGGGGACTGTTCGACCGCCTCCCGGAGGGCTGTCCGAAGGGAAGACGAGGGTATACATCCTCGCGGTTGGGAGGTTGTAAATCCTAGCTGCGGGGATCTGCACCGCCGATCGTCATCGACTCTACTTCCGCTGCGCTACGAGTCGGTAACGAAAATGATCAAACCTTGTATGCAGTCTCCATAGTGGTCCTGGGCTGGTGCGTAGGTCGGAAATTTTTTGTTTTCTGCTGCGTTACCCTACATCATGGACATCATCATATGTGTGTTTCACTCTATGTCTATCGATATCCTTGTATGTTCCTTGTGGGACTAACCCATGTAGGTATTGAAAGTGCAACTCACTCAAATGGATTGCTCCAAATGATCTACATCAACATTGAGCATCCACATCTTCAACATCTACATGAAGTCATCATCGACAAAACCCAAGGTTAGTTCATCCCTCTTAGGGAGGATATCACATCTAGGGGGAGCTTTGCTCTAAGAATTGAGCTAAAGCAACTCTAATGATGTGAACACAACAATGCTTTATGTAAAAGTGGTAACCCCACTTGTGCTTAAACGATGAGTATGACCTATGATCAAATGTTCTCATCTGACTCCTAAGTCAATATACTCATATATAGATGACCTAGTCATTGCCAATTGCTTGATAGGTGCTAGAGTGTATGTGCATGCTTTGCCACATGTTTTATTTGCTATCTTATTGTGTGAGCATGTTGGTTGCATAATTTTTTACATTCGAGGACATCCATTTGTTGTTTTGATTGTTTGGTTTTTCTTTTGCCAAATGGATGGACAAGAATGCCTAAGTACTCCCTCTAGCTATCTATGTTATTTCTGGTCTCAAACTCTATTCATGCTACATCACAAAATTTGAACAAGTCACTTTCGGACCCTCCGGGTGAGGAGCACTCGGAGCCACCGATCCGTCAAGGGCTAACTTCCAAAACCTCTTAGTGATTTTCGGTCAGACCAACTTATCCAACTCGGTCTCACCGAAATCAGTAAGTTGATCTAGGTTTTCATCTCGGTGCCACCGATTAGAATGATTCGGTCTCACCGAGTTGCAGTAACTGCCAGCAGTTTTGCATCTGGGTGCCACCGAGTCATTCCACTCGGCGCCACCGACAGTGTCTGGGTATATATACCGCGGATCGAAGTTTGGAAATTTCTTCAAACACACTCGCCCGCGCCTCCCCATCACTGCCGCTCCTTGGTCTCTGGATCATCCCCATCTCTGCCAGTGAGCCTCCGCCGCTGGTCTCCGCCGCTGTCAACGGGTATCTTCACCGCCGTTGCCGCCGTAGCGAACCGTCACCAAGTTAGGGTACGGATTCGACCCTTTGTGCTATCCTTTACTCCGATTCTTGCACAAAGTACATTGCCTGTATTCTTTCCATGTATGAGATCATCCTATCCAACAAAGAAATCCTTTAGAATAGATTTGATGCAAAAACTTAGGGTTAGGTTTCCGCCGAACCCATCTCGGACCGACCGATCTGAATGTTTCGGTCACACCGATTGGCCCTGGCCATTGCACTAAGTACAACTCGGTCTGACCGAAGTGTACTAATCGGTGAGACCGAAATCACTTTCTCTGTGAAACCCTAGCATCTCAGAGTCACCGAACTGCATCTTGGTCTGACCAAAACTGCATGTTTAGACTCTGTTAATGCTTCGGTGTCACCGAGTTTGTCAAATCAGTAGCTCCGAAATGCTTTCTGCAGAAAACTAAAGTTAAGTTTTTGTTTCAATTTTTTGAAAAAACAAGCTGTATTTTTTGATGCTCATCTACTCTATCCACACCCATCTATTCACAGGGTCAGTTGCAGCAATGTCAGAAGCCAATGACAGTCAGAATAAGTCTGAAGGGCAAGTGAACCTCAGTGAGGGCTCTAGTCCCTCTAGTAGCTATGATGAGGGAAGTAGAAGCACTCCCAGCAACTTCCCTAAGGCAGCTACTAGGCAAAGGAAGAAAAGGACTTCTGAGAGTGAAGATGAAGACTTTGTGATTGAGGAGGAAGTGACCTCCAAGAAAAAGGTGCTCGAGAAAGAGTATGTTGCTGCTGCTACCAAGCCAGGCCTTTCCAAAAAGGCTCCTGTTGCTAGGAGGAATCCAATGTCAAAACCCAGAAAAGTTCCAACTCAAGAAACAATGTAGTTCACACTTGAACAATCTGCCAATGATGAGGCTGTTGAAGATGGAAAGAAGAAAAAGAGGGCCAGAACTATAACTGCCAGAGTGCTTGGAAGACCTTCTATGAGAAGAAGTGATGAGGAGGAGGAAGAGGAGGAAGAGCCTGCTGCACCTCCTGCCAAGACACAGAAGCTGATGGCAGATCCTATCAAGACTGGGGCTGCACCTTCAAAGCCCAAGTCTACCCCCCAAGCCCTCAGGTCCAGCTCAAGCCCCCAAGTCAATAGCTCCAAAGAGATCAACAAGGAACATCTCAGTTGCAGAGAAGAACAAGGCCCCAGTGCCTGAAGTTCAGGAAGATGATGAGCCACTAGTGCTCAGAAAACTGAAGCCCAAGATCCTAGATCATAATGATGATAATCCTGTGGCAGAAAACATGAAGTTGAGGAAGGATGCTGGTCTGAGACAATGGAGGAAGACAGATCCTTATGCCACAAGGAGAAGGACTGCTGTGGACTATCGTTTTCATACCAGAGAGCAGCAGGACTTCTATTAGACTGTCTTGTTGGACAAGAAGTCCATAGTCTGTGACATGAAATGGGTTGATTGGGAATACATTGATGACAATGAAGATTACTTTCCCCATGTGCATGAGAGCTTCAGGATGAATGGTGTTGACAAGTTTGTTGGTCAGAAATTGACAAAGTGGAACGATGAGATGATAATGCAATTCTACACCACTGCCCACTTCTATCCTAATGGTAAGATAGTGTGGATGACTGAAGGAACCAGATATTAGTCAACAATCTCTGAGTGGGCCAGGCTTATCAATGCTCCCGAAGAAGCTGAAGATGATCTTGATGTGTACAGCAAGCTAAGGAAGGATCACAACTCCATGGCTAATATGTAGAAGCCCATACCTGATGCAGCTTTGGAGACACACACATTTGGTTCTATTTATTATCTGCTTGCTGGTTTGACCACAATGAACACCATCTTGTGGCACACTCTGTTGCCCAAGTCTGGAGATCACAGGATGATACGTGGTCATTCCATCAATTTGCTTCATTTGTTTGATGTCCCTCAGAAATTCAAAGTCATGAGCTTGATTGTTGAGATAGTTAAGAGGACAGCAGCCGACCAGAAGAGGTCTTATGGATATGCCCCACACATTCAGACATTGATGAATTCCAAGGTGGGAACTGGGACATATCTACTGGACAGAGAGCATCTACCCCTGAGGCCAGACTTTGAGGACAACGAGGTTGTCATGGATGCTTCACATCCTACTTGTGCTGAAGCCCAGGAGAAGTTTGAGAGAGCTAAGGCTACAAAAGCAGCAAAGACAACAAGTGTACCAGATGCTTCCATAGTGCTACTCAAGACCAAGCAAGATCAGCTCAGTTATCTAATTGAGGCTACCATGAGGATTGAGAAAAGCTTGGCCACCTTGTCTCAGAATCAGGAGAGTCTTGAAAGGATTATTGAGACTAAGATGCATGACCTTGATGTGAAGGTCACAGATATTCAAACCATTGTGGAGAAGCTTCAAGATGATGCTGAGGACAGGGATGATAGACCCACAATAGACACATTTCAGAGAGTGCCAAGGGCACAAAGATCATCAACTGTGCCAGTTGCCAGAGACTCCAGGACTACCACTTCAGCACTTGCAGCCACTGCCACAGTTGCCCCTCCAGTGTCAACTCCTCCAGCCCCACATACTTCTACCGAGGCATTTGCTGATGGACTCCTCTCCACACCGTCTACGCACACCGGAGCAACAAGCCAGAAGACCCCTTCAGGAGCTCCCGGAGATCATGCTTAGAGTGCCGTATAGCACTATACATTTTTGAACTTTTTGGTAACTTGTTGCCAAAGGGGGAGAAAGTGTATAGATCATAGGCTTCGAGAGAGAGAGAGAGAGAGAGAGAGCCTTTTGGCTTTTTGTTGGTTTTATTTGCCTTGCTACTCTTGCTACATTGATTGTTTGGTTATTGCTTCCTATGATACAATTTGTGTTATGCTCGTGAGATACTTATGTGATCATGTGTTTGATCATACTATGCCATAATGTGTGCTTGCATGATTATATCTATGATGTTTGTGTATGATCAATCACTTGTATCCTTGGTGATGAGTGCATGTTATTTAATTCTTATCATTTTGAGCGCTCCACCAAGATGTATGTGACATGGAAGAGTGACCCATGATCCTAATCGATTGTGCATTTGCATTCAAACGCAAATTTTAAATAATGCACAAATTTAGGGGGAGCTCTTGCTTGTCACATACTTCTCAAAGTGACGATGTATTTCATTCATATTATCATTTGTCGAAGCTTTGATCTATGTGTTGTCATCAATTACCAAAAAGGGGGAGATTGAAAGTGCAGCTAATCCTCGGGTGGCTTTGGTAATTCATAACAACATATAGCTCATTGAACTAATATCCATTCAAGTTTAATATTTCAAAAAGTTCAATGAATGGCATGGCATGGACTAGAGATGTGGACCCCTAAAAATGCTAAGGACACATATTGGCGAAAGCTCAAGACTCTTCATTTCTATTTTAGTGATCCAAGATCACATTGAGTCCATAGGAAAGCCAATACTATTAAAAGGGGATGAGGTGATGCTTAATGGTCTATTTGCTCAAAATGCTTAGTGATATTGCTCCAAAGCCCTCAACCACTTTCTCATTCCAAATATGTCCAAAACCTAAAGTCAAACTCGGCCCCACCGAAATTTCCTATCCGGCGTCACCGAGTTCATTTAACATAGCCACTGCCAGAAACCCTAATAGTTCTGTCACACCGATACGGATCTCGGTCTCACCGAGATGGCCCTGCAAACTCTCTGTTTCCCTTTGTAACATTTTGGTCTCACCGAAATGAGCGATCGGTCACACCGAGTTTGCTTGACCAACTCTCTGTTTGCTCTTTGCTGAAATCGGTCTCACCGAGTTCACACAATTGGTGCCACCGAGATGAGGTTTTGCCCTAGCCCTAGCACATCGGTCCCACCGAGTTGTTCCAGTTGGTCCCACTGAGATTCCTAATGTTCACATTTTGAACTGAATCGGTCTCACCGAGTTATTCTGTTCGGTCTAACCGAGTTGGGTCAAATGTGTGTAACGGTTGGATTTTGTGTGGAGGCTATATATACCCCTCCACCCCCTTCTCCATATGTGAGAGAGCCATCAGAACATGCCTACACTTCCAACTTACATTTTCTGAGAGAGAACCACCTACTCATGTGTTGAGATCAAGATATACCAATCCTACCACAAGAATCTTGATTTCTAGCCTTCCCCAAGTTGCTTTCCACTCAAATCAATATTTCCACCATATCCAAATCTGTGAGAGAGAGTTGAGTGTTGGGGATACTATCATTTGAAGCACAAGAGCAAGGAGTTCATCATCATCATAACATCTATTACCTTTTGGAGAGTGGTGTCTCCTAGATTGGTTAGGTGTGGCTTGGGAGCCTCCGACAAGATTGTGGAGTTGAACCAAGAAGTTTGTAAGGGCAAGGAGATCACCTACTTCATGAAGATCTACCCGAGTGAGGCAAGTCCTTCATGGGCGATGGCCATGGTGGGATAGACAAGGTTGCTTCTTCGTGGACCCTTCGAGGGTGGAGCCATCTGTGGACTTGCGCAACTGTTACCCTTCGTGGGCTGAAGTCTCCATCAACGTGGATGTACGATAGCACCACCTATCGGAACCACGCCAAAAATCTCCGTGTCATCATTGCGTTTGCACTCTCCAAACCCTTCCCTTTACCTTCATATGCAATGTTTTACTTTCCGCTGCTACACTCTTAGAATTGCATGTGTAGGTTGATTGCTTGACTTGTGCTAATTGCTAAGATCTGCCCACAACTAAAATTGAGAAAAGGTTAGATTTTTATTTGGTCAAGTAGTCTAATCAGCCCCCTCTAGACCTACTTTCGATCCTAAAGTCGGGCTCTGGACGTCGATCATGTTGATCGAGTCACCTGGTAATCCAGCGGGGGCAACAAGGACAAGGTGAGGGGTCACTGATGGATCACTAACCAACCTATACTAAGCAATTTAGGATAAGCAGGTAAGCTACAAGAGCAGGTTACAAAAGCAGGCTATGCATCAGAATAGGAGCAATCAAGTACAGTAGCAAAATCTAATGCAAGCATGAGAGAGAATAGAATGGGTGATATCGGAATGATCAAAGGGGTTTGCTTGCCTGGTTGCTCTGCAGACGAAAGGAATCTTCGGAAGCGTAGCCATAGCCGAACACCGAAGCATCAACAGTCTCGAGGTCTACCGAAGAGGAAGGAGGGGGAAGAAACAATAAATAATATGCATACAAAGCAACAGAAAGCATGACATGACCATAAGCTATGCTAAGGGGTGTTCTAACGCAGGACTAAATGTTGCAGACGAAGAGGGAAAACATCCGAAGGGATTTTCCCAGCGTTTGGTATTTTTCGGACAGATGAAGAGAGGGAACGGTTCCATGTTCGCTATGTTAGGGGCACGTGACAGATGAATGGAGTGCATATTCGGATTTGTCACATTTTTTGATCGATTTTCATATATAAATTATTTTCATCTGAGCTACGGTTATTTTTCTATTAAATTTCAAAGTTTTAATCATTTTTTGGAATTTATTAATTCAAAAATAAAGGCTAAATGCTAAATATACCCAGAAATGTACCCAACTGTTCAACACAGAGGCTGACAGTGGGCCCAGTTGACTGGGTCAACCAGCCTGTCCGCAGTGGCTGACACATGGGCCAGAGGGCCCAGTTAGTAGCCTAGTCAGCTGTTGAGTAGGTCAATGCTGACTGGTCAATTCTGACTGGTGGGGTCCATCTGTCATACACTCACATTCTAACAGAGGTTATTAGCCAATTTTAATTAACTTATTTAACAAGTGGGACCCATGGTCAGTGGCTGCTAGCAGATTAGTTAGTGACTAATCTGTTTGTTAATTATCCGAGCCCACATGTTATAGAGACAATGGCCGGGTTTGAACGTGCTCGCGCAGCGGCGACCCAGGCAACGGCGGTGCCGCGCCGGAGTTTCGCCGGAAAGGCGTTATACGCCACGGATGGATGTGTGGGTGGTCGGGATCGAATGCGGGTTGGCTGCCGCGTCGGATGGAGGCAGCGGCAAAGGCTGTGGTGACCGGAGGAGACCACGGCCACGACAGCAGGCGGCCCACTAAAATGGTCACGTTTGGTGCGTTTGAACGAGTGAGGAGCTGCGCGTGCAACAGTGGCATTGGTTCGGGTGGAGGCCGACCAAAATAACAGCGACGACGATGCAAGTGGCTGCTGGAGTTCGGTAGCAACAGCGAGCGCGCTCGACCTCGAATCCAAGCTCGGGAGAAGGCGGGGAGGTAGGTGGTGCTCACAGTGGAGATGAAGGGCACGACAGTGGGCTCGGGGAGGTCCGGTGGTGGACGGAGCAGCGCCGGCGATCTCGGGCGACCGAGGTTGAAGAAAGGGTCGGGGTCGCTGATACGTCCATTTTGCATCGTGTTTTCCTTCTATTATTTATAATGTTTTTATGCATAATAATGCTTTTTGGAGTAATTCTAATGCCTTTTCTCTCATAATATGCAAGGTTTACACAAAGCGGGAGAATACCGGCTGCTGGAATTCTGGACCTGAAAAAGCTACGTCAGAGTTACCTATTTTGCACATCTCCAAATGAGATGAAAATTTATAGAGAATTATTTTGCAATATATAAAAATTACTAGAGCAAATAACTACCGGAGGAGGCCCACCAGGTGGGCACAACCCACCTGGGCGCGCCAGGCCCCCTAGGCGCGCCCTGGTGGGTTGTGCCCTCCTTGGCCCACCTCCGGTGCCCATCTTCTGGTAAATAGGTCATTTTTACCTAGAAAAAATCAGGAGAGGACTTTTGGGTCGAAGCAACGCAGTCTTGAGACGGAACTTGGGCAGGAGCACTTTTGCCCTCCGGCGGAGCGATTCCGTCGGGGGAGCTTCCCTCCCGGAGGGGGAAATCATCGCCATCGTCATCACCAACAACTCTCCCATCTTTGGGAGTGCCATCTCCATCAACATCTTCAAAAACACCATCTCCTCTCAAACCCTAGTTCATCTCTTGTGTTCAATCTTTGTACCGGAACCTTAGATTGGTACTTGTGGGCGACAAGTAGTGTTGATTACATCTTGTAGTTGATTACTATATGGTTTATTTGGTGGAAGATTATATGTTCAGATCCATTATGCTATTTAATACCCCTCTGATCTTGAGCATGATTATCATTTGTGAGTAGTTACTTTTGTTCTTGAGGTCACGGGAGAAGTCATGTTGCAAGTAATCATGTGAACTTGATATGTGTTCGATATTTTGATGATATGTATGTTGTGATTCCCTTAGTCATGTCATGTGAACGTCGACTACATGGCACTTCACCATATTTGGGCCTAAGGGAATGCATTGTGGAGTTGTTATTAGATGATGGGTTGCTAGAGTGACAGAAGCTTAAACCCTAGTTTATGCACTACTTCGTAAGGGACCGATTTGGATTCAAAAGTTTAATGCTATGGTTAGATTTTATCTTAATACTTTTCTCATAGTTGTGGATGCTTGCGAGGGGGTTAATCATAAGTAGGAGGTTTGTTCAAGTAAGAACAGCACCTAAGCACCGGTCCACCCACGTATCAAATTATCAAAGTAGCGAACACGAATCGAACCAACATGATGAAAGTGACTAGATGAAATTCCCGTGTACCCTCAAGAACGCTTTGCTTATCATAAGAGACTATTTTGGCCTGTCCTTTGTCACAAAAAGGATTGGGGTACCTTGCTGCATATTATTTACCGTTACTGTTAGTTGCTCATTATAAATTATCTTACTATCAAACTACTTGTTACCGACTATTTCAGTGCTTGCAGAAAATACCTTGCTGAAAACCACTTGTCATTTCCTTCTGCTCCTCATTTGGTTCAACACTCTTACTTATCGATAGGACTATGATTGATCCCCTATACTTGTGGGTCATCAAAGCTCTTTTCTGGCGCCGTTGCTGGGGAGTGAAGCGCTCTTGGTATGTGGAAATTGGTAAGGAAAAATTATTACTACGTGCTGAAATTTATTGCCACTTGTTACTATGGAGAATCATCCTTTGAGGGGTTTGTTTGGGGTATCTTCACCTCGACCGGAACCACAATTAGCTACCCCTCAACCTACTGCACCTACTGAAAATATTGGTTATGAAATTCCTTCGGGTATGATAGAACAACTGCTAGCTAATCCTTATGCAGGAGATGGAACTGAACATCCTGATATGCACTTGATATATGTGGATGAAATTTGTGGATTATTTAAGCTTGCAGGTTTATCCGGAGATGAAGCTAAGAAGAAGTTTTTCCCTTTATCTTTGAAGGGAAAAGCATTGACATGGTATAGGCTATGCGATGATATTGGATCTTGGAACTGGAATCGATTGAAATTGGAATTTCACCAAAAATTTTATCCTATGTATCTAGTTCATCATGATCGGAATTATATATATATTTTTGGCCTCGTGAAGGAGAAAGTATTGCTCTAGCTTGGAGGAGGCTTAAGTCAATGTTATATTCATGCCCCAATCATGAGCTCTCTAAAGAAATTATCATTCAGAATTTTTATGCTCGGCTTTCTCGTGATGTTCAATCCATGCTCGATACTTCTTGTACTGGTTCTTTTATGAAGAAGACTATTGAATTCAGGTGGGATCTTTTAGACAGAATTAAACGCAACTCTGAAGATTGGGAACTCGACGAAGGTAAAGAGCCATTATTCAGCTTGAATTTGATTGTGTTAATTCTTTTATGAATACCGATGCTTTTCATAAGTTTAGCACTAAATATGGACTTGACTCTGAGATAGTAGCCTCTTTTTGTGAATCATTTTCTACTCATGTTGATCTCCCCAAAGAGAAGTGGTTTAAATATCATCCCCCTATCAAAGAAGAAATTAAAGAACCCGACATAGTTAAAGATGAAACTATTATTTACAATGTTGATCCAGTTTTGACTACTACTTATATTGAAAAACCACCTTTCCCTGTTAGGATAAAGGAACATGCTAAGGTTTCAGCTGTGGTTCACAAAAGTAATATTAGAGCACCTAAACCTCTGAACAAATCAAAGTAGAACCTAGTGTTGCTATGGTTAAAGATCTCCTGGTAGAAAATATTGACGGGCATGTTATTTACTTATGTGATGAAGCTGCTAGAATAGCAAAACCCGATGAAAAAGATAAACATAGACCTGTTGTTGGCATGCCTGTTGTCTCAGTTAAAATAGGAGATCATTGTTATCATGGTTTATGTGACTTAGGTGCTAGCGTGAGTGCTATTCCTTTTACCTTATACCAAGAAATTATGAATGACATAGCACCCGCTGAAACAGAAGACATAGATGTCACTATTAAACTTGCTAATAGAGACACCATCACACCACTTGGGATTGTTAGAGATGTTGAAGTCTTGTGTGGGAAAATAAAATACCCTACTGATTTTCTAGTTCTTGGTTCCCCACAAGATGACTTCTGTCCCATTATCTTTGGTCGACCTTTCTTGAACACTGTCAATGCTACTATAGATTATCATAAACAACCTGTCAGTGTTAGCTTTGGTGATGAGTCTCATGAATTTAATTTTTCCAAGTTTAATAGACAACCTCATAAGAAAGAATTACCTAGTAAGGATGAAATAATTGGTCTTTCTTCTATTGTCGTGCCTCCTACTGATCCACTAGAACAATATTTGTTAGACCATGAAAATGATATGCATATGCATGAAAGAAATGAGATAGATAAAATTTTCTTTGAACAATGACCCCTGCTCAAACACAATTTGCCTATTGAAACTCTAGGAGGTCCTCCTCCACCTAAAGGTGATCCTGTGATTGAATTAAAACAATTTCCTGGCACTTTGAAATATGCTTATCTCGATGAGAAAAAGATATATCCTGTTATTATTAGTGCTAACCTTTCAGAACATGAAGAAGAAAGACTATTAAAAATTCTGAAGAAGCACCGTGCTGCTATTGGATATAATCTTGATGATCTTAAGGGCATTAGTCCCACTCTCTGTCAGCACAAGATTAATATGGAACCTGATGCTAAACCTGTTGTTGATCATCAACGACATTTGAATCCTAAGATGAAAGAAGTGGTAAGAACTGAAATATTAAAGCTTCTGGAAGCAGGTATAATCTATCCCATAGCTGATAGTAGATGGGTAAGCCCCGTTCATTGTGTCCCTAAGAAGGGAGGTATTACTGTTGTTCCTTATGATAAAAATGAACTCATTCCACAAAGAATTGTTACTGGCTATAGAATGGTAATGGATTTTAGAAAATTAAATAAAGCAACTAGAAAAGATAATTACCCTTTGCCTTTTATTGATCAAATGTTGGAAAGATTATCTAAGCACACACACTTTTGTTTTCTTGATGGATATTTTGGTTTTTCTCAAATACCTGTTTCACAACCTGATCAAGAGAAAACCACCTTTACTTGCCCTTTTGGAACTTATGCTTATAGACGTATGCCTTTTGGTTTATGCAATGCACCTGCTACTTTCAAAGATGTATGACTGCTATATTCTCTGATTTTTGTGAAAAGATTGTTGAGGTTTTCATGGATAATTTTTCTGTTTATGGAACTTCTTTCGATGATTGCTTAAGCAACCTTGATAGAGTTTTGCAGAGATGTGAGCAAACTAACCTTGTCTTGAATTGGGAGAAGTGCCACTTTATGGTCAATGAAGGTATTGTCTTGGGGCATAAAATTTCTGAATGAGGTATTGAGGTGGACCAAGCTAAAGTTGATGCAATTGAGAAAATGCCATGTCCTAAAGATATTGAAGGTATTCGTAGCTTCCTTGGTCATGCTGGTTTCTATAGGAGGTTTATTAAAGACTTCTCTTAAATTTCTAGGCCTCTTACAAATCTTTTACAGAAGGATGTTCCATTTGTTTTTGATGATGATTGTGTAGAAGCCTTTGAAACACTTAAGAAAGCCTTAGCTTCTGCACCTATTGTTCAACCACCTGATTGGAACTTGCCTTTTGAAATTATGTGTGATGCTAGTGATTATGCTGTTGGTGCTGTTCTAGGACAAAGAGTTGATAAGAAATTAAATGTTATTCATTATGCTAGCAAAACTCTAGACAATGCCCAAAGAAATTATGCTACTACTGAAAAAGAATTTTTAGCAGTTGTGTTTGCTTGTGATAAATTCAGATCTTACATTGTTGATTCCAAAGTAATTGTTCACACCGATCTTGCTGCTATTAAATATCTTATGGAAAAGAAAGATGCTAAACCTAGACTCATTAGGTGGGTTCTCTTGCTAAAAGAATTTGATTTACATATTACTGATAGAAAAGGAGTTGAGAACCCCGTAGCTGATAACTTATCTAGGTTAGAGAATATCCTTGATGACCCACTACGTATTGATGATAGCTTTCCTGATGAACAACTAGCTGCAATAAATGTTTCTCATAATACTCCTTGGTATGCTGACTTTGCTAATTATATTGTTGCTAAATACATACCACCTAGTTTCACTTACCAACAAAAGAAAAACTTCTTCTATGATTTAAGACATTACTTTTGGGATGACCCACATCTTTATAAAGAAGGAGTAGATGGTATTATTATACATTGTGTACCTGAGCATGAACATGAGCAAATCCTACGGAAATGTCACTCCAAAGCTTATGGAGGGCATCATGCGGGAGATAGAACTGCTCATAAGGTATTGCAATCTGGTTTTTATTGGCCTACTCTCTTCAAGGATGCCCTAAGTTTGTTTTATCTTGTGATGAATGTCAAAGAATTGGTAATATCGGTAAGCGTCAAGAAATGCCTATGAATTATTCACTTGCTGTTGAACCATTTGATGTTTGGGGTTTTGATTATATGGGACCTTTTCCTTGCTCTAATGGGTATACACATATTTTGGTTGCTGTTGATTATGTTACTAAGCGGGTAGAAGCTATTCCAACTAGCAGTGTTGATCATAAAACTTCCGTTAAAATGCTTAAAGAAGTTATTTTCCCGAGGTTTGGAGTCCCTAGATATTTAATGACTGATGGTGGTTCACACTTTATTGATGGTGCATTATGTAAAATGCTTGCTAAATATGATGTTAACCATAGAATTTCATCACCCTATCATCCTCAATCTAGTGGTCAAGTTGAACTTAGCAATAGAGAAATAAAACTAATATTACAGAAAATTGTTAATAGGTCCCGAAAGAATTGGTCTAAGAAATTGGATGATGCACTTTGGGCCTACAGAACAGCATATAAAAATCCTATGGGTATGTCTCCTTATAAAATGATTTATGGAAAAGCTTGTCATTTGCCTCTAGAGTTAGAACATAAAGCATATTGGACAATTAAAGAACTCAACTATGATTTCAAACTTGTCGGTGAAAAGAGGTTATTTGATATTAGCTCATTAGATGAATGGAGAACCCAAGATTATGAAAATGCCAAATTATTTAAAGAAAAAGTTAAAAGATGGCATGACAAAAGAATCCAAAAGCGGGAATTCAAAGTTGGAGAATATGTTCTTTTGTACAACTCTCGTTTTAGATTCTTTTTAGGAAGACTTCTCTCTAAATGGGAAGGACCATATATTATCGAGGAGGTTTATCGCTCTGGAGCTATCAAAATTAATAATGCCGAAGGTACTAACCCGAAGGTGGACAACGGGCAAAGAATTAAACACCATATCTCAGGTACGCCTATTAATGTTGAAAGAAATATTATTCAAACCATGACACCGGAGGAACACATAAAAGAGACCTTCCGGAACACTCCAGAATACTAAAAAAGAGGAGGTACGTGATATGATAAGTAAACGGACTCCGAAAAATCCGTAAAAATATTTTCTGTCAGTTTTGGAATATTACAAAAATTAGGAAATTAAGAAACAACCAGGAAGGCAACCGAGGAGGGCACAAGACACCAGGGCGCGCCTGGGCCCCCTGGAGTGCCCAGGTGGGTTGTGCCCACCTCGGGAACCTTCTCGACTCCATTTTCCTCCCGTTTGCTTGTTTCCCAAGATAAAAAAATCTTTATATACCCCCGGAACGTATTGACCACCGTATCACGGGGAAATCTTCTGTTCTTCTTTCTTGCTGTTTTCTGTCAAATCTGTTAAGCCATGCATCATGTCTTCTCCTTCCCCCAACAACATAGAAGAAGATGCTTGGTTGATGAAGATGGAACTAAAGAGAGAGGAACCAGAGAAAACCATCAAGGGTGATAAGGTCAAGGAAGCCGCAGGAGATCGAGTTCCGGCAGTAGGGCAGGATATTCCAGCAGCAGAAGAAGAAGACATCCTTCAACCTTACTATGATTATCTTACCCCTACTAAAATTGAAGCTTTTAGGGTCATTAAAACGGTTTGTGTGCAAAATAAATATCTCACTCATGAAAATATTCTGTTGCAAGAGCACATCATCGCCCTCCGAAGCATCATTAGTAGATTGGAGAACCTCCTGAGCCTGAAGTGTGAAGCTACTACTTCACCACCACCTTCATTATTTTCTCCAACAAAAGAAACTTGAGTTCATGGTATGGGCACTCCCCTTGGCTTGTGCCAAGCTTGGGGGAGGTGCCCCGGTATTGTATCACCACCATTATCTTTGCTTTCATCTATTTTAGTTCGATCTTTAGTTATCCTATGATTTAGTTGAAGCAAAGTTTAGTTCGATCCTTTCTTTTTGAATGCTTGCTTAGTGATCTATCGATCTATGTAATCGTGTGTGAGATATATAATAAAGAGTAGTTTGAGTTTCATTTCTTTCTTTGTTTATTCCAATAAAAAGAAAGGAAAATAAATGAAAAAGATCATATGCTAATCTTATGGTAAGTAATGACATCACATAAGGAAAAGTATAGGTAGTAAAATTTATTGGAGATTGACAAACATAGCATTGGTCAATGATGCAATTCATGAAAAAACTAATAAGGGAAGAGAAGATTCACAAGCAAATACACTATCTTGGACATCTTTTATGATTGTGATCCCCCATTAATTATTTTGTGTCAAAATTGTTGACGTTGGATGATACGTCTCCAACGTATCTATAATTTTTGATTGTTTCATGCTGTTATATTATCAATCTTGGATATTTTACAATCATTTTATAGCAACTTTATATCATTTTTTGGGACTAACCTATTGACATAGTGCCCAGTGCCAGTTGCTGTTTTCTGCTTGTTTTTTACTTCACAGGAAATCAATACCAAACGGAGTCCAAACGCAGCAAAACTTTTTGGAGATTTTTTTGGGACCAGAAGACATCCAATGGGCCAAAGAAGTACCAGAGAGGGGGCCCGAGGTGAGCACAAGACACCAGGGCGCGCCTGGGCCCCTAGGCGCGCCCAGATGGGTTGTGCCCACCTCGGTGACCTCCCGTACCGCCTCTTTGCTCCATAAATACCCCAATATTCCAAAAACCCTAGGGGAGTCAACGAAAATCAATTCCAGCCGCCGCAAGTTCCAGAAACCACAGATCCAATCTAGACACTATCACGGAGGGGTTCATCATCCTCATTGGTGCCTCTCCGATGATGCGTGAGTAGTTCATTGTAGACCTACGGGTCCGTACTTAGTAGCTAGATGGCTTCCTCTCTCTCTTTTGATTCTCAATACAACGGTCTCTCAGAGATCTATTTGATGTAACTCTTTTTTGTGGTGTGTTTGTTGGGATCCGATGAACTTTGAGTTTATGATAAGATCTATGTTTTTATCCATGAAAGTTATTTGAGTCTTTTGATCTCTTATATGCATGATTACTTATAGCCTCGTATTTCTTCTTCGATATTTGGGTTTTGTTTGGCCAACTTGATCTATTTATCTTGCAATGGGAAGAGTTGCTGTGTGATGGGTTCGATCTTACGGTGCTTGATCCCAGTGACAGAAGGGGAAACGACACGTATGTATCGTTGCTATTAAGGATAACAAGATGGGGTCTATTTCTACATAAATAGATCTTGTCTACATCATGTCATCGTTCTTATTGCATTACTCCGTTTCTCCATGAACTTAATACACTAGATGCATGCTGGATAGCGGTCGATGTGTGGAGTAATAGTAGTAGATGCAGGCAGGAGTCGGTCTACTAATCTTGGATGTGATGCCTATGTAATGATCATTGCCTGGATATTGTCATGATTATTTGAAGTTATATCAATTGCCCAACAGTAATTTGTTTACCCACCGTTTGCTATTTTTCTCGAGAGAAGCCACTAGTGAAGCCTACGGCCCCCGGGTCTCTTCTTTAATATATTTGCCTTCGCGATCTATTTTTATTTGCTTTTATTTTCAGATCTATTAATCAAAAAATACAAAAATACCTTGCTACAATTTTTACTTATTTATTTTATCTCGCGTTCCCGCGAGATCTATTTATCCAATCTACTACAATTTTACATATCCTTTTACCCGTGAGGGATTGACAACCCCTCTCTTACGTCGGGTTGCAAGTATTTGTTCTTTGTGTGGAGGAGCTGTTTACCTGGTGTTGCATGGTTCTCCTACTGGTTCGATAACCTTGGTCTCATCACTGAGGGAAATACCTACCGTTGTTGTGCTGCATCATCCCTTCCTCTTTGGGGGAATACCGATGTAGTTCAAGCAAACATCAAAAGGAATTTCTGGCGCCGTTGCCGGGGAGACATCATCAACATCTGCCAGGTACCTAATCACAAATCTCATCTCCTTGCAATTTACATTATTTGCCATTTGCCTCTCGTTTTCCTCTCCCCCACTTCACAAAAAATTGCCGTTTTATTCGCCCTCTTTTTCGTTCGCTGTTTTCTCGTCAGATCTGTTTTTGAGTGCAATCTTGTTGCGTAGTCACAATGACTCAAGAGAACACCAAGTTGTGTGATTTCTCCAATAACAACAACAATGATTTTACTAGCACTCCGATTGCTCCTCCCGCCACTAGTGCGGAATCTTGTGATATTAATGCCGCTTTATTGAATCTCATTATGAAAGATTAGTTTTCCGGTACTCCTAATGAGGATGCCGCGTCCCATCTTAACACATTTATGGATTTATGCGATATGCAAAAGAAAAAAGATGTGAACAATGATATTGTGAAGTTGAAATTATTCCCATTTTCTTTGCGAGATTGTGCAAAAATTTGGTTTGCTTCTTTACCTCACAATATTATCGATTCTTGGAATAAGTGCAAAGATGCTTTTATTACTAAGTATTTGCCGCCCGCAAAAATTATTTCCCTCAGAACCCAGATTATGAATTTCAAGCAACTTGAACATGAGCATGTTGCACAATCTTGGGAAAGGATGAAATTGATGCTAAGGAATTGCCCACCTCATGGGTTAAATTTTTGGATGATCATACAAATTTTTTATGCGGGATTGAATTTTGTTTCTCGAAATCTTTTAGATTCCGCCGCGGGTGGTACTTTTATGGAAATTACTTTGGGTGAATCCACCAAATTGCTTGATAATATTATGGCAAATTATTCACAATGGCATACCGAAAGAGCACCTACTAGTAAAAAAGTTAATTCGGTTGAAGAAATTTCTTCTTTGAGTGAAAAAGTTGATGCTCTTATGAAATTGGTTGCTAATAAAAGTGCTCCTATTGATTTTAATGATATGCCTTTGTCTACTTTGATTGAGCAAAATAATTATGCCATAGATGTGAACTTTATTTCGCGAAAACAATTTCATAATAATGCTTTAGAGGTAATTTTAATCCTAGGCCTTTTCCTAGTAATCCTCTAATAATGGTAATACCTATAGTAATCCTTCTTATAATAATAATAGGAACACCTCTGATTATGAGAATAATATTAAAGAATTTATCAATACTCAATACTACAATAGAAGAAATGCTGAATAAGATTGATATATGTCTAGAAGTATTGATAGAATTTCTCATGATGTAGAAAATCTCAAGATGAAATTTTTTGCCTAAGGTTGAGGAATCAATTAAAGCTTTATATGTTTCTAGGGATGAAAGTAAGAAAAGAACCGCTATGCTTAGAGCTAAAAGAGAATTTTTAGAAAAAGCGTTTTCTAGTGATTGCTTTCATAAAAGTGATGAAGATCTTAAAATGATTGGCGTTTCTTCTATTGATTCCTTGTTTAGTAAAATTAAGATTGATAATAAAGGGACTAGAGAAGAGTCAACTTTAGCTAGAAGGCGTCCCGATAATTTGGAGGGTGAAAATCTTGTTGAAAAATTTGATAAAAGTGGGTTTGAAGAGGTCAAAACTTTAACTAGTGATATACCCACTCTTTTGGATTACAAAGACTTTAATTATGATAGTTGCTCTTTGGTTGATTGTATTTCTTTGTTGCAATCCATGATAAATTCACCCCATGCTTATGAACAAAATAAAGCTTTTACTAAACATATTGTTGATGCTATGATGAAAGCTTTAGAACAAAAGTTGGAATTAGAGGTTTCAATTCCTAGAAAATTGCAAGATGAATGGGAACCTACTATCAAAGTCAAGATCAAAAATTATGAGTGCTTTGCTTTATGTGATTTGGGTGCTAGTGTTTCTACAATTCCGAAATCTTTATGTGATGTGCTTGGTCTTACCGATATTGAAGAATGTTCTTTAAATTTGCACTTGGCGGATTCTACTATTAAAAAAGCTATGGGAAGAATTAATGATGTTCTTATTCTTGCAAATAGGAATTATGTGCCCATAGATTTTATTGTTCTTGATATTGATTGCAATCCGTCTTGTCCAATTATTCTTGGTAGACCGTTTTTACGTACTATTGGTTCCGTGATTGATATGAAAGAAGGCAATATTAAATTTCAATTTCCACTAAGGAAGGGTATGGAACACTTCCCTAGGACTATAATTAAGCCACCATATGAATCAATCATGAGGGCGTCTTATGGATCTCGAAACAAAGATGACAATACTTAGATCCTTTGCATTATGCCTAGCTAGGGGCGTAAAACGATAGCGCTCGTTGGGAGGCAACCCAACTTGTATCTTTTTGCTTTTGGGGTTTCTTGCTGTTTTCAATAAATACCCAATTATGCCTCTGGTTAGATGTGTTTTTGTGGTTTAAGTTAGTGTTTGTGCCAAGCAAAGCCTTTGGGATGATTTGGGTGATAGTTGATTTGATCTTGCTGAAAAACAGAAACTTTTGCCCTCAGGAAAACAATTCTTATTATTAACAGAAGAGTGCTTTTGATTTGATTCTTTTTGCAGAAAATTAATAAACAAATTTCTCACGTTTTCCTAATTTTTCAGAATTTTTGGAGTTACAGAATGTTTCGAAGTTTTCAGATTGCTACAGACTGTTTTGTTTTTGACAGATTCTG
Source organism: Thinopyrum elongatum (assembly GCA_011799875.1). NCBI lineage: Eukaryota > Viridiplantae > Streptophyta > Magnoliopsida > Poales > Poaceae > Thinopyrum > Thinopyrum elongatum. Next base: position 465,437,465 of record CM022297.1, read on the forward strand.
TTTTCTTTGCGTTGTGTGCTTGTTTTGATGATTCTATGGTTTCTTTTGAAGAGTTTTTGCCATAGAAAAGTTGGAATACAGTAGATATAATGCAAAAATAAAATATTAATGGGTTTGCAACAGTACTTATAGTAGTGATTTGCTTTCTTATACTAATGGATCTCACGAAGGTTTTGTTGAGTTTTGTGTGATTGAAGTTTTCAAATTTTGGGTGAGATCATGATGGATGAAGGAATAAGGATTAGCAAAATGCTAAGCTTGGGGATGCCCAAGGCACCCCAAGGTAATATTCAAGAAGTATCAAAGCTTGGGGATGCCCCCGAGTGGCATCCCCTCTTTCTTCTAACGACCATTGGTATTTTACTTGGAACTATATTTTTATTCATCACATATTATGAGTTTTGCTTGGAGCGTCTTGTATGATATGAGTCTTTGATTATTTTGCTTTTTATTTTGAGTCTTTAATCCTTGCTGGACACACCTTTTTGAGAGAGCCAAAAATTATGCTATGCTTGCTCCTATGCTTCACTTAAATCTTTAGAGCCTTGGAATTGCTCTAGTGCTTCACTTATATCTTTTTGAGCACGGTGTGCTTTATTATTTTTGAAGAAATGCTCTCATGCTTCACTTATATTTATTTGGGAGTTAGTAAAATTTTGAAGAAATTCTCTCTTGCTTCACTTAAATTAATTTGAGAGAAAGAAATATGATGCTCATGTTCTTCACTTATATTTGTTTGAGCTTATTAAAAGCAACATATGAAATTAGTCCCAATGTGATAGATATCCAAGGAGGATATAATAAAAGCTTTCATGAAGATCATTGGACAAAATAAACTTGATTCTTTGTAATAGTTTTGAGATATGATGATAGTGATTTGTGAGACATGTTGATGAGTAATTATGCTTTAGTAATAATATTGGTGTTAAGGTTCATGATTCCCTATGCAAGCACGAAAGTCAATAGTTATGCAATGAAATTGCATCCTACTTGTGGTGCATTATTCGGTGTTAGTTATGCTTAATGCTCGTGTATGAGATTTTTCATTTCTTGGTTGGATGCTTCTCAATCGTTTGCTAGCCTTCATTTTGCACTAAGTATGATCACTACTTGTGCATCCAAATCCTTTAAACCAGTTTTTGCCATATGAGTCCACTATACCTACCTATATGCGGTATTTCCGTGCCATTCTAAGCAAATTTGTATGTGCCATCTCTAATTTTCAAAATAAACTTCTCTTTTGTGTGCTCGTACCGCTTGCGAAACGGTAGGGGGTGGCTAATATATTTCCATGCTATATGTGTTATTCTCACGATGAGTGTTTATTCACTTGTCATTGCACGAGAGTACGGCAAAGGTATTAGGGATGCCCAGTCCCGAAATGAAAAATGAATTTACTTTATGTTGTCAAATAATAAATTCCTTGGAAAGTGTTGGTATGGAGGGCACCCGTGGATACGGTTAGCTATGGAAAGTGAAAGTATGGTGGAAAAAGGAATAAACTTTATTTTTTGTTTGGGAACCGCCGATGATATATCTAGCATGGAAAGTATTGGGAACTTCTCGATCGTTCTTGTTGGCAGGAAAAGCATGCCTCCCAAAATGTTTTTATCTCCTATTTTTTTCGCTTTGAGCTCTGGCACCTCTACAAATCCCTACTTCCCTCCGCGAAGGGCCTTTCTATTTACCTTATGCAATTTTTATTTTTATTTGAGTCTCCATCTTCTCTTATAAAGCGCCAACTAAGGGGCACTATGATCGTACTTGAGCATTGGGTGTAGCTAATATGCGAGTGTGTTTCATGAATGGATCAATGATTGCGCATAATGGGCTAGGGATAGCTTGCTTTAGCGTTGATATTTTGAAAGACATGGTTGCTTGTTGATATGCTTGAGTATTAAAGTCCTCATGTCAAAACTAGATTATTGCTTTGAATCATATAAAAGTCCAAATGTCCATGCTACAAAGAAAAGAATATGTGATGAACATGTTAGGCAGCATTCCACATCAAAAATTCTGTTTTTATCATTTACCTACTCGAGGATGAGCAGGAATTAAGCTTGGGGATGTTGATACGTCTCCAACGTATCTATAATTTTTGATTGTTTCATGCTGTTATTTTATCAATCTTGGATGTTTTACAATCATTTTATAGCAACTTTATATCATTTTTTGGGACTAACCTATTGACATAGTGCACAGTGCCAGTTGCTGTTTTCTGCTTGTTTTTTACTTCGTAGGAAATCAATACCAAACGGAGTCCAAACGCAGCGAAACTTTTTGGAGATTTTTTTTGGACCAGAAGACATCCAGTGGGCCAAAGAAGTACCGAAGAGGGGGCTCGAGGTGAGCACAAGACACCAGGGCGCGCCTAGGTGATGGGTTGTGCCCACCTCGGTGACCTCCCGCACCGCCTCTTTGCTCTATAGATACCCCAATATTCCAGAAACCCTAGGTGAGTCGACGAAAATCAATTCCAGCCGCCGCAAGTTCCAGAAACCACAGATCCAATCTAGACACCATCATGGAGGGGTTCATCATCCTTATTGGTGCCTCTCCGATGATGCGTGAGTAGTTCATTGTAGACGTACGGGTCCGTAGTTAGTAGCTAGATGGCTTCCTCTCTCTCTTTTGATTCTCAATACAACGGTCTCTCGGAGATCTATTTGATGTAACTCTTTTTTGCAGTGTGTTTGTTGGGATCCGATGAACTTTGAGTTTATGATCAGATCTAAGTTTTTATCCATGAAAGTTATTTGAGTCTTTTGATCTCTTATATGCATGATTACTTATAGCCTCGTATTTCTTCTCCGATATTTGGGTTTTGTTTGGCCAACTTGATCTATTTATCTTGCAATGGGAAGAGGTGCTTTGTGATGGGTTCGATCTTACGGTGCTTGATCCCAGTGACAGAAGGGGAAATGACACGTATGTATCATTGCTATTAAGGATAACAAGATGGGGTCTATTTCTACATAAATAGATCTTGTCTACATCATGTCATCGTTCTTATTGCATTACTCCATTTCTCCATGAACTTAATACACTAGATGCATGCTGGATAGCGGTCGATGTGTGGAGTAATAGTAGTAGATGCAGGCATGTGATGCCCCCGGCTCAATCGTGCACTAATCATAGACGCAAATGCACACGATCAAGCCTAAGGACTCACGGGAAGATATCACAACACAACTCTAAAACATAAATAAAGTCATACAAGCTTTATATTACAAGCCAGGGCCTCGAGGGCTCGAATACATAGCTCGATGGCATACAAGCGTCAGCGGAAGCATCAGATATCTGAGTACAGATATTAAAAGAGAAACAGAAAGGCCTTTAGAAAGGCGGGGCAAAATAAAACACTACGATCGAAAGGCGCAGGCCTCCTGCCTGGGACCCTCCGGTCCTACTCCTGGTCGACGGCAAGATCGAAATAAAATACACCCTCGGGGTAGAGTGGCGATCATCGGCGGGGGCAGCTGTATCCGGGGCTGCGTCATCTGGTTGCATCAAAAGGGATATGGGGGAAAAAGAAAGCAAAGCAACCGTGAGTACTCATCCGAAGTACTCAGCAAGCAAGGGTCTACACTACATATGCAACATTATCAAAGGAAGGCTGTATATGTGGACTGGGCTGCAGAAATGCCAGAACAGAGAGGAGGCCTAGTGGGGTCACTGATGGTTCACTACCAACCTATACTAAACAGTTTATCATAGGCAGGTAAGGTAACAATGAACAGGTTACAAAAGCAGGCTATGCATCAGAATATGAGCATACATTAACAGTAGCAAAATCTAATGCAAGCAGGAGAATAGAATGGGCGATATCTGGATGCTCAAGGGGGGGGGGGCTTGCCTGGTTGCTCTGGCAAGAGAGAGGGGTCGTCAACGGGCTGCTCGTCGGTAGTGTAGTCGTACCCAGGTGCAGCGTCGTCGGTCTCAGCGTCTATCGAAAGAGAAGGAGGGGGAGAGAAACAATAAATTCATGGCAATAATGCAAACAATATGTATGACATGCCTAAATGATATGCCGGGGTGTTCTACTGCTTAACTAAATGATTTAGTTAATTTAGGAATTTATTCAAATTTATTTAATTAAAGTTGGGCACTATTCATTTATCGAAATCGGTCTAAAAGTTCAATGTTCTTATAGCTAGAGGCATCTGATAGGAATACGGAGGGCGTAATCGGGTTCGTATCGGAATTCTGAGCAAGTTTCATATATAAAGTATTTTCATCGGAGTTATGGATTTTTTAATATGATTTTCTAAAGTTTTAATTAATTTCTAGAATTTAATTATTTATTTAATTTAAACATTATCCGAAACAGTGTATGCTGACATCAACATGACGTCAGCATAAAGTCAGCAGTCATCCTGACATGTGGGGTCCACCTGTCACACTCTGACCAGCTAATTAGTGATTAACTAATTAATTACTGTTTAACTAAACTAACTAATTAATTAGATTAAGCTAATCAGAGTTAATTAACTTAATTAATTCGCTAATTAATTAATTTTTATTATTTTATTAATTCATTTTATTTTTATTTTTTTATTTTTTTTTAAAGATTTCTGGGCGTGGGCCCCTCTGGTCAGTGGCCCAGAAGCCAGCGGACGTGTCCGCAGCGCGTCCCCTTTGGGGGCCAGACATGTCCGGTCCACCACGGGTCAGCGCGCGCGCAGGGGCGAGCGTAGGCAACGGCAGCGAGCTGGGCTCGGGCGAGGCGAGGCTAAGGGTGGCAGGGCGGCGGCGCAGGCGAGTGCGAGGCAGACGCAGCGGGGCAGCAGCTGCGCGGCGGCACGTAGCAGTAGGGGTGAGCGGGCGTGCGCGGCGACAACAGTGGAGGCGGCCGCAGCGGACAGCGCGGTGAGCGCGGGCCGACGCAGGGCGCGAGTAGCGTGCGCGTGCGCGCATCGGCGCGAGCAGGCACGAGGCGCGGGGCGCGGCGAGCCGGCAGTGACCGAGGGGAAGGGAGGAGGCCGGAGCCTCACCGCGGTTCGTAGGGCACGGGGCAGCGGTGCTCGGGGAGGGAGACAAGGATGACGGCGGAGACGGGCGGCGCCGGCGACGTGCGGCTACGGGCGCGGGGTCGAGGCAGCGTCCACGCGCGGCGAGGCGAGCGCGCGGGCTCGGGGCGATCCCGATCCAGAAATGGATCGTGGGAGGGGGGGGGAGTGGGGATCGGGGGAGGGATTAGGGTTTCGGTGGCCTCCTGGGGGAGGCCATATAGGGGGGGGGGTGGCGGGGTGGGCCGGCCGGCTGGGCTGAGGCCCAGTTAGGCCAGGGGGGTTTCTCTTTTTAATTTTCTGTCTTGTTTTCTTTTGTCTTTTTCTTTTCTTTATTCCTATCTCCTGTTTTGTAATTAGTTAGGCCACCATATGATTTTTGTAAAACATGGCAATTGTTCCATTAATTACTAGACATTATCTGCTACTACCAAAAATTGGTTTGGAGGCAATTGGAGTTCACACAAATTTTATAATAAATAAAATGCATTAATCCTTGCTGTTTTGGTAATGTTAGAGCCACCTAATTAATTTATTAATTGTTGGTTACAATTTTAGAATAGTCTTTGGAATATTTGTTATTTATTGAACATTTTAGTTTCTATGTTGGACAACTTTTATTTTCCACTTTCATTTAAATTTGAATTCTGACTTAGGAGTTGAAATGCAATATGATGCTATTGATGATTTGGCACTGTTAAACATGCTGACTTGTCATTATCAAAAGTGATTACTGTGGCTAATGACAAGGGGTGTTACACAACCAGAATAGCCTTGTTCACAAGAGTAGAAAAGTCGTTGAAGTCTTGAGCAGCAAGTGCAAGCTCGACGTCTGGGTGGAGTCCATTACAGAACTTCTCTTGTCTACGGGCATCTGTGGCGATGTCTTCTTCAGCATAGCGGGACAGGTCAAGGAATTCCAGCTGATAAGCTTCGACTGTCCTATTGCCCTGAGTGAGGTTGAGGAACTGGGTTTTCATCCGGTCCATAATTCCTTGAGGAATATATCGGGCACGGAAAGCAGCCTGGAACTCAGGCCAAGTAACGGATGTTCCAGCATGCAGTGTATGTTTGTGGGTGTCCCACCATTGAGCAGCGGGACCCTTTAAGAAAAAGGACGCGAAGGCGACAAAGTTGGCAGGGGAGACATTTGCAGACTCCATCTCGTGAGTGATATCGCGAATCCAGTCATCAGCATCCAGCGGCTTCTCAGAGTTGAGGAACTGAGTGGGGTTAAGACGCATAAATTCCGGCAGAGTTATTGAAGGAGGGTTCTGGTTCTGGTTGTTCAGATGTGGGAACTGAGCCATAATCCCAGTCATGAACTGACGGTTGAGCTCGAATTGTTGCATCATCGCTGCCATATAGTCTGGCGGTGGTGGGCGTTCAAGGGCACGACCACGACCACCTGGTCTAACCATCCTGCTAAGTATCAACAGGGGTAGTTCAGTAAAAGCAGTTGCGGGTGTTTAGCGACAAGCATGATGTAACACGACAATAATTAAGCAGTGTACTAGATACTTAACAGTACTCAATTAAGACATACAGATCCATACACAGAGTCGGGTACATGCGAATAGCATAACGATGCAAATTTAAAAACTAGACATGATAGGCGGCGCGCAGGCACGCGGTAAGGAAGTACACCATGAGATATAGCAAAGGCTACATCAACGTCGGGAAGATCCACTGAAACGGGGTAGCTGCACGTGCGGACGACGAGTGTTCGTCGCGGAAGGATCCTGTGCTCCATGTGCACTCTGATGCAGAACCCGGTCTCGAGCTGTAAGAAGAGGTCCACGTGGAGGTGCGTGACCTCCAACAGCAGGCCAATCAATACCAGCATACATCTGAGTCCTGCTCAGATAAAGGATGTGCTCCGGATGCATCCCTGCACGAATAGCGGGTAGCAACTGCGTCATAGCATCATAGAGACGTGCTCGAGTGGCAACCAACTCGATGGCAAGAGCCCGAACAGTGCAATCCAGAGCCTGAGTGCACTGAATCAGAACATGCGGGTCGTATCGACAACGCTCGTACGGGGCATAGATAGCTGTGTAGTATCCAGTAGTATCTCCAGCAAGGGCATACGGAACGTATCTGAACTCAGAGGCATCCAAGCTATCGCTGAACTCTCCTCGGAGACGTGCGACAACTGAGTAGGCGGCATCATGTACTACCATCTCAATCGTCACGCCGATACCGTGGAAAAGGTGCAGCTCAGTGTCTGAGTCATCGCGCTGATCATAGATACGAACATCAGCATGGTACTGCTCCTTGTTGAACTCGTGGTAATCCTCGTAGACCAAGTACTCGGGGTACCAGCGGTAGCCCAGCCTGGTCAGGAGCGCGATCAGGACAGCGGGAAAACCAGGGGCACCACGAGCCCAAGTGCGAAGCACAAGCTGCGTCGTAGAGCGTGGTGGAAACAAATGATCCATCTGAAACAGAGGAAATTCAGGGTTGTCAAAAGACAATGAGAAGTATAATACAACTCGGAGAGAAAGGTTAAACAAAACAATGGAAAGGAAAATGATTATCAGACTAATCAGATCAATGGTAAGGAATTAAGCACATATATCCAGCTCTCCGGGTAGACGAGATTTACGAGATCCTAAGTGTTGGCGTTAGTAAAATTATTTAACCCGAATAGAAGAGAGATCAGAGTCCCAGAGTAAAGGTTGAGGAGTAAAAGATCCTAATACCACCCAATAGGCGACGTGGGCCCGTAAGCCACACAGCCAAGTTAGTAAACAATTTTTTTTCGAGTTCTAGACTCAACTTCGGCCAAGGAGTTGGAAAGGGGGTTTCCTACAGGCAGTCGGCTCTGATACCAACTTGTGACGCCCCCGGCTCAATCGTGCACTAATCATACACGCAAATGCACATGATCAAGCCTAAGGACTCACGGGAAGATATCACAACACAACTCTAAAACATAAATAAAGTCATACAAGCTTTATATTACAAGCCAGGGCCTCGAGGGCTCGAATACATAGCTCGATGGCATACAAGCGCCAGCGGAATCATCAGATATCTGAGTACAGATATTAGAAGAGAAACAGAAAGGCCTTTAGAAAGGCGGGGCAAAATAAAACACTACGATCGAAAGGCGCAGGCCTCCTGCCTGGGACCCTCCGGTCCTACTCCTGGTCGACGGCAAGCTCGAAATAAAATCCACCCTCGGGGTAGTAGTGGCGATCGTCGGCGGGGGCAGCTGTATCCGGGGCTCCATCATCTGGTTGCATCAAAAGGGATATGGGGGAAAAGAAAGCAAAGCAACCGTGAGTACTCATCCGAAGTACTCAGCAAGCAAGGATGTACACTACATATGCAACATTATGAAAGGAAGGCTGTATATGTGGACTGGGCTGCAGAAATGCCAGAACAGAGAGGAGGCCTAGTCCTATCGAAGACTAGCATCTTCAGCGGTCTTGCAGCATTAGAAGAGTGTAGCTTAGTACAATATAAAGTAGTAGTAATGTTATCAATCCTCATCCAGAGATCCTTTCTCGACTCCCTGCGAGAAAGCAATCCCAGAGCCATACAGTCATCAACCTCGTCCTGAGGTCCCTTCTTGACTCCTTGCGAGAAGTTATCCCAGAGCCATAGTATCCAGTCCTAGTTGTATCGATCGGGATACAACTCCGAGTGTCCGTTACCGAGGATCCGGCTATGCATAGATTAGTTCTTCCTTGCAGGGGTGCACCAACTTACCCACCACGCTCACTTAACTCCGGCCGGACACACTTTTCCGGGTCATGCCCGACCTCGGCCAAACGACACACCGCAACCCTACCTAGAGCTCAGCAGAGAGGTCCCGCCGGTCTACCTCCTAAGCGCCCAAGGGTCTTGGGCCATCGCCCTGTGCACTCCGGGTCGTTGTGTGCAGGGTGGATACCAGCACCGCCTCGGATGGTCGGTACAATCCGACCGTGCCACAATGCTGAACTGGACGTCTGATAGAACTTTCGGCTGATGCCACGATTTGGAGTGCCCATAACTTTTCCCACGTGATGGTTAGTGCTATCGGGCCAGAGGCCCACTCGAATCAAATATCCAAATCATTAGTACCTTGGGGGTGCGGCAACGAGCGGAGACTCACGAAAGATGTGACCCCGTCGCCCCGTCTCGAGGACTTGCGGCAAGGGTCAAGAATGCCCGGCCATGCCTCGTATTCATCACTCGGGCACCATACAGGCAACCCGTCTTCACATCACATGCGGGTACCCCTCAGGGTCGACCCGCCTTTCCAAGTAACAATAGTACAGTCCAAGTATCCGTGTGTCCATAACATCAGGAGAATCCGAGGTATCACCCTCGTTGGATTCCTACTCGATGTATCTGTCAAGGTGAACTCGGAGGAATCACCCTCGATGGGTTCACACTTGATGTGTTGCACGACAACGTCGTTATCGGAAGTGGGGAAGGAGGAATCACCCTCGATGACCACGACCAAATAGCTACTCTACAGAGTTAACATCAGAAGTGCTACAAGAGGTTTCACCCTCGGCACTCGATAGTAACGCTGCAGTGTCGTTACAACTAAGGGGGTGATGTGTGGTGCTGGGGCCTGGTCTTCAATCCCGTTGATCGGGTCTTCTGATAATCCAGCGGGGCAGTCGGGACTAGTGGGGTCACTGATAGATCTCTACCCAGCCTATACTAAGCAGTTTAGGATATGCAGGTAATTATCAACAGCAGGTTACAATAAACAGGCTATGCATCAGAATTGGTAAAGCAGTAGCAGCAGCAATTCTAATGCAAGCATGAGAGGGAAATAATAGGCGATATCGGGATGCTCAAAAGGGGGTGCTTGCCTGGTTGCTCGGCGGCAAGGGCAAGGTCGTCAACGGTGGCGTCGGGCTCCGGAGCTGCGTCGGTATCGGGAACTGCGCCGGGGTCTAACGAGAGAGAAGAGGGGGAGGAAACAATAAATACAAGCAAACAGATGCAACACGATGCATGTCATGGCAATACGCAGTGCTAGGGGTAGTCTAACGAGGTACTACACGTAACAGACGGAGCGGGAGAATATCTGACGATATTTCCCGGGTCTTTGGATTTATCGGACAGGCGATCCGGAGAGGGAAGTTCCATGTTCAGCATGCTAGGAGCATGTGACAGATGAAAGGAGGGCATATTCGGATTCATGGGATTTTTCTGATCAACTTTCATATATAAATTATTTCCATCGGAGTTACGGATTAAAAGATAAGATTTTCTAAAGTTTTTATTAATTTCTGGAATTTCTGGATTTAATTAAATCAACATTATCCAGAACAGTACAGGGCGACGTCAGCATGGTGCATTGATGACATCAGCAGTCAACAGGGGGCCGGCCAGGTCAAACCTGACCAGTGGGGCCCACATGTCATAGACACAGGGCTAAACCAGGGTTTAAATTTAACTAAAACTAATTAACAGGGGTGTGGCCCCACCTGTCAGTGAGTAATTAGTGATTATTTAACTAATTAATTAATTAACATATTTTTATTTATTTTAAAAATGTTTTTAAGGGGGTGGGGCCCGCGTGTCTGTGAGACGGGTTGCCCAGTCAGCAGTGCTGACTGGTCAACGGACCCCACGGGGCCCAGTGGCAGTGGCACCGGGGCGGGGCCAGGCCGTCCACGTCAGCGCCGACCGGCGACTCGACGCCGGCGACCGAAACCAACGGCGGCGCGCGTCGGGAGGGCTCGGGTTTCATGCTCAGGGCACGGGGAGGAGCGTGGCTAGGCTCTTTCGAACGGCAAGACCACGACGAAGCGTTTGGTGGCGGTGGCGGAGGCTGCCGCGGCCGAAGATGAGCGCTACGACGGTGACGGCGGACGGCGGCGTTCGGGTGGCGAAGAAGGCGCAGCAGCAGCACGCGCGCGAGCAAGCTAGCTACGCCGCGAGGCCCTACGCGAAGCGTGGAAGTTAGTGGACACGGCCACGGGACCAATTGGTCACTGACGACACGTCGGCGATGAGCTCCGCGTCGTTCAGCACGGCCATTGGTGGAGCGGCAGCTACGGCGAGGGGAAGAGCGCAGGGGAAGAGGGAGAGGGAGGAGGGGCTCACGTAGAGCCTGCAGATGTGCTAAGGTGGGCCTGGGGAGGACGGACGGCGACGAATCGAGGCGGCGATCACCGGCGGCCGAAGGTTGAAGATGATGGCGTCGCGGGCGTAGCGGTGGCTCCTGGCTCCAACGCGTCGGTGTAGATGGCGTAGCCGAGGCCGGCGAAGCTCGTGGGCACGGAGAGGCGACTAGAGGGACACGGTGGTCGTGGCTAAGCCGGAGCCATGGCGGTGGTGGCACTCGGGTGAGATGGGGAGGCGAGGGAGAGCGAGAGAGAGTGAGCGAGGGAGAGCCAGGGGGTGCGGGAGAAGCTCTTTATCCTCCCCGGCGAGCGCGACGCGCTGTTGACCGCTCGGAGGGGGGGCCTGGCTGCGCGCGCCAGGTGCTCGACAGCGCGCGACATGAGCAGTGCAGGAGGAGGGAGGCGGCGCTGCGCGGGCTGGGCCGGGCACTGTGGCCACTTAGGCCCAGTGCTGTGGCCTTTTTCTTTTCTTTATTTCTCTTTCTCTGTTTTTCTTTTCTTTTCTATTTTGTCTTTTATTTTTACTCCAAATGACTTTTGTAAAATATGGCACTTGCCCATATAACATCAGTGCAATATCCAACCCTGGTAGAAAATGGTTTTGGGGCCAAATGTTTTCATATGGATTTTATTTAAATAAAAAGGTATTAACCAACTATGTTTTCCTACTGTTAGAGTCACTTGGTTAATTTATTAATTTTTGATTATAATTTTATAGCAGTCTCTGGAATATTTGCTATTTAATGAACATTTTAGTTTCTGATTTGAACAACTTTTATTTTCCACTTTCATTTAAATTTGAATTTTGACTTAGGAGTTGAAATGCAATATGATGCTAATGATAATCATGCACTGTTAAACATGCTGACTTGTCATTATCAAAAGGGGATTACTGTAGTTAACCACTGGGGGTGTTACAAGGCAGGAGTCGGTCTACTAATCTTGGACGTGATGCCTATGTAACGATCATTGCCTGGATATTGTCATGATTTTTTGAAGTTCTATCAATTGCCCAACAGTAATTTGTTTACCCACCGTTTGCTATTTTTCTCGAGAGAAGCCACAAGTGAAACCTACGGCCCCCGGGTCTCTTCTTTAATATATTTGCCTTCGTGATCTATTTTTATTTGCTTTTATTTTCAGATCTATTAATCCAAAAATACCTTGCTGCAATTTTTACTTATTTATTTTATCTCGCGTTCCCGCGAGATCTATTTATCCAGTCTACTACAATTTTACCTATCCTTTTACCCGTGAGGGATTGACAACCCCTCTCTTACATTGGGTTGCAAGTATTTGTTCTTTGTGTGCAGGAGCTGTTTACGTGGTGTTGCGTGGTTCTCCTATTGGTTCGATAACCTTGGTCTCATCACTGAGGGAAATACCTACCGTTGTTGTGCTGCATCATCCCTTCCTCTTTGGGGAAATACCAACGTAGTTCAAGCAAACATCATTGGACAAGGAAGACAACGTGATGATTTATGTTTGTTCATATTCACATAGAAGTTATATTGTCATAGATCCTTCAACATATGGTGCTTCCTCAATATCTTTGCTAGCCAAAAACTCCGCACTAAGTAGAGATACAACTTTTGCATCCAAAAACCCTTAACCCAAAATCTTTTTGAGAGTCCACCATACCTACCTATGGATTGAGTAAGATCCTTGAAGTAAGTTTTCATCGATGCAATAAGGCAATAAAAATTGCTTCTAAAAAGTGTTGGATCGTTTAGTGTAAGAGAAAATTGAGCGTTGTACGAACTTATGATGGCAAAGTAATAAAAGGGACGGACTGCATAATAAAGGTTGCTATCATAAGGGGCAATATAACATGACGTTCTTTTGCAATAAGGGATTTGGCATACAAACAAATAAGCGCATGACAACCTCTGCTTCCCTCTACGAAGGGCCTATATTTTACTTTTATGCATTTACTTTTATGTAAGAGTAAAAGTATTTTCCCCTATTCCTTTTTATTTTCTCTTTTTGCAAGCATCATGTGGTGAGGAAAGATCTATCCACATATATCCAGTTGGATATGAGTGGGCATGAGTTATTATTGTTGACATCACCCTTGAGGTGAATACGTTGGGAGGCGAAACTATAGGCCCCTATCTTTCTATGTGTCTGGTTGAAACTTTTTGTTCATGGGTATGTTGTGAGTGTTAGCAATCATAGAAGATTAAATGATGGTTGAGTATGTGAACTTGCCTAAAGGCCCCGATACGTGACCCTTCCTGAAAATATGATGAATTGTAGTTGCCAAGTTGACTGAGAACATAGTTTGTTGGTTTTCAATAAGGTTTATGCTTTATACTTCAATATTGTGATGAATTGTTACTTGTTCATGAGAAGTTATATGATAAAAGTTGTTTGATAAAGTTTTATGTTAAAGTTCCTTGCTGTTATAATAATATACATGATGCTTCTATGTCCGTATTTTGTTTTTTTATTGACACCTCTCTCTCTCTAAGCATGTGGGCATGTTTTTCGATTGAGGACAAGCGAGGTCTATGCTTGGGGGAGTTGATACGTCCATTTTGCATCATGTTTTCCTACTATTATTTATAATGTTTTTATGCATAATAATGCTTTTTGGAGTAATTCTAATGCCTTTTCTCTCATAATATGCAAGGTTTACACAAAGAGGGAGAATACTGGCAGCTGGAATTCTGGACCTGAAAAAGCTATGTCATAGTTACCTATTCTGCACATCTCCAAATGAGCTAAAAATTTACGGAGAATTATTTTGCCATATATAAAAAATACTGGAGCAAATAACTATCGAAGGAGGCCCACCAGGTGGGCACAACCCACCTGGGCGCGCCAGGCCCCCCAAGCGCGCCCTGGTGGGTTGTGCCCTCCTCGGCCCACCTTCGGTGCCCATCTTCTGGTATATAGGTCATTTTGACCTAGAAAAAATCAGGAGGGGGCTTTCGGGATGAAGCGCCGCTGTCTCGAGGCAGAACTTGGGCAGGAGCACTTTTGCCCTCCGGCGGAGCGATTCCGTCGGGGGAACTTCCCTCTCGGAGGGGGAAATCATCACCATCGTCATCACCAACAACTCTCCCATCTTTGGGAGTGCCATCTCCATCAACATCTTCAACAACACCATCTCCTCTCAAACCCTAGTTCATCTCTTCTGTTCAATCTTTATACCGGAACCTTAGATTGGTACTTGTGGGTGACAAGTAGTGTTGATTACATCTTGTAGTTGATTACTATATGGTTTATTTGGTGGAAGATTATATGTTCAGATCCATTATGCTATTTAATACCCCTTTGATCTTAGGCATGATTATCATTTGTGAGTAGTTACTTTTGTTCTTGAGGTCACGGGAGAAGTCATGTTGCAAGTAATCATGTGAACTTGATATGTGTTCGATATTTTGATGATATGTATGTGGTAATTCCCTTAGTGGTGTCATGTGAACATCGACTACATGGCACTTCACCATATTTGGGCCTAAGGGAATGCATTGTGGAGTAGTTATTAGATGATGGGTTGCTAGAGTGACAGAAGCTTAAACCCTAGTTTATGTGCTACTTCGTAAGGGACCGATTTGGATCCAAAAGTTTAATGCTATGGTTAGATTTTATCTTAATACTTTTCTCGTAGTTGCGGATGCTTGTGAGGGGGTTAATCATAAGTAGGAGGTTTGTTCAATAAGGACAACACCTAAGCACCGGTCCACCCACATATCAAATTGTCAAAGTAGCGAACACGAATCGAACCACTACAAGAAATATGTCAACTTTCGACCATCAATATTGGTCAATGAATGGTCATTGTTTTTCATTTGTGACCTATTTGTGACCAAAAACAGTTGGTCAAAAGCTGACCGTCTTTAATGAAACTTAACGACCTTTGTTCTGAAATGGGAAAGGTCGTTGGTTCTAGAACCAATTGTTTTGTTCACTGGTAGTCTGCCCATGCCACATCGGATCCAACGTGGCAAGCTGACATGGCAAAATTACGACCAATTGAATTGGTCGTTGATAAGAATCGTCCCGGTCCAGTTCGACGCTTTACTTGTGCCAAGCCCAACAATTCAGCCTTTTTATATTTTTTCCTATTAATTTTAGTCAGCTACATGGGCTTGGCCCATTAATTCGGCCTTTTTGCTTTTTGAGATGCAGCCTTTTCACATTATATATAATTTCTATTTTCGGCTTTTCTTTGTTTTTTTGTTGCATTCAATTTTCAGATTATTATAGTCAACTGGGTGCACATTGGCAGATTCTTCAAGGCGCTGGGTCCCAATCATCAAGTTCTTATTTTTCACAGCTTGTAACTCACGGATATACCAATCAGAGAACACATTTAAAATATATTCAAATAACAGCCAAACTGAGTTTATTACAATATTCCACACAATCACAATATAACCATACATTATTCCACCAATCACAATATAGCACTCTATAGATAAAACGCTCAACAATATAGCACTATAGTCAGGGGCCAGCCAGGCCTACTACCATGCATGAGGCCACAACCAGCCCAATAGCATCACCACCGTCGGAGCCCTGACCAACGTCCATATCAAGCTCCCTGCGAATTGAATTTAGTGTCAAAGCATCAATAGATGGAGTTGCAAAGTGAATATCTTAAGGGAAGCTACACTTGGCATATACACGGGCAGAGCGGGTTTAAATAACCAAGTCATGTTTAAAAGAGTTAACTGAAGGAGTACAATTAGCGTGTAACCTGGAAAACATGTAGCTAGATAGACAAATACATGTAATCATAGAAGCCAAATACTATTAACTGATAATTAGTAGGCAGATAGGATTCAACTACGTAATGGCTACCACAAGCAAAAGTGACAACACAAAGAAAAGGGGGACTAGGAGGCAGTAAGGAGAAGCAATCCACAATAAGAAATTATGTAAATAACACATTGGAAATGTAAACAGAAGAAGATTGCCTATCTGTGTGTGTTGTACATAGCTTATTTCTTTAGCCAACAGAATTTATAAAGAAGATTTTTTTGCAATACAATTATGTTATACATATGAATGTCACCCAAGTAATTTGAGATGGAAACAAGTATAGCTAACAATCTAACATGTGTAGTAGCACCAGCAAAAGAGCAAGACACGAAAGAATTTACAAGAACATCACACTGGAAAGAACTTGGGAGTCCAGTTACATGTACATGTGGTGCTGCTGCTAGTATATAGAACCAATCAAGCTGCTGGTGTACACGGGGTGCTTGAGCTCCTGCTGCTTAGTACGTATACATGGTAGAATCCTACTGCTAGTGTTCTAAACCAACAACGCGTGCTATAGGAGCAGAAAAGAGGGAGCTAGGGGTAGGAGATGGAGCCAACTCATAGGAGAACTTGTGGTCGCCGCCGTACACAGCCGCCATAACGTCGGTCAACTCACAGGAGATCTTGTCCTTGAAGTTCTCTAACTCCAGGTTGTTCCACTGTAGCTCGGTATTTGCTCAACCGTGTGTGTACATGCATTAGGGCATACATAAAATATTCAAGTCAATATTCTCAGCTAACTGTGATGTAATGAAAATAATTACTTAAGGACTTGGGGTAAAAAATTGATTTTAGACATCAAAATTTGCATTGCTCATTTCAACCATGTTCAGATAAACTTGAGGTAAATTAGCAGTAAGGATATTAGTTACAAGCTAGGTGAAACACAACGAAGTCCTATTGTATTTATGGATCCCAACTTGTTTAAACTAGAGCAGATCGTTCAACTTGTACAATCTAGCAGTCTAAAAAGAGAGAAATATGATTCTCAGTTACACATTAATTAGGACAGAAATGAAAGACACTGATGTAAGCAAGAACTTACAACAAAGTATACATTAAATATATTGTAGTATCTCTAGCATTGTTGTTGTTTGCATATTAAAACCAATGGTTGGCAGCTATGGATCATCACTGATAAATTTGCATCTGATGCTACCACTTAATTTCAGCACATGACAATGATTACCAATCAAATTCACAGTAGATAATATAGACAAATAAACATGGCCAAACTCTTGAACCAATGTGTACTAGTTAAGTTAGGTGTTCACTACTTGTGACAGACAGATGTAATGGTAAGATTGTATAGTCAATTAATAATAATTCAACTAGATAATCTTCATCTGATCAAAAAGATTCAATCCAAATAATAATAAGAAGCTAACAAAAAGATGACAAGAGCCCCTCTACCGGCGAGTCCAAGCAGTAGGCGTTTGGGCTAATGTGTGCATTTGATTCTTCAGAGTTGACTTGCAACCACAAATTGAAAAGTCTAAAAGTCCCCAGTTGCTTTTGTTTGTTGGATCACCCTGCCCTGCCCTACCGGATTCTGAACTAGATAATCTCCATGTTTGGAGACAAAATAAAATCAATCCCAGAAAATGACCTCATTCGTCTCCAAGGGAGGCACCAGGAATAAGTAGTAAATCCATGGAACACATACACATAGGGAGAGGGAGAGGAGGGTACCTACAGCTGCATGAAGGAAGAAGGGTGCGAGGGCGCAATAGCAGCGGCCACGTTCCTCCTCCGGTTGCAGTTGCAGAGGGCGCCATACTTCCTTCCTTCCTTACCCCTCACGCTCGGGGTAGGTTCTCCAACGCATCCTTCCTGCAACAAAGAAAAGGAGAGCAGAGAGACCTTCATCAACACAAGAGAAGAGAGCAACAAACAAAATAAAATCTTTTTGGAAACAAATCGAATCAGGCCGCCGTGGGGTGCGGGGTTGGGGCCCGCACGGTGGTGGCACCCTGATCGAAGCGGCGGCGGATTGGTGGAGGTCAGATCCGGCAATGCAGGAGGCCATGGTGCGGCTGGATGCAGGCTATGCTAAGGCTGGGCACTGGCTCGCTGCTCCACCCGCAGCGAGACGAAGCAGGGGCACGGCACGACACTGCAGTAGCGGTTGTGGTGGCTCGACGCACTCAGGGGAGGCCGGATCTGGCGGAGCGGAGGACCTCGGGCGTGGGGGAGGCCAAGGATGGCGGCGAGCTCCGTCGGAGGGAGGTGGCGGCGGCGATCTGGAAGGGTTCAATCGGTTCGGTGGGTGGGAGCGGCGGGGAGAGGACTGGATCGGGATCGAGATCGGGAGGGGAGAGGGGATCGGGATCGATGGGCGCGTCGCGGAAGGAGGTCGGGGATGGGGAGGAGATGGCGGCGGCGAGGAGGAGATGAGGACGAGGGAGGAGTGCGATGGGAGGAGACAGGCGGCGGCTAGGGCTTGCAAGGAGACAGGACGAGGGAGGAGGAGTGTGTTCTCGGGGAGAGGGGGGGAGAGATCTGGATCGAGCGAGGAGAGGGGGCTGCTAGGGTTTGGGTTGGGGGAGAGACACCTGAGAGGTGAGTGAGAGACGTTGGATCCATCGGGTGTGGACGGTTCAGATCGGCTACATTAGAGTGATCCGTGGGAAGAGCCCTTATTGGTTCAGAAAATTAATGATTTAAAATAGTTTCTAAGTACAAAAACTAGGAGGTTTTGTGAAGCAGCTATCAAAAATATTTTGCAAAATGGCACAACTAAAATTTTTGCATGCATTTTTTATCGTTCTAGCTATTTTTAATCATTTTTCGAGTGCCCAAAATGAGTTTTTTTGTGAAGGACCTACCATATATTTGTTGCAAAATTGAACCAAATCAATTTTATAAAATATTAGGACATATTTAATGTACAATTGACCAAATGGTTGCATGTCAAAAGCTTTGATCCACCTCTCGTGAAAAGACAAATTTTCGCCGATTCAGCTAGAAGTGGGTCAAATTTGAACTGCAGCTGCCTCATAGTTTGCTCTTTATTTTTCCAAAAATCATTTCTAGATACATAAGTATTTATTTAATCAGAGAAACACCAAAAAAATTCCAAGATTCAACCACTAGCTAGGAACGGTCATTCCCGTCGTTTTGACCATGTTTTGAAATGGGCATGAAAAATTCAAAAAAAATCAAAAAATTGTGAAACCATTGCATTGTGTCATTATATGTGATAGAGTTACCAGGAAAAATAATAAACTTGTAATACGATAATTATTTTAAAAAAGTGTTCTCAGAAATGAGCTATCACGTGTGGAGATCCATGGCTTTCAAGCCAAATGATCAATATTATGGCCACATTCATGACATAGTTTATTCAAATGATCTAATATTGTGTGCAAGGGTGCATCTTGGGATGGCAAACAATGTTGCCTAAGGAAATTTTCATTTTCTTTGGACGAAAAATTCATTTTCCATTTTTTGGGTGCCCAAAATGAGTTTTTTTTGTGAAGGACCTACCATATATTTGTTGCAAAATTGAACCAAATCAATTTTATAAAATATTAGGACATATTTAATGTACAATTGACAAAATGGTTGCGTGTCAAAAGCTTTGATCCACCTCTCGTGAAAAAGACAAATTTCCTCCGATTCAGTAGGAAGTGGGTCAAATTTGAACTGCTGCTGCCTCATAGTTTCCTCTTTATTTTTTCCAAAAATCATTTATAGGTACATAAGTATCTATTTAATTAGTGAAACACCAAAAAAAATCCAAGATTCAACCACTAGCTAGGAACGGTCATTCCCGCCGTTTTGACCACGTTTTGAAATGGTCATGAAAAATTCAAAAAAAATCAAAAAATTGTAAAACCTTCGCATTGTGTCATTATATGTGACAGAGTTACCAGGAAAAATAATAAACTTGTAATACGGCAATTATTTTAAAGAAGTGTTCTCAGAACTGAGCTATCACGTGTGGAGATCCATGACTTTCAAGCTAAATGGTCAATATTATGGCCACATTCATGACATAGTTTATAAAAATGATCTCATATTGTGCACAAGGGTGCATCTTGGAATGACAAACAATGTTTCCTACAGGAGTGTTTATTTTCTTTGGACGAAAAATCAATTTTCTATTTTTTGAGTGCCCAAAATGAGTTTTTTTTTGTAAAGGACCTACCATATATTTGTTGCAAAATTGGACCAAATCAATTTTTTAAAATACTAGGCCATATTTAATGTACAATTGACCAAATGGTTGGGTGTAATTTTTTTTTATCCACCTCTCGTGAAAAAGACAAATTTCCAAAGATTTATTTTCCATTTTTCGAGTTCCCAAAATAAGATTTTTTGTGAAGGACCTAACAAATATTTTTTGTAAAAAAAGAACTTCTCCATTTTCAAGAATATTAGACCACATTTTATGAACAATTTTGTGTACACTAGAAACATTTTTTATACATATTAAACGGTTTTTAATTAAAATTAAAATTGTTAAAAATATTTTGATGTCTAATATTTTGAAAAATGTCTACATTTATTAAGACACATTGTACATATGTTTATGTATGTTTAACTTTTTTCAAATATGATTAACATCTTTTCATATATTCCCAAAAAAAAACAGCTTTTCATACATACGTTTTGATGTCTACATTTGTTTTACACATTGTACATTTTTGTATACATATAAAACATTGTTTATATAGGTTAGAAAAATTTAAATACATGATTAACATTTTTAGATAATCTTGTTTTGTTATTTACTTTTCCATATATATATATTGTAAAATTTCCATATATACGTACTGATGACTATTTTTTCATACACATGTTTTTTTAATACAAATCTAATATTATTTATGATTATCATTTTTTATATGCATGAAACTTTTCAAATACACACATTTAGTTTTTTAAACACATGATTACATTTTTTGAAATACGTATTAACATTAACATTTTTTTTAATTACACGTTTAGTTTTCTAATTGCTAAACCATATAGCAAGATTCACGAAGGAGTTCATTATTTTCCTATTCTTATAATTTTATATTGTTTAATTGGTTTCGAGATTTTCCTATAAGGAAAAACCTTTTTAGAGTTATACAATGAAAAACCTGTTTTTTAGACAATAATGAAAACTTGTTTTTTTTCCAGATAACTGACCATCCTTACCAAATGGTAATAATGAAAAACTTGTTATTTTCCCATTTTTTTTCGTTGGGCCGAATATATGTTTTTTTTTGAGAAATATGAGGGCATCCCACATTTCTTCCTGGATGGGCCGAGGCCTACATGGCACATGGAAATTTTAAAAGAAAAAAAGGAGGTGGCCTCGTTCCACCGAGGCCCAAGCCCACCTGGAGCGACACCTTAAGTACCAATGCATCCACGTTCACAACCTCATGACCATTTATATTGGTCGTAATCAGGTAGAAATAAGGTCATCGACCACTCTTGTCTGCTTTATGACCATTTGGTGTAAGGCAATTTCAGGGTTTGAGCCCTTCCAAGCGAAATGGCCGTGGATTTACGACCAATTCAGCTGGGGTCACTGAGAGAAGGTCACAAGTTGACATATTTCTTGTAGTGAACCAACATGATGAAAGTGACTAGATAAAATTCCCGTGTACCCTCAAGAATGCTTTGCTTATCATAAGAGACCGTTTTGGCCTGTCCTTTGTCACAAAAAAGATTGGGCTACCTTGCTACATATTATTTACCGTTACTTGCTCGTTACAAATTATCTTGCTATCAAACTACTTGTTACCGACTATTTCAGTGCTTGCAGAAAATACCTTGCTGAAAACCACTTGTCATTTGCTTCTGCTCCTTGTTGGGTTCGACACTCTTACTTATCGAAAGGACTACGATTGATCCCCTATACTTGTGCGTCATCAGTCGCCGCTGCAGGGCTCGCCCGGTTGATGTTGAGAGCGTAGTCGACGTGGAGGAGCTCGGCGGAGCTCCTGGTCAAGCAGGGGCGGCGAGGGGGGGGGCTGGTAGCTGCTTCAATGGCGAGCGGCAGCGACGGCAGTGCTCGGCTCGTGCGGGGAGAAGGAAAACAAGGGGGGAAGAAGGGGATCCAGGGCGCTAGGGTTCGGGGAGGGAGAGAGAGGGAGCAAGGGGGCTACTCTTATCCCCTCGCGACTCAGCCGTGCGCGGCGCCGGGTGCCCGTGGCCATGGCACCCCGGCCTTCTACTGTAGCGAGGAGGAGGATGAAAGGCTGGGGGTTGTTGGGCTGGGCCGCACTATGTGCGCCTAGAGCCCAGTCCAACAGTGCGCCCAGTTCTTTTTCTTTATTCCTTTTGTTATATTTTCTTCTTCCTAATTTTTTTAATGTTTTGTGTTAAGTTGAGCTCCAAATGGATTTTGTAAAATACGAAACTTGTCATATGACTACTATGCAATATTTGTGAATGCCACAAAAAGTTGGAGGGTTATTTGAATTCATTTAAATTTGGTTAAATATAAATGAGTTAAAAGTTGCTATTTTGGCCCTGTTTTAAAAAGGTTAGGGGCATTTCACTAATTCAAATAATGTTGGTTTCACCATGAAAATTACTTGGTGATTAATTGCAAAACTATGAACACTTTAGTTTCCATGTCTGCAGAAATAATAATTTTACTTGTGTTTTGAAATTGAATTTGACCTTAGTTTGAAACAAATGAGGTTTAGTAAAATTTTAATTATGATGACCTGGCATCATTAGGATGAGGTTACTGTAGCATGACACTGGGGGTGTTACATTATCCCATCCTGTTTTCTGCAGGAAAGCAAGGCGGCATTATGCAAATAGGTATTAAAGCTTGAGCTAGAGAATCATGATCTAAGGGAGGAACATTTTAGCCTTAGACGCAAGCTGGAGAAGAAGAATGCTACCACACCATCACCACCACCTCCGAAGAAGGTGATTTGAGTACATGGTTATGGGCACTCCCCTTGGCTTATGCCAAGCTTGGGGGAGGTGCCCCGGTATCGTGTCACCATTACATCTTTATCTTTATCGTTTATCTTAGTTCGATCCTTTTGGTTAAATCTTGATCTAGTAGAATAAAAGTTTTAGTATGATCTAGTCTTTGAGTTTTGTTTTGTGTTCTATCTATGTAATCGAGTGCGAGAGTTATATAATAGAGAGTATTTTTGAGTTGAGGGCTTTCCTTTCTTGCTTTGATCTTGACAAAAAAGAAAAAAAAGATTATATAATAATCATATGGAGAGTGATGACTTCACATATAAGAAGTATGTCACATGAAATTTGTTGAAGGTTGACAAACATAGTATTGGTCATTGTTGCAATTAATAGGAAGTAATAAAGAAAGAGATGTTTCACATATAAATAAACTATCTTGGACATCCTTTGTGATTGTGAGCAGTCATTAAAATATTATATGCTAATAAGTTGATGTTGGACAAGGAAGACAACATAATGGGTTATGTTTTATTATATCTGAATAGAAGTTGTAATGTCCTGGATCCTCCAACATGTTGAGCTTGTTTCTCATCCTATGCTAGCCAAAACTTCCGCACTAAGTAGAGATGCTACCTGTGCATCCAAAACCCTTAACCCAGTTTTGCCATGAGAATCCACTATATCTACCTATGGATTGAGTAAGATCCTTCAAGTAAGTTGTCATCCGTGCAAGCAATAAAAATTGCTCTCTAAATATGTATGATCTTTTAGTGTGAGGAAAACAAGCTTTATACTAACTTGTGATGGGGAAGAAATAAAAGCGACAGACTGCATAATAAAGTTCTCTATCACAAGCGGCAATATAAAGTGATGTTCCATTGCATTAAGATTTCGTGCATCCAACTAAAAAGCGCATGACAACCTCTGCTTCCCTATGCGAAGGGCCTATCTTTTATTTTACCTTCTACCTTTATACAAGAGTCATGGTGATCTTCACCCTTCCTTTTTATATTTTCTCTTTTTGGCAAGCACTATGTGTTGGGGAAGATCCAGACATATATATCCACTCGAATGTAGGTGTTCATAAATTATTATTGTTGATGTTACCCTTAAGGTAAATGGTTGGGAGGCAAAACTATAAGCCCCTATCTTCCTATGTGTTTGATTGAAGCTTTGATCTCATAAGTATCGCGTGAGTGTTAGCAATTATGAAAGATCAAATGATGGTTGAGTATGTGAACTTGCTAAATAAAAGCTCTTACATTGACTCTTTCTGATGTTATGATAAATTGCAATTCCTTCAATGACCGAGATCATAGTTTGTTAGTTTTCAATAAAGTTTTTTGGTCTATACTTTACCTTGTGAATGAATTATCACTTTAGCATAAGAAGTTATATGACAATATATTGTTGTTCTAAAAAGATGATCATGATGCCCTCATGTCCGTATTTTATTTTATCGACACGTCTATCTCTAAACATGTGGACATGATTATCGATTTTGGCTTTCGCTTCAGGACAAGCGAGGTCTAAGCTTGGGGGAGTTGATACGTCCATTTTGCATCATGTTTTTATGTTGATATTTATTGCATTATGTGCTGTTATTTCAAATTATGGTACAATACTTATGCCTTTTCTCTCTTATTTTACAAGATTTAAATGAAGAGGGAGAATGCCGGCAGTTGGAATTCTAGACCGGAAAGGAGCAAATCTGAGATACCTATGCTGCACAACTACAAATGTCCTGAAACTTTACGGAGAATTATTTTGGAATATATAAAAAATATTGGGCGAAGAAACAACAGAAGGGGACCCACCAAGTGGCCACAAGCCTGGGGGCGCGCCCTACCCCCAGGGCGTGCCCCCTGAGCTTGTGGGCCCCCTGGATAGCCTCCGGTGCCCATCTTCTGCTATATGGAGGGTTTTCACGTAGAAAAAATCATAAGGAAGCTTTCGGGACGAAGCGCTGCCGTCTCGAGGCAGAACCTAGGCAGAAGCAATCTAGGGCTCTGGCGAGCTATTCTGCCGGGGAAACTTCCCTCCGGGAGGGGGAAATCGAAGACATCGTCATCACTAACGATCCACCTCATCAAGGGAGGGTCAATCTTCATCAACATATTCACCAGCACCATCTCCTCTCAAACCCTAGTTCATCTCTTGTATTCAATCTTTGCCTCAGAACCTCAGATTGGTACCTGTGGGTTGCTAGTAGTGTTGATTACTCCTCGTAGTTGATGCTAGTTGGTTTATTTGGTGGAAGATCATATGTTTAGATCCTTAATGATATTGAATACCCCTCTAATATTGAACATGAGCATGCTTTGTGAGTAGTTACGTTTGTTCCTGAGGACATGGGAGAAGTCTTGTTATAAGTAATCATGTGAATTTGGTACTCGTTCGATATTTTGATGAGATGTATGTTGTCTTTCCTCTAGTGGTGTTATGTGAACATCGACTACATGACACTACACGATGATTTGGGCATAGGGGAAGGCATTGGGAAGTAATAAGTAGATGATGGGTTGCTAGAGTGAGAGAAGCTTAAACCCTAGTTTATGCGTTGCTTCGTAAGGGGTTGATTTGGATCCACATGTTTCATGCTATGGTTAGATTTATCTTAATTCTTCTTTCATAGTTGCGGATGCTTGTGATACGTCTCCATCGTATCTATAATTTTTTATTATTTCATGCCAATGTTATATAACTTTTATACACTTTTGGCAACATTTTATATGATTTATTTGACTAACATATTGATCCAGTGCCCAGTGCCAGTTCCTGTTTTTTTGCATGTTTTTTGTTTCGCAGAAAATACATATCAAACGAAGTCCAAACACGATAAAAATTTATGGAGAATTATTTTGGAATATATGTGATTTTTGGGACTTGGAATCAACGCAACCGGGGGCCCACAGCCCCACAAGACACTGATACGTCTCCAACGTATCTATAATTTTTGATTGTTCCATGCTATTATATTATCTATTTTGGATGTTTTATATGCATTAATATGTTATTTTATATGATTTTTGGGACTAACCTATTAACCTAGAGCCTAGTGCCAGTTTCTGTTTTTTCCTTGTTTTAGAGTTTTGCAGAAAAGGAATACCAAACGGAGTCCAAACGGAATAAAACTTTCGCGATGATTTTTCTTGGACCAGAAGACACCCAGGAGACTTGGAGTGCAAGTCGGAAGAGCCGCGAGGCGGCCACAAGGGTGGAGGGCGCGCCCAGGGGGGTAGGGCGCGCCCCCCGACCTTGTGGGCCCCTCGTAGCCCCTCTGACCTAGATATTTTGCCTATATATACTCTTATACCCCAAAAACATCCAGGGGAGTAACAAAACCACTTTTCCACCACCGCAACCTTCTGTACCCATGAGATACCATCTTGGGGCCTTTTCCGGCATCCTGCCGGAGGGGGATTCGATCACGGAGGGCTTCTACATCAACACCATTGCCTCTCCGATGAAGCGTGAGTAGTTTACTTCAGACCTACGGGTCCATAGCTAGTAGCTAGATGGCTTCTTCTCTCTCTTTGATTCTCAATACAAAGTTCTCCTCGATGTTCTTGGAGATCTATTCGATGTAATACTCTTTTGCGGTGTGTTTGCTGAGATCCGATGAATTGTGGATTTATGATCAGCTTATCTATGAATATTATTTGAATCTTCTCTGAATTCTTATATGCATGATTTTATATCTTTGCAAGTCTCTTCGAACTATCGATTTGGTTTGGCCAACTAGATTGGTTTTTCTTGCAATGGGAGAAGTGCTTAGCTTTGGGTTCAATCTTGCGGTGTCCTTTCCCAGTGACAGTAGGAGCAGCAAGGCACGTATTGTATTGTTGCCATCGAGGATAAAAAGATGGGGTTTTCATCATATTGCTTGAGTTTATCCCGCTACATCATGTCATCTTACTTAATGCGTTACTCTGTTCTTATGAACTTAATACTCTAGATGCAGGCAGGAGTCGGTCGATGTGTGGAGTAATAGTAGTAGATGCAGAAATGTTTCGGTCTACTTGACACGGACGTGATGCCTATATTCATGATCATTGCCTTAGATATCGTCATAACTTTGCGTTTTTCTATCAATTGCTCGGCAGTAATTTGTTCACCCACCGTAATAATTTCTATCTTGAGAGAAGCCTCTAGTGAAACCTATGGCCCCCGGGTCTATTTTCCATCATATAAGTTTCCGATCTACAATTTCCGTTTCCTATTTCTTTTACTTTGCAATCTTTACTTTCCGTTCCATAAACCAAAAATACCAAAAATATTACTTTACCATTTAGCATCTCTATCAGATCTCACGTTGCAAATAACCGTTAAGGGATTGACAACCCCTTTATCGCGTTGGGTGAAAGGTTGGTGTTTTTTTGTGCAGGTATTCGGTGACTTGAACGTTGTCTCCTACTGGATTGATACCTTGGTTCTCAAAAGCTGAGGGAAATACTTACTCTAATTTGCTGCATCACCCTTTCCTCTTCAAGGGAAAAACCAACGCAAGCTCAAGAAGTAGCAGGAAGAATTTCTGGCGCCGTTGCCGGGGAGATCTACGCCAAGCCAAGACATACCAAGTACCCATCATAAACTCTCATCCCTCGCATTACATTATTTGCCATTCGCCTCTCGTTTTCCTCTCCCCCACTTCTAAAATGATATTCGAAAAAATTCGCCTTTTCTTCGCTCCTCTTCCGTTCGTCTTCTTCATTTGCTTTTTGCGTGCTCGTGTGTTGGATTGCTTGCTTTGTCATGATGACTCAAGAGAATACCAAATTGTGTGATTTTTCCAACACCAATAATAATGATTTTATTAGTACTCCGATTGCTCCCGCTACTAATGCAGAATCTTGTGAAATTAATACCGCTTTGCTGAATCTTGTTATGAAAGATCAAATTTTCGGCCTTCCCAATGAAGATGCCGCATCCCATCTTAATAATTTCGTTGATTTGTGTGATATGCAAAAGAAAAAAGATGTGGATAATGATATTGTTAAGTTGAAGTTATTTCCGTTCTCACTTCGAGATCGTGCTAAAACTTGGTTTTCATCTTTGCCTAAAAATAGTATTGATTCATGGAATAAGTGTAAAGATGCTTTTATTTCCAAGTATTTTCCTCCCGCTAAGATCATCTCCCTTAGGAACGATATTATGAATTTTAAGCAACTTGATCATGAACATGTTGCACAATCTTGGGAGAGGATGAAATTGATGATACAAAATTGCCCTACTCATGGTTTGAATTTGTGGATGATTATACAAAAAATTTATGCCGGATTGAATTTTGCTTCTAGAAATCTTTTAGATTCGGCCGCGGGAGGTACTTTTATGGAAATTACGTTAGGAGAAGCTACTAAACTCCTAGATAATATTATGGTCAATTATTCTCAATGGCATACCGAAAGATCTTCCACTAGTAAAAAAGTGCATGCGATTGAAGAAATCAATGTTTTGAGTGGAAAGATGGATGAACTTATGAAATTATTTGCTAATAAGAGTGCTCCTATTGATCCTAATGATATGCCTTTGTCTACTTTGATTGAAAACAATAACAAATCTATGGATGTGAATTTTGTTGGTAGGAACAATTTTGGTAATAACGCGTATAGAGGTAATTTTAATCCTAGGCCGTTTCCTAGTAATTCCTCTAATAATTATGATAATTACTACAACAATTCTTATGGAAATTATAATAAGATACCCTCTGAATTTTAGAATAGTGTTAAAGAATTTATAAGTTCACAAAAGAATTTCAATGCTTTGATTGAAGAAAAATTGCTTAAGATTGATGATTTGGCTAGGAACGTGGATAGAATTTCTCTTGATGTTGATTCTTTGAAACTTAGATCTATTCCAGCTAAGCATGATATCAATGAGAATTTCCATTGATGAGTGCAAAGAAAGAACCGCTAAGATGCGCGCTAAAAAAGATTGGTTCATAAAAACGTGTTCTTCTAGTTTCCATGAGAATAATGATGAAGATCTTAAAGTGATTGATGTGACTCCTATTGAATCTTTGTTTTCCAATGTAAATCTTGATAAAGATGGGACTGGATATGAGTCAACTTTAGTTAGAAGGCGTCCCAATGATTTGGAGTTTTTAGATCTTGATGCAAAAATTGATAAAAGTGGGATTGGAGAGGTCAAAACTTTAGATAGCAATGAACCCACTATTTTGGATTTCAAGGACTTTAATTATGATAATTGCTCTTTAATAGATTGTATTTCCTTGTTGCAATCCATGTTGAATTCTCCTCATGCTTATAATCAAAACAAAGCTTTTACTAAACATATCGTTGATGCTATGATGCAATCTTATGAAGAAAAGCTTAATTTGGAAGTTTCTATTCCTAGAAAACTTTATGATGAGTGGGAACCTACTATTAATATTAAGATTAAATATTATGAATGCTATGCTTTGTGTGATTTGGGTGCTAGTGTTTCCACGATTCCGAAAACTTTATGTGATGTGTTAGGTTTCCGTGAATTTGATGATTGTTCCTTAAACTTGCATCTTGCGGACTCCACTATTAAGAAACCTATGGGAAGAATTAATGATGTTCTTATTGTTGCGAATAGGAATTATGTGCCCATAGATTTCATTGTTCTTGATATAGATTGCAATCCTACATGTCCTATTATTCTTGGTAGACCTTTCCTTAGAACGATTGGTGCAATTATTGATATGAAAGAAGGAAATATTAGATTCCAATTTCCATTAAGGAAAGGCATGGAACACTTCCCTAGAAAGAAAATTAAATTGCCTTATGAATCTATTATGAGAGCCATGTATGGATTGCATGCCAAAGATGATAACACTTAGATCTATTCGTGT
Organism: Thinopyrum elongatum; assembly: GCA_011799875.1. Taxonomy (NCBI): domain Eukaryota; kingdom Viridiplantae; phylum Streptophyta; class Magnoliopsida; order Poales; family Poaceae; genus Thinopyrum; species Thinopyrum elongatum. Next base: position 465,467,065 of record CM022297.1, read on the forward strand.
TTTATGCCTAGCTAAGGGCGTTAAACAATAGCGCTTGTTGGGAGGCAACCCAATTTTATTTTTGTTTTTGCTTTTTAGGTTCTGTTTTGCAATAAATATTTCATCTAGCCTCTGGTTAGATGTGTTTTTGTGTTTTAATTAGTGTTTTTTCCAAGTAAGACCTTTGGGATAGCTTATGGTGATGGTTGATTTGATAGTGCTGAAAAACAGAAACTTTTGCGTCCAGTCACAGAATTGTTTAAATTCAGTGAAGAGTGGAATAACTCTGAATTTTTTACACAAGATTTATATACGAATTTCCTCTGTTTTCCTAATTTTTCAGATATTTTGGAGTTACAGAAGTATTTGAACAATTCAGATCTTAGCAGACTGTTCTGTTTTTCACAGATTCTATTTTTTATGTGTTGTTTGCTTATTTTGATGAATTTATGGCTAGTATCGGGGGGTATGAAGCATGGAAAAGTTGTAATGCAGTAGATATTACACCAATATAAATAAAGAATGAGTTCACAACAGTACCAAAAGTGGTGATTTATTTTCTTATACTAACGGAGCTTATGAGAATTTCTGTTGAGTTTTGTGTTGTGAAGTTTTCAAGTTTTGGGTAAGGATTTGATGGACTATGGAATAAGGAGTGGCAAGAGCCTAAGCTTGGGGATTCCCAAGTCACCCCAAGGTAATATTCAAGGATGTCAAAGGGCCTAAGCTTGGGGATGCCCCGGGAAGGCATCCCCTCTTTCGTCTTCGTCTATCGGTAACTTTACTTGAGGCTATATTTTTATTCACCACATGATATGTGTTTTGCTTGGAGCGTCTTGTATAATTTGAGTCTTTGCTTTTTAGTTTGCCACAATCATCCTTGCTGTACACACCTTTTGAGAGAGACACGCATGAATCATGATTTATTAGAATGCTCTATGTGCTTCACTTATATTTTTTGAGCTAGGCAAATTTGCTCTAGTGCTTCACTTATATCTTTTTAGAGCATGGCGGTGATTTTATTTTATAGAAATTGATGAAATCTCGCACTTCACTTATATTATTTTGAGAGTCTTTCTAAACAGCATGGTAATTTGCTTTGGTTATAAAACTAGTCCTAATATGATAGGCATCCAAGAGGGATATAATAAAAACATTCATATATAGTGCATTGAATACTATGAGAAGTTTGATTCCTTATGATTGTTTTGAGATATGAAGATGGTGATATTAGAGTCATGCTAGTGAATTGTTGTGAATTTGAGAAATACTTGTGTTAAAGTTTGTGAGTCCCGTAGCATGCACGTATGGTGAACCGTTATGTGATGAAGTCAGAGCATGATTTATTTTTTGATTGTCTTCCTTATGAGTGGCGGTCGGGGACGAGCGATGGTCTTTTCCTACCAATCTATCCCCCTAGGAGCATGCGTGTAGTACTTTGTTTCGATGACTAATAGATTTTTGCAATAAGTATATGAATTCTTTATGACTAATGTTGAGTCCATGGACTATACGCACTCTCACCTCTCCGCCATTGCTAGCCTCTCTTGTACCGCGCAACTTTCGCCGGTGCCATAAACCCACCACATATCCTTCCTCAAAACAGCCACCATACCTACCTATTATGGCATTTCCATAGCAATTCCGAGATATATTGCCATGCAACTTTCCACCGTTCCGTTATTATGACACGCTTCATCATTGTCATATTGCTTTGCATGATCATGTAGTTGACATCGTATTTGTGGCAAAGCCACCGTTCATCATATTTTTATACATGTCGCTCTTGATTCATTGCACATCCCGGTACACCGCCGGAGGCATTCATATAGAGTCATATCTTGTTCTAGCATCGAGTTGTAAATTTTGAGTTGTAAAGAAATAAAAGTGTGATGGTCTTCATTATTAGAGCATTGTCCCATGTGAGGAAAGGATGATGGAGACTATGATTCCCCCACAAGTCGGGATGAGACTCCGGACAAAAAAAAAGAAGAGGCCAAAAAATGAAAGAAGGCCCATAAAAAAATGAGAGAAAAGAGAGAAGGGACAATGTTACTATCCTTTTTGCCACACTTGTGCTTCAAAGTAGCACCATGATCTTCATGATAGAGAGTCTCCTATGATATCATTTTCATATACTAGTGGGAATTTTTCATTATAGAACTTGGCTTGTATATTCCAATGATGGGCTTCCTCAAATTGCCCTAGGTCTTCGTGAGCAAGCAAGTTGGATGCACACCCACTTAGTTTTCTTTTTGAGCTTTCATAAACTTATAGCTCTAGTGCATCCGTTGCATGGCAATCCCTACTCACTCACATTGATATCTATTAATGGGCATCTCCATAGCCCGTTGATATGCCTAGTTGATGTGAGACTATCTCCTATTTTTTGTATTCTCCACAACCACCGTCTATTCCACCTATAGTGCTATGTCCATGGCTCACGCTCATGTATTGCGTGAAAGTTGAAAAAGTTTGAGAACATCAAAAGTATGAAACAATTGCTTGGCTTGTCATCAGGGTTGTGCATGATTTAAATATTTTGTGTGATGAAGATGGAGCATAGCCAGACCATATGATTTTGTAGGGATAAGCTTTCTTTGGCCATGTTATTTTGAGAAGACATAATTATTTTGGTAGTATGCTTGAAGTATTATTGTTTTTATGTCAATATTAAACTTTTGTTTTGAATCTTACGGATCTGAACATTCATGCCACAATAAAGAGAATTACACGGATAAATATGTTAGGTAGCATTCCACATCAAAAATTCTGTTTTTATCATTTACCTACTCGAGGACGAGCAGGAATTAAGCTTGGGGATGCTTGATACGTCTCCAACGTATCTATAATTTTTTATTGTTCCATGCTATTATATTATCTGTTTTGGATGTTTTATATGCATTAATATGCTATTTTATATGATTTTTGGGACTAACCTATTAACCTAGAGCCCAGTGCCAGTTTCTGTTTTTTCCTTGGTTTAGAGTTTTGCAGAAAAGGAATACCAAACGGAATAAAACTTTCGCGATGATTTTTCTTGGACCAGAAGACACCCAGGAGACTTGGAGTGCAAGTCGGAAGAGCCGCGAGGCAGCCACAAGGGTGGAGGGCGCGCCCAAGGGGGTAGGGCGCGCCCCCCGACCTTGTGGGCCCCTCGTAGCCCCTCTGACCTAGATCTTTCGCCTATATATACTCTTATACCCCAAAAACATCCAGGGGAGCAACAAAACCACTTTTACACCGCCACAACCTTCTGTACCCATGAGATACCATCTTGGGGCCTTTTCCGGCATCCTGCTGGAGGGGGATTCGATCACGGAGGGCTTCTACATCAACACCATTGCCTCTCCGATGAAGCGTGAGTAGTTTACTTCAGACCTACGGGTCCATAGCTAGTAGCTAGATGGCTTCTTCTCTCTCTTTGATTCTCAATACAAAGTTCTCCTCGATGTTCTTGGAGATCTATTCGATGTAATACTCTTTTGCGGTGTGTTTGCCGAGATCCGATGAATTGTGGATTTATGATCAGCTTATCTATGAATATTATTTGAATCTTCTCTGAATTCTTATATGCATGATTTTATATCTTTGCAAGTCTCTTCGAACTATCGATTTGGTTTGGCCAACTAGATTGGTTTTTCTTGCAATGGGAGAAGTGCTTAGCTTTGGGTTCAATCTTGCAGTGTCCTTTCCCAGTGACAGTAGGGGCAGCAAGGCACGTATTGTATTGTTGCCATCGAGGATAAAAAGATGGGGTTTTCATCATATTTCTTGAGTTTATCCCGCTACATCATGTCATCTTACTTAATGTGTTACTCTATTCTTATGAACTTAATACTCTAGATGCAGGCAGGAGTCGGTCGATGTGTGGAGTAATAGCAGTAGATGCAGAATCGTTTCGGTCTACTTGACACGGACGTGATGCCTATATTCATGATCATTGCCTTAGATATTGTCATAACTTTGCGCTTTTCTATCAATTGCTCGGCAGTAATTTGTTCACCCACCGTAATAATTTCTATCTTGAGAGAAGCCTCTAGTGAAACCTATGGCCCCCGGGTCTATTTTCCATCATATAAGTTTCCGATCTACAATTTATGTTTCCTATTTCTTTTACTTTGCAATCTTTACTTTCCATTCCATAAACCAAAAATACCAAAAATATTACTTTACCGTTTATCATCTCTATCAGATCTCATGTTGCAAATAACCGTTAAGGGATTGACAACCCCTTTATCGCGTTGGGTGCAAGGTTGGTGTTTGTTTGTGCAGGTATTCGGTGACTTGAGCGTTGTCTCCTACTGGATTGATACCTTGGTTCTCAAAAGCTGAGGGAAATACTTACTCTACTTTGCTGCATCACCCTTTCCTCTTCAAGGGAAAAACCAACGCAAGCTCAAGAAGTAGCAGACACCTGGGCGCGCCCCAGGGGCCACGCGCGCCCTGGTGGGTTGTGCCCTCCTCGGATGTCGGTTGGAGCCCTTCTTCTGGCACAAGAAAGATAATTTATGGAAAAAAAATCGTGTAAAATTTTCAGCACAATCAGAGTTACGGATCTACGGGAATTTAAGAAACGGTGAAGGGCCAGATCTGGGGAACGCGAAACAGAAGAGAACAGAGAGGGAGATCCAATCTCGGAGGGGCTCCCGCCCTCCGCCGCCATGGAGGCCATGGACCAGAGGGGGAACTCTCCTCCCATCTAGGGGGGAGGCCAAGGAAGAAGAAGAAGGAGGGGGGCTCTCTCCCCCTCTCTCCCGGTGGCGCTGGAGTGCCGCCGGGGCTAGGATCGTGACGGCGATCTACATCAACAATCTTGCTACCGTCTACACCAACTTTCTCCCCCTCTATGCAGCGGTGTAACACCTCTTCTCCCCACTATAATATCTACTTAAACATGGTGCTCAACTCCATATATTATTTCCCAATGATATTTGGCTATCCTATGATGTTTGAGTAGATCCGTTTTGTCCTGTGGGTTAATTGTGATCTTGGTTGATATGATTGTATATTTTATTTATGGTGCTGTCCTAGGGTGCCCTCCGTCTTGCGCAAACATGAGGGATCCTCGTTGTAGGGTGTTGCAATATGTTCATGGTTTGCTTATTATCAGTGTTGCAGGGGTGACAGCAGCCTAAACGCGGATAAGTGGGTTATGGCGTATGGGAGTAAAGAGGGCTTGATACTTAATGCTATGGTTGGGTTTCACAACCTTAATGATCTTTAGTAGTTGCGGATGCTTGCTAGGGGTCCAATCATAAGTGCATATGATCCAAGTAGAGAAAGTATGTTAGCTCATGCCTCTCCCTCATATAAAATTACAAGAATAATTACCGGTACTTGTTATCGATTGCCTAGGGATAAATGACTTTCTTGTTGACAAAAGCTATCCACTTTTATTACCTTGCAATTTATTCATAGTTTTTATTCTCGCAAAGTACTCGTGGTTTTATTCTCGCAAAATAGTTTCATACTTGTTTTAGGTAAAGCAAACGTTTAGTGTGCGTAGAGTTGTATCGGTGGTCGATAGAACTTGAGGGAATATTTGTTCTGCCTTTAGCTCCTGGTTGGGTTCGACACTCTTATTTATCGAAGAAGGCTACAAACGATCCCCTATACTTGTGGGTTATCAAGACCTTTTTCTGGCGCTGTTGCCGGGGAGCAATAGCTTGGGGTAAATATTCTCGTGTGTGCTTGTTTGCTTTATTACTAAGTAGTTTTTATTTTTGGTTCTAAGTTGTTCTATATCTTTAGTTATGGATATGGAACACGAAACACCAAAAAAATTAGTGGTACTTGCTACTCATGGAGATGGGGAACCTCCTAAAACCCTCGATGCCCATTATGTGAAAAATATTAAAAACTACTTTGATAATCCTGAGAAAACCCCATTCAACATGATAATGGGAGACACGTTGGATCAACGTGAATACTTTAGGGATTATCGCTTGACACAAAAGGGAAACTCTTATGGGATCAAATTCATATGTTGAAATGGTATGCTTGGAATCTATGCTCTAGATATGATTATACTTGTTGCTTTAGGATGAATGCTCCACACCTTCCCTTTTCATGCAAATTTAATGACAATGAAACCTTAGCTTCTTATGCTAATGGTAGATATGATTACTATGATGTGGAACGAATAGAAGAATTTTTTGCTTTTAAGGGTGCTTATGAAATTGAATCTTTGTTTGAAAAGTATGAAGCTTTTGATGATGATGTTTATAGGCCTAAAAATTTTGCTATCCTTAAATGTTGCTATGATAATTATAAATTCAATTACGATATTGATGTATTTATTGAGCATGTCTCCGCTATCCAAGAAGAGACTAATATTTTGCAGGAGTCCATGGAAGAAGGAATTGATGAAACTGTGAGCTCATTGGATGAAAAAGATGATGAGGAGAGCGAAGAACAAGCAGAGGAAGAGCGGATTGATCACCCGTGCTCACCTTCTAATGAGAGTAACTCTTCAACTCATACATTGTTTGATATCCCTTCGATCTTACCGAAGGATGATTGCTATGATAATTGCTATGATCCCGTTGATTCGTTTGAAATATCCCTTTTTGATGAACTTGATGCTTCCTATGCTTGTGGCCATGATACCAATATGAATTATTCTTATGGAGATGAACTTGCTATAGTTCCTTATGTTAAAAATGAAATTGTTGCTATTGCACCCACGCATGATAGTCCTATTATCTTTTTGAAGTCTCCAAACTACACCATATCGGAGAAGTTTGCTCTTATTAAGGATTATATTGATGGGTTGCCTTTTACCGTTGCACATGATGATTTTGATGAATATAATATGCATGTGCTTGCTGCTCCTACTTGCAATTATTATGAGAGAGGAACTATATATCCACCTCTCTATCTTTCCAACACGATAAAATTGCAAGAAATTGCTTATACTATGCATTGGCCTTTACTTGATGTGCATGAATTGTTCTTTTATGACATGCCGATGCATAGGAAGAGAGTTAGACTTCGTGATTGCATGATATATGTTGCTTTGTGCTCACTACTAAATGCCAAATCATTGCTAATTAAAATTGGCTTTGATATACCTTGGGATCCGGGTGGATCCATTACTTGAGCACTTTATGCCTAGCTTAGTGGCTTTAAAGAAAGCGCTGCCAGGGAGACAACCCGGAAGTTTTAGAGAGTCATTTATTTCTGTTGAGTGCTTTTATAAAGTTTAAAAACAAAAAAATATTGAGGGGAACTTAAAACTTTTTCAAAAAGAGAAGCGATTGAAAGGTGATGCATTGGAGAAGTGAGGGTCGACCTTGAACACTTGTGTTCATGCTCATGGAAACAATGTAAAATTTTCATGAAGATTCTCACAAAAATAATTGTCCCCTTGTACAAATCCATTGTATTATAAAAATAATGTGCCAAGATTTGCCTTTAGGATGATTAGATTGCTTGTTGGTATGTGCGGTGCAAAAACAGAAACTTTGGCTGTAGTGCGCGATTTTACATTTTTTACTGGAATGTCGAAAGTTTCTGAAACTTATTGTACAGTATTTCGATACAAATTGTATATTTTTTCCTAATGTTTCAGAATTTTTGGAGTACCAGAAGTATGGTAGGTGTTCAGATTGCTACAGACTGTCCTGTTTAAGACAGATTCTGTTTTTGATGCATTGTTTTGCTTGTTTTGATGAAACTATCGATTTTTATCGGTGGTATAAGCCATGGAAAAGTTATAATACAGTAGTTACAATGCAAAAATAAAATATGAATTGGTTTGCAACAGTACTTATAGTAGTGATTTGCATTATTATACTAACGGATCTTACCGAGGTTTCTGTTGAGTTTTGTGTGGATGAAGTGATCAAAGATCGAGGAGGTCCCGATATGAGAAGAAGGAGAAGAGGCAAGAGCTCAAGCTTGGGGATGACCAAGGCACCCCAAGTAAATATTCAAGGAGACTCAAGCATCTAAGCTTGGGGATGCCCCGGAAGGCATCCCATCTTTCTTCAACAAGTCTCGGTATGTTTTCATCTTCGTTTCGTTCATGTGATATGTGTGAATCTTGGAGCGTCTTTTGTGTTTAGTTTTCATTTTTATTTTATGCACCATGCTGGTATGAGATAGTTCATGGTTGATTTATATAATGCTCATTGTACTTCACTTATATCTTTTGAGTATGGCTTTATAGAATGCTTCATGTGCTTCACTTATATCATTTGAAGTTTGGATTGCCTGTTTCTCTTCACATAGAAAACCGTTATTTGAAGAATGCTCTTTTGCTTCACTTATATTTGTTATAGCATGGTCTTTTGTAGAAAGAATTAAACTCTCTTGCTTCACTTATATCTATTTAGAGAGTCAACAGGAATTGGTCAATTGCATGGTTAGTCATAAAATCCTACATAAAACTTATGGATCACTAAATATGATATGTTTGATTCCTTGCAATAGTTTTGCGATATAGAGATGGAATATGTGGGAGGTACTAGTAAACGATTGTGGTTAGTAAGAATATTGGTGTTAAGGTTTGTGATTCCCGAAGCATGCACGTATAGTCTCTCGTTATGCTATGAAGTTGGAGCATGATTTATTATTGATTGTCTTTTTTATGAGTGGCGGTCGGGGACGAGCGATGGTCTTTTCCTACCAATCTATCCCCCTAGGGGCATGCGTAGTAGTACTTTGCTTCGAGGGCTAATAAACTTTTGCAATAAGTATATGAGTTCTTTATGACTAATGTGAGTCCATGGATTATACGCACTCTTACCTTTCCGCAATTTGCTAGCCTCTACGGTACCGTGCATTACCCTTTCTCACCTCGAGAGTTGGTGCAAACTTCGCTGGTGCATCCAAACCCCGTGGTATGATACGCTCTATCACACATAAGCCTTATTATATCTTCCTCAAAACAGCCACCATACCTACCTATTATGGCCTTTCCATAGCCATTCTGAGATATATTGCCATGCAACTTCCACCGCTTCCGTTTTGATGACTTGAGCATTCATTGTTATATTGCTTTGCATGATCGTAAGATAGCTAGCATGATATTTCCATGGCTTGTCCATTTTTTGATATCGTTGTTATGCTAGATCATTGCACATCCTGGTACACTGCCATAGGCATTCATATAGAGTCATACTTTGTTCTAGGTATCGAGTTGTAATTTTTATTTCTTTTGAGTTATAAGTAAATAGAAGTGTGATGATCATCATTATTCATTATTAGAGCAAGTCCCAGTGAGGAAAGGATGATGGAGACTATGATTCCCCCACAAGTCGGGATGAGACTCCGGACTTGAGAGAAAAAAAAAGAAAAAAAAGAAAAAAAAGAAAAAGAGAGAGAAGGGGCATTGTTACTATCCTTTACCACACTTGTGCTTCAAAGTAGCACCATGTTTTTCATATAGAGAGCCTCATATGTTGTCTCTTCATATACTAGTGGGAATTTTTCATTATAGGATTAGATGCACACCCACTTAGTTTTCATATTAAGCTTTCATACACTTATAGCTCTTAGTGCATCCGTTGCATGGCAATCCCTACTCCTCACATTGATATCAATTGATGGGCATCTCCATAGCCCGTTGGTTAGCCGCGTCGATGTGAGACTTTGTTACTTTTTTGTCTTCTCTATATTTACCCCTATCATCATACTCTATTCCACCCGTAGTGCTATATCCATGGCTTGCGCTCATGTATTGCGTGAGGGTTCAAAAAGCTGAAGCGCGTTAAAAAGTATGAACCAATTGCTCGGCTTGTCATCGGGGTTGTGCATGATAAATACTTTGTGTTAAGAAGACAGAGCATGACAAGACTATATGATTTTGTTGGGATAGCTTTCTTTAGTGTTGATATTTTGAAAGGCATGATTGTTTGTTGGGATGCCTGAGTATTGATGTCTTTATGTCAAATTATAGACTATTGCTTTGAATCACTCGTGTCTTATTATTCATGCCATGACTAGACATATGATCAAGTTTATGCTAGGTAGCATTCCACATCAAAAATTATCTTTTTTTATCATTTACCTACTCGAGGACGAGCAGGAATTAAGCTTGGGGATGCTGATACGTCTCCGTCGTATCTATAATTTTTTATTGTTTCATGCCAATATTATACAACTTTTATACACTTTTGGCAATATTTTATATGATTTATTTGTACTAACATATTGATCCAGTGCCCAGTGCCAATTCCTGTTTTTTGCATGTTTTTTGTTTTGCAGAAAATCAATATCAAATGAAGTCCAAATGCAATAAAAATTTATGGAGAATTATTTTGGAATATATGTGATTTTTGGGACTTGGAATCAATGCAAACGGGGGCCCATAGCCCCAACAAGACACCAGGCGCGCCCCAGGGGCCAGGCGTGCCCTGGTGGGTTGTGCCCTCCTCGGATGTCGGTTGGAGCCCTTCTTCTGTCGCAAGAAAGATAATTTATGGAAAAAAATTATGTAAAAATTTCAGTGCAATCAGAGTTACGGATCTCCGGGAATTTAAGAAACGGTGAAGGGCCAGATCTGGGGAACGCGAAACAGAAGAGAACAGAGAGGGAGATCCAATCTCGGAGGGGATCCCACCCCTCCGCCGCCATGAAGGCCATGGACCAGAGGGGGAACTCTCCTCCCATCTAGGGGGGAGGCCAAGGAAGAAGAAGAAGGAGGGGCGCTCTCTCCCCCTCTCTCCAGGTGGCGCCGGAGTGCCGCCGGGGCTAGGATCGTGACGGCGATCTACATCAACAATCTTGCTACCGTGTACACCAACTTTCTCCCCCTCTATGCAGCGGTGTAACACCTATTCTCCCTGCTGTAATCTCTACTTAAACCTGGTGCTCAACTCCATATATTATTTCCCAATGATATTTGGCTATTCTATGATGTTTGAGTAGATCCGTTTTGTCCTGTGGGTTCATCGTGATCTTGGTTGGTATGATTGTATATTTTATTTATGGTGCTGTCCTACGGTGCCCTCCGTCTCGCGCAAACGTGAGGGATCCTCGCTGTAGGGTGTTGCAATATGTTCATGGTTTGCTTATTGTCGGTGTTGCGGGGGTGACAGCAACCTAAACGCGGATAAGTGGGTTATGGCGTCTGGGAGTAAAGAGGACTTGATACTTAATGCTATGGTTGGGTTTCACGACCTTAATGATCTTTAGTAGTTGCGAATGCTTGCTAGGGGTCCAATCATAAGTGCATATGATCCAAGTAGAGAAACTAAGTTAGCTCATGCCTCTCCCTCATATAAAATTACAAGAATGATTACCGGTACTTGTTATCGATTGCCTAGGGACAAATGATTTTCTTGTTGACAAAAGCTATCCACTTTTATTACCTTGCAATTTATTCATAGTTTTTATTCTTGCAAAGTACTCATGGTTTTATTCTCGCAAAATAGTTTCATACTTGTTTTAGGTAAAGCAAACGTTTAGTGTGCGTAGAGTTGTATCGGTGGTCGATAGAACTTGAGGGAATATTTATTCTGCCTTTAGCTCCTCGTTGGGTTCGACACTCTTATTTATCGAAGAAGGCTACAAACGATCCCCTATACTTGTGGGTTATCATCTTGCGAGAGGGGTTAATCATAAGTGGGAGTCTTGTCTTAGTAAGGACAGCACCCAAGCACCGGTCCACCCACATATCAAATTATCAAAGTAGCGAACGCGAATCATATGAGCATGATGAAAACTAACTTGACGATAATTCCCATGTGTCCTTGGGAGCGCTTTGCTTTATATAAGAGTTCATCCAGGCTTATCCTTTGCTATAAGAAGGATTGGGCATCCTTGCTGCACCTTTGTTGCACTTGTTACTTGTTACCCGTTACGAATTATCTTACTACCAAACTATTTGTTACCGACAATTTCAGTGCCTGTAGAAAATACCTTGCTGAAAACCGCTTGTCGTTTCCTTCTGCTCCTCGTTACGTTCGACACTCTTACTATCAAAAGGAGTACGATTGATCTCCTATACTTGTGGGTCATCAAGCACCGGTCCACCCACATATCAAATTATCAAAGTAGTGAACGTGAATCAAACCAACATGATAAAAGTGACTAGATGAAATTCCCGTGTGCCCCCAAGGATGCTTTACTTATTATCTGAGACCGTTTCGGCCTGTCCTTTGCCATCCAAAGGATTGGGCTACCTTGCTGCACTTATTGTTACTATTGTTACTTGTTACAAATTATCTTGCTATCAAACTACTTGTTACCAACAATTTCAGTGCTTGCAGAAATTACCTTGCTGAAAACTACTTGTCATTTCCTTCTGCTCCTCGTTGGGTTCGACACTCCTACTTATCGAAAGGACTAAGATTGATCCCCTATACTTGTGGGTCATTAAGAATCTTTTCTGGCACCGTTGCCGCGGAGTGAAGCGCTCTTGGTAAGTGGAAGTCGGTAAGGAAAAATTTATATTACGTGCTGAAATTTATTGTCACTTATTACTATGGAAAACAATCCTTTGAGGGGTTTGTTCGGGGTATCTTCACCTTGACCGAAAACACAAAGAGTTGCCCCTCAACCTACTGCACCTACTAAAAATATTAGCTATGAAATACCTTCGGGTATGATAGAGCAACTGCTAGCTAATACTTATGCAGGAGACGGAACGAAGCATCCCGATATACATTTGATACATGTGGATGAAATTTGTGGATTGTTTAAGCTTGTAGGTTTACTCGGAGATGAAGTTAAGAAGAAGGTTTTGCCTTTATCTTTGGGGGGAAAAGCATTGAAATGGTATAGGCTATGCGATGATATTGGATATTGGAATTGGAATCGATTGAAATTGGAATTTCACCAACAAATTTATCCTATGCATCTAGTTCATCATGATCAGAATTATATATATAATTTTTGGCCTTGTGAAGGAGAAAGTATCGCTCTAGCTTGGGGGAGGCTTAAGTCATTGTTATATTCATGCCCCAATCATGAGCTCTCAAGAGAAATTATCATTCAGAATTTTTATGCTTGGCTTTCTCGTAATGATCAATCCATGCTCGATACTTCTTGTGCTGGTTCTTTTATGAAGAAGACTATTGAATTCAGGTGGGATCTTTTGGAAAGAATTAAACGCAACTCTGAAGATTGGGAACTCGAAGAAGGTAAAGAGTCAGGTATTAAGCTTGAGTTTGATTGTGTTAAATCTTTTATGAATACCGATGCTCTTCACAAGTTTAGCACTAAATATGGGTTTGACTCTGAGATAGTAGCCTCTTTTTGTGAATCATTTGCTACTCATGTTGATCTCCCTAACGAGAAGTGGTTTAAATATCACCCCCCTATAAAAGAAGAAATTAAAGAACCGGTAATAGTTAAAGATGAAACTATCATATACAATGTTGATCCAGTTGTGCCTACTGCTTATATTGAACCACCTTTCCCTGTTAGGATAAGGAACATGCTAAGGTATCAATAGTTGTTCGCAAAAGTAACATTAAAGCACCTAAAACCTCTAAGCAAATTAAAGTAGAACCTAGTGTTGCTATGCTCAAAGACCTCTTGGTCGATAATGTTGATGGGCATGTTATTTATTTCTGTGCTGAAGCTGCTAGAATTGCCAAACCCGATACTAAAGATAAGAACAAGCCTGTTGTTGGCATGCCTGTCATCTCAGTTAAAATAGGAGATCATTGCTATCATGGTTTATGTGACTTAGGTGCTAGTGTGAGTGCTATCCCTTTTACTTTATACCAAGAAATTATGAATGATATAGCACCCACTGAAATAGAAGACATAGATGTTACTATTAAATTTGCTAATAGAGATACCATCACACCACTTGGGATTGTTAGAGATGTTGAAGTCTTTTTTGGGAAAATAAAATACCCTACTGATTTTCTAGTCCTTGGTTCCCCACAAGATGACTTTTGTCCCATTATTTTTGGTAGACCCTTCTTGAACACTGTCAATGCTAAGATAGATTGTGAGAAAGAAACAGTCAGTGTCAATTTTGGTGATGTGTCTCATGAGTTTAATTTCTCTAAGTTTCGTAGACAACCTCATGATAAAGAATTGCCTAGTAAGGATGAAATAATTGGTCTTTCTTCTATTGCCGTACCTGCTACTGATCCACTAGAACAATATTTGCTACACCCTGAGAATGATATGCACTTGCGTGAAAGAAATGAAATAGATAAAAAAAATTCTTCGAACGACAACCTATACTTAAACACAATTTGCCCACTGAAACTTTAGGAGGTCCTCCCCCACCTAAAGGTGATCCTGTGTTTGAATTAAAGCAATTTCTTGACACTTTGAAGTATGCTCATCTTGATGAGAAAAAGATATATCCTATTATTATTAGTGCTAACCTTTCAGAACACGAAGAAGAGAGATTATTAAAAATTCTGAAGAAGCACAGTGCTACAATTGGATATACTCTTGATGATCTTAAGGGCATTAGTCCCACTCTCTGTCAGCACAAGATTAATATGGAACCAGATGCTAAACCCGTTGTTGATCACCAACGATGATTGAATCCTAAGATGAAGGAAGTGGTAAGAACTGAAATACTAAAGCTTCTGGAAGCAGGTATAATCTATCCCATAGCTGATAGTAGATGGGTAAGTCATGTTCATTGTGTCCCTAAGAAAGGAGGTATTACTGTTGTTCCCAATGATAAAAATGAACTTATCCCACAAAGAATTGTTACTGGCTATAGAATGGTAATTAATTTTAGAAAATTAAATAAAGCTACTAGAAAAGATCATTACCCTCTTCCTTTCATTGATCAAATGCTAGAAAGACTATTTAAGCACACACACTTTTGTATTCTTGATGGATATTCCGGTTTCTCTCAAATACCTGTATCACAACCCGATCAAGAGAAAACCACCTTTACTTGCCCTTTTGGAACTTATGCTTATAGACATATGCCTTTTGGTTTATGTAATGCACCTGCTACCTTTCAAAGATGTATGACTGCTATATTCTCTGATTTTTGTGAAAAGATTGTTGAGGTTTTCATGGATGATTTTTTCCATTTACGGAACTTCTTTTGATGATTGCTTAAGCAACCTTGATCGAATTTTGCAGAGATGTGAACAAACTAATCTTGTCTTGAATTGGGAGAAGTGCCACTTTATGGTTAATGAAGGCATTGTTTTGGGGCATAAAATTTGTGAACGAGGTATTGAGGTGGATAAAGCTAAAGTGCATGCAATTGAGAAAATGCCATGTCCTAAAGACATTAAAGGTATTCGTAGTTTCCTCGGTCATGTTGGTTTCTATAGGAGGTTTATTAAAGACTTCTCTAAAATTTCTAGGCCTCTTATTAATCTTTTACAAAAGGATGTTCCATTTGTTTTTTATGATGATTGTGTAGAAGCCTTTGAAACACTTAAGAAAGCCTTAACTTCTGCACCTATAGTTCAACCACCTGATTGGAACTTGCCTTTTGAAATTATGTGTGATGCTAGTGATTATGTTGTTGGTGTTGTTCTAGGCCAAAGAATTGATAAGAAATTAAATGTTATCCATTATGCTAGTAAAACTTTAGACAGTGCCCAAAGAAATTATGCTACTACTGAGAAAGAATTTTTAGCAGTTGTGGTTGCCTGTGATAAATTCAGATCTTACATTGTCGATTCTATAGTAATTGTTCACACCAACCATGCTGCTATTAAATATCTTATGGAAAAAAAAATGCTAAACCTAGACTCATTAGGTGGGTTCACTTGCTTCAAGAATTTGACTTGCACATTACTGATAGGAAAGGAGCTGAGAACCCAGTAGCTGATAACTTGTCTAGGTTAGAAAATATTCTTGATGACCCACTACCTGTTGATGATAGCTTTCCTGATGAACAACTAGCTGTTATAAATGCTTCTCATAATACTCCTTGGTATGCTGATTATGCTAATTATATTGTTGCTAAATTTATACCACCTAGTTTCACATACCAACAAAAGAAAAAGTTCTTCTATGACTTAAGACATTACTTTTGGGATGACCCACATCTTTATAAAGAAGGAGTAGATGGTATTATTAGACGTTGTGTAACTGAGCATGAACAGGAACAAATCCTATGGAAATGTCACTCCGAAGCCTACGGAGGACATCATGCGGGAGACAGAACTGCACATAAGGTATTACAATCTGGTTTTTATTCGCCTACTCTTTTCAAGGATGCTCGTAAGTTCGTCTTGTCTTGTGATGAATGTCAAAGAATTGGTAATATTGGTAAGCGTCAGGAAATGCTTATGAATTATTCACTTGTTGTTGAACCTTTTGATGTTTGGGGCTTTGATTATATGGGACCTTTTCCTTCCCCTAATGGGTCTACACATATTTTGGTTGTTGTTGATTATGTTACTAAGTGGGTAGAATCTATTCCAACTAGTAGTGCTGATCATAACACTTCCATTAAAATGCTTAAAGAAGTTATCTTCCCAAGGTTTGGAGTCCCTAGATACTTAATGACAGATGGTGGTTCACATTTTATTCATGGTGCTTTCCTTAAAATGCTTGCTAAATATGATGTCAACCATAGAATTGCATCACCATATCATCCTCAATCTACTAGTCAAGTCGAACTTAGCAATAGACAAATAAAATTAATATTACAAAAAACTGTCAATAGGTCCCGAAAGAATTGGTCTAAGAAACTTGATGATGCACCTTGGGCCTATAGAACAGCTTATAAAAATCTTATGGGTATGTCTCCATATAAAATGGTTTATGGAAAAGCTTGTCATTTGCCTCTTGAATTAGAACATAAAGCATATTGGGCAACTAAAGAAATCAATTATGATTTCAAGCTTGCCGGTGAAAAGAGGTTATTTGATATTAGCTCGCTAGATGAATGGAGAACCCAAGCTAATGAAAATGCCAAACTATTTAAAGAAAAATTTAAAAGATGGCATGACAAAAGAATCCAAAAGCAGGAATTCAAAGTTGGTGAACATGTTCTATTGTACAATTCTCGTTTTAGATTTTTTGCTGGAAAACTTCTTTCCAAATGGGAAGGACCATATATCATCGAAGAAGTTTATCGCTCTGGAGCTATCAAGATTAATAATGCCGAAGGTACCAACCCGATGGTTGTCAATGGACAAAGAATTAAGCACTATATTTCAGGTACGCCTATTAATGTTGAAACTAACATTATCCAAACTATAAAACCAGAGGAACACATAAAAGAAACCTTCCAGAATACTCCAGAATCCTGAAAAGGAAGAGGTACGTGATACGGTAAGTAAACGGTCTCCGAAAAATCCGCAAAAATATTTTCTGGCAGTTTTGGAATATTAGAAAAAATAGAAAAATAAGAAACAACCGGGAAGGCAACCCAGGTGCCCACAAGACACCAGGGCGCGCCTGCCCCACCTGGCGCGCCCTGGTGAGTAGTGGGCCCCTCAGGCACCTTCCCGACTCTGTTTTCCTTCCGTATACTTGTTTCCCAAGATAAAAAAACTTTATATATACCCCTGGATGATTTGACCACCGTATCGCGGGGAAATCCCCTGTTCTTGTTTTGTGCTGTTTTTCTGGTAGATCTAAAAATATGTCGTCTCGAGATTCAGAGGGAGAGAGCGATGTCGCTGATTATATTGCAAACCCCAAGGTCTATGGGGAGGAGGATCCTTATGGTTGGACCATGGATGAGGAGAAAGACGTTGGCATGGAGAAAACAAGAGATGAAAACTCTGATGAAGATGAAGATCCACTAGTCCAGCCTGGAGATATGCGCGTGGAATTCAAGAAGTCAAGCCTCCCTAACAAAGAAAACAAATATAAGATCCAATTTATCCCATCTCGTTTTCTGCAGGAGAGCAAGGCGGCATTATGCAAAAGGGTATTAAAGCTTGAGCTAGAGAATGATGATCTAAGGGAGGAAAACTTTAGCCTCAGGCGCAAGCTAGAGAAAAAGACTGCCTCATCACCATCTTCATCTTTACCACCGAAGAAGGAGACTTGATTACACGGGTATGGTCACTCCCCTTGGCTTGTGCCTGCAAGCTTGGGGGAGATGCCCCGGTATCGTATCGCCATCACTTTTATTACCTTTACCTATCTTAGTTCGATCCTTAGCTATTTCGTGATTTAGTTGAATAAAAGTTTAGTATGATCTATTTTTGAGTGTTAGTTTCGTGATCTATCTATCTATGTAATCGAGTGAGAGTTACATAATAAAGTTTAGTTTGAGTTTTTGCTTCTTTACTTTCCGGTTTCAATCAAAATAAAGGAAATAATGAAAAATATCATATGCTAATCTTATGGTAAGTAATGACATCACATAAGGAAAAGTATAAGTGGTAAAATTTATTGAAAGTTGACAAACATAGCATTGGTCAATGATGACAATTCATGAAAGAATGAATAAGGGAAGAGAAGATTCACATGCAAATACACTATCTTGGACATCTTTTATGATTGTGAGCTCCCACTAAATATCTTATGCCAAATTGTTGACGTTGGACAAGGAAGACAATGTAATGATTTATGTCTGTTCTTATTCACATAGAAGTTATATTGTCATAGATCCTTCAACATGTGGTGCTTGCTCAATATCTTTGCTAGCCAAAAATCTGCACTAAGTAGAGATACTACTTGTGCATCCAAAACCCTTAAACCCAAATCCATGTTTTGAGAGTCCACCATACCTACATATGGATTGAGTAAGATCCTTCAAGTAAGTTGTCATCGGTGCAAAAAGGCAATAAAAATTGCTCCTAAATGTGTTTGATCCTTTAGTGTAAGAGAAAATAAGCGTTGTACAAACTTGTGATGGCAAAGTAATAAAAGCGACGGACTGCATAATAACGGTTGCTATCATAAGGGGCAATATAACATGACGTTCTTTTGCATTAAGAGATTGTGCATACAAAACCAAAAAGCACATGACAACCTCTGCTTCCCTCTGCGAAGGGCCTATCTTTTACTTTTATGCAAGAGTCAAAGTATTTCTCTCTATTCCTTTTTATTTTTCTCTTTGGCAAGCATCATGTGGTGGGGAAAGATCTAGACACATATTTCCAGTTGGATATGAGTGAGCATGGGTTATTATTGTTGACATCACCCTTGAGGTGAATAAGTTGGGAGGCGAAACTATATGCCCCTATCTTTCTATGTGTCCGGTTGAAACATTTTGCTCATATATATGTTCTGAGTGTTAGCAATCATAGAAGATTAAATGATGGTTGAGTATGTGGACTTACCAAAAGGCTCCGATACGAGACCCTTCCTGAAAATATGATGAATTGTAGTTGCAAAGTTGACTGAGAACATATTTTGTTAGTTTTCAATAAAGTTTATGTTTTTTACTTCGATGTTGTGATGAATTGTTACTTGTTCATGAGAAGCTATATGATAAAGTTCTATGATAAAGTTTGTTGCTGTTATAATAATAAGCATGATGCTACTATGTCCATATTTTGTTTTTATCGACACCTCTCTCTCTCTCTCTCTAAACATGTGGACATGATTTTCGATATCGGCTTTCGCTTGAGGACAAGCGAGGTCTAAGCTTGGGGGAGTTGATTTGTCCATTTTGCATCATGTTTTCCTACTATTATTTATAGTGTTTTTATGCATTATAACACCTTGTGGAGTAATTCTAATGCCTTTTCTCTCATAATATGCAAGGTTTACACAAATAGGGAGAATACCGGCAGCTGGAATTCTGGACCTGAAAAAGCTATGTCAGAGATACCTATTCTGCACATCTCCAAATGAGCTGAAATTTTATGGAGAATTATTTTGGAATATATAATAAATATTGGAGAAAATAACTACCAGAGGGGGGCTGCCAGGTGGCCACAAGGCACCAGGGCGCGCCCTGGTGGGTAGTGGGCACCTCGGCCCACCTCTGGTGCCCATCTTCTGGTACATAAGGTCTTTTGACCTAGAAAAATAAGGAGAGGACTTTCAGAACGAAGCACCGCCGTCTCGAGGCAGAACTTGGGTAGGAGCACTTTTGCCCTCCAGCAGAGCGATTCCATCAGGGGAACTTCCCTCCCGGAGGGGGAACTCGAAGCCATCGTCATCACCAACAACCCTCTCATCTTTGGGAGGCCAATCTTCATCAACATCTTCAACAGCACCATCTCATCTCAAAACCCTAGTTCATCTCTTGTGTTCAATCTTTGTACCAGAACCTCAGATTGGTACGTCTGGGTGACTAGTAGGGATGATTACATCTTGTAGTTGATGCTATATGGTTTATTTGGTGGAAGATTATATGTTCAGATCCATTATGCTATTTAATATCCCTATGATCTTGAGCATGAAAATTATTTGTGAGTAGTTACCTTTGTTCTTGAGGACACGGGAGAAGTCATGTTGCAAGTAATCATGTGAATTTGATATGTGTTCGATATTTTGATGATATGTAGTGATTCCCTTAGTGGTGTTATGTGAACGTCGACTACATGACACTTCACCATCTTTGGGCCTAAGGGAATGCATTGTGGAGTAGTTATTAGATGATGGGTTGCTAGAGTTACAGAAGCTTAAACCCTAGTTTATGCACTATTCAGTAAGGGGTTGATTTGGATCCATATGTTTAATGCTATGGTTAGATTTTATCTTAATACTTCTTTCGTAGTAGTGGATGCTTGCGAGGGGGTGATATGTCTCCGACGTATCTATAATTTATGAAGTATTCATGCCATGTTTACAACAATTTTATATGGTTTTGGTATGATTTGATTAGAACTAACCCAGACTGACGCTGTTTTCAGCAGAACTAGCGTGGTGTCGTTTTTTGTGCAGAAATAAAAGTTCTCGGAATGGGCTGAAAATTTACGGGGATTTTTTATGGACCAAAAGAGAACCCCGAAGCACAAGAGTTGGACCAGAAGAGTCCCGAGGCGACGACAAGGTAGGGGGGCGCGCCCTGCCCCCAGGGAGGGTGCTCCTACCTTGTCGCTGCCTCGTGGACCCCCTTGACGTGAGACCGACGCCAAAAATTCCTATAAATACCAAAAACCCCAGAAATAAACCTAGATCAGGAGTTCCGCCGCCGTAAGCCTCTGTAGCCACGAAAAACCAATCTAGGCCCTCTCTGGCACCCTGCCTGAGGGGGCCATCATCACCGGAGGCCATGGAGGAGGATCCCGGAGGGGGCCATCATCACCATGGAGGCCCAGGACCAGAGGGAGAACCTCTCCCCTTCTAGGGGGGAGGCCATGGAGGAGGAAGCACAAGGGGGAGACTCTCTCCCCCTCTCTCTCGGTGGCGCCGGAGTGCCACCGGGGGAACCATCGCCGCAGTGATCGTCTTCATCAACATCACCATCTTCATCACCATCCTCATCTCTTTTACGCGGTCCACTCTCCCGCACCCCGCTGTAATCCCCTAGTTGAACATGGTGCTTTATGCCACATATTATGATCCAATGATGTGTTGCCATCCTATGATGTTTTGAGTAGATTTCCTTTGTCTTTTGGGTTGATTGATGATCTAGATTGGTTTGAGTTGTATGTTTTATTTTGGTGCTGTCCTATGGTGCCTTCCATGCCGCGCACACATGAAGGATTCCCGCTGTAGGGTGTTGCAATACGTTCATGATTCGCTTATAGTGGGTTGCTAGAGTGACAGAAGCTTAAACCCGAGTAAGGGGGTTGTTGCGTATGGGATAAAGGGGACTTGATGTTTTAATGCTATGGTTGGGTTTTACCTTAATGATCTTTAGTAGTTGCGGATGCTTGCTAGAGTTCCAATCGTAAGTGCATATGATCCAAGAAGAGAAAGTATGTTAGCTTATGCCTCTGCCTCATATAAAATTGCAATGACGACTACCGATCTTGTTAACAATTGCCTAGGATGATTCCGCACGCCGACCCATCATTATTCCATACTTGCTATTTATAATAAATAGTAATATATTCTAAATTCATGTTAACAACACCTGCTTTTATATTTTAGTTCTCCGATATCATGCAAAGTTATCCTCTTCATACCCACAACGTAGTTTATTTCTCGTTTCTAGATGGCAGCAAACGTTCGGTGTACGTAGAGTCGTATCAGTGGCAGATAGGACTTGAGAGAATATTGATCTTACCTTTAGCTCCTTGTGGGTTCGACACTCCATACTTATCAGTTCCACCTTTGGGAATTGCTACGATGATTCCTTGCACTTGTGTATTATCAAGCTCTTTTTTGGCGCTGTTGCCGGGGAGCAATAGCGTGGGGTTAATATTTTCATGCATGCTTGTTTGCTTTCTTCACTAAGTAGATTTTGTTTTCCCTTTTTGTTTTCTTTAGTTGTGGGTGAAACAAAAAATATTTAAAAAAATGAAAATTACAAAAAAAAATTACTTGCCTCTTATGCTTAAAAAGTTTTTCAAAAAGAGAAGTGATTGGAAGGTTGTGCATTGGAGAAGTGAGGGTCGACCTGGAACACTTGTGTTCATGCTCATGGAAAAAATGTAGAATTTTTCATGAAAGTTTCTCAAAAATAATTATCCCCTAGTATATATCCATTGTATTATAAAAATAATGTGCCTAGATTTGCCTTTAGGATGATTAGATTGCTTGTTTGGTATGTGCGGTGCAAAAACAAAAACTTTTTCTGTAGTGCGTGAATTTACATTTCTTACTGGAACACGAAAAAATCCTGAAATTTTAACACAGTAATTCTATACGAATTTTTTATTTTTTTCCTAATTTTTCATAATTTTTGGAGGTACATAAGTATACGAAATATTCAGATTGCTACAGGCTGTCCTGTTTTTGACAGATTCTGTTTTCTATGTGTTGTTTACTTATTTTGATGAATCTATGGGTAGTATCGGGGGGTATGAACCATGTTGAAGTTGGAATACAGTAGATATAATGCTAATATGAAATTGGAATGAGTTTACAATAGTACCTAAAGGTAGTGATTTGCTTTATTATACTAACGGATCTCACAAGGTTTTTTGTTAAGTTTTGTGTCGATGAAGTGTTCGAAGATCGAGGAGTTATCGATATGAGAAGAATAAGGAGAGGCAAGAGTTCAAGCTTGGGGATGCCCAAGGCACACCAAGTAAATATTCCAAGGATACTCAAGCATCTAAGCTTGGGGATGCCCCGGTTGGCATCCCATCTTTCTTCCTCAACAATTATCGGTATACCTCGGTTTTTGTTTTGTTCACATGATAGGCGTCTTTTGAGTTTATTTTTCCTTTCTTTTCTTTTATGCACCATGATAGTATGAGATAGTCCTTCATTTATTTATAGAATGCTTTATGTGCTTCACTTAAATCTTTTGAGTATGGCTTTTTAGAATGCTCTTTGTGCTTCACTTAAATCTTTTGAGTATGACTTTATAGAATGCTTCGTGTGCTTCACTTATATATTTTGAGCTTGGATGTTGGTAAATATATATTAATTGTAGAATGCTCCATTAACTTCACTTATATCTTTTGGAGTATGAATAATATTATCATCGAAATTGGGCTTGGAAGAGTATCATTAAAATATCATGCCTAGCTAAAAAGGTATTAAACAAAAGCGCTTGTTGGGAGACAACCCAATATTTACCCCTACTGTTTTGTGTGTTCTCATGATTATTCTACTGTAGTAATCATGTTTTATAGCTTTTGTTTCAATAAAGTGCCAAGTAAAGCCTTTGGGATAGTGTGGTTGATAGTTGATTTGATTCTATACAAAAACAGAAACTTTTGCGTCCAGTAACAGCAATGTTAATATTCACTGGAAATTGGAAAAACTCTGAATATTTTACAGAGGATTGATATACAAATTTTATACGTTTTCCTAATTTTTCAGAATTTTTATAGTTAGATAAGTATGAAAACAATTCAGATCTTCCCAGACTGTTCTGTTTTTGACAGATTCTGTTTTCAATGCATAGTTTGCTTGTTTTAGTGTTTCCATAGCTTATATTAAGTGATATAAATTGTGGAAATGATAGAGTACAGTAGGAATTATGTGGAAAAAAATTTATGAATCTTGTCTTGACAGTACCCAAGTGAATGATTTGTTTTATACTAACGGAGCTCATGAGTTTTCTGTTGAGTTTTGTGTGATTGAAGTTTTCAAGTTTGGGATGAGGTGTCGATATGATGAGAATAAGGAGTGGAAAGACCCTAAGATTGGGGATGCACAAGGCACCCCAAGGTAATATTCAAGGAAAACTCAAGCGCCTAAGCTTGGGGATGCCCGGGCATCCCCTCTTTCGTCTTCAACACTATCGGTATACCTTACTCGGAGGTATATTTTTATTCGTCACATGATATGTGTTTTGCTTGGAGCGTATTTTCATTTTACTTGCTGTTTGAATAAAATCATTGGATTTGAAATCTTGAATGAGAGAGAGTCCTCCCATGGCTATTTAACTATTTGACTACTCATTGAACTTCACTTATATCTTTCTGGAGTAGTTTTGTCATTTACTCTCGTGCTTCACTTATATCCTATGAGTAAATGGTTGAATGAATTGAATATCATAAATCTGAAATTATATATTTTTCATATGCTTATCCCATGGGGAGTAATGACTTCACAAATAAGAAGTATATGTGGTAAAATTTATTGAAAGTTAGCAAACACAACATTGGTCACTTGAACAATTCATGAAAGAATATTGAAGGAAGAGAGATTTCACATATAAATATACTATCTTGGACATCTTCTATGATTGTGAGCCCCTTTAATTATTTTCAAACTTGAGCAAATTAGTTTAAGTTGGACAAGGAAGACAACGTAATGATTTATGTTTGGTATATTTGTATAGAAGTTATATTATTATGGATCCCTCCAACATGTGGTGCTTGCTTAGGATCTTTCGCTAGCCAAAATTTTGTACTAAGTAGAGATACTACTTGTGCATCCAAAACCCTTAAACCCCGTTTCATGCCATGAGTGTCCACGATATCTACCTATGGATTGAACAAGACCCTTCAAGTAAGTTGTCATCGGTGCAAAAAGTAATAAAAATTGCTCCTAAATATGTATGATCTTTTATTGTAAGGGAAAATAAGCGTTGTACGAACTTGTGATGGTAAAGAAATAAAAGCGACGGACTGCATAATAAAGGTTGCTATCACAAAGGGCAATACAACGTGACTTTCCTTTGCATTAAGGGTTTGCACATCCAAAATTAAAAAGCGCATGACAACCTCTGCTTCCCTCTGCGAAGGGCCTATCTTTTACTTTCATGTATTTACTTTTATGCAAGAGTCAATAGTATTCCCTCTTATTTCAACCTCAATTATTCTTTAGTCGGCAAGCATCATGTGGTGGGGAAAGATCCAAGGATATATGGCCATTCAAATATATTTGATCATGAATTATTATTGTTGACAATTATCTATATGATAAGTAAGTTGGGAGGCGAAACATTAAGCCCCTATCTTCCTCTGTGTTTGACGGATGCTATTTGTTCTAAAAATATGCTTTGAGTGTTAGCAATCATAGAAGACTATATGATAGTTGAGTATGTGGAATTTGCTAAATCAAAGCTCTTACATAGACCCTTCCTGAAAATAAGATGAATTGCAATTGTTTGGTGACCGAGAACATGGTTTGTTAGTTTTCAAGAAACTTTATGGTCTATACTTTAACATGTGAATAGCTTGTTACTTGATCATGAGAAGTTTTATGAGATGAGCTACTGTTTATGATAAAGAATAATGCTAGAAAAGGTGTTTAGAACTATCATTGATCAAATTTATGCACTATGCTAGCATTCACACTTCATAAATTATTTCTTTTATCATTTTCCTACTCGAGGACGAGCAGGAATTATGCTTGGGGATGCTGATACGTCTCCGACGTATCTATAATTTATGAAGTATTAATGCCATGTTTACAACAATTTTATATGGTTTTGGTATGATTTGATTAGAACTAACCTAGACTGACGCTGTTTTCAGCAGAACTACCGTGGTGTCGTTTTTTGTGCAGAAATAAAAGTTCTCGGAATGGGCTGAAAATTTACGGTGATTTTTTATGGAGCAAAAGAGAACCCCGAAGCACAAGAGTTGGACCAGAAGAGTCCCGAGGCGACGACAAGGTAGGGGGGCGCGCCCTACCCCCCCAGGAGGGTGCTCCTACCTTGTCACTGCCTCGTGGACCCCCTTGACGTGAGACCGACGCCAAAAAATCCTATAAATACCAAAACCCCCAGAAATAAACCTAGATCAGGAGTTCCACCGCTGTAAGCCTCTGTAGCCACGAAAAACCAATCTAGGCCCTCTCTGGCACCCTGCCGGAGGGGGCCATCATCACCGGAGGCCATGGAGGAGGATCCCGGAGGGGGCCATCATCACCATGGAGGCCAAGGACCAGAGGGAGAACCTCTCCCCATCTAGGGGGGAGGCCATGGAGGAGGAAGCACAAGGGGGAGACTCTCTCCCCCTCTCTCTCGGTGGCGCCAGAGTGCCACCGGGGGAACCATCGCCGCGGTGATCGTCTTCATCAACATCACCATCTTCATCACCATCCTCATCTCTTTTACGCGGTCCACTCTCCCGCACCCCGTTGTAATCCCCTACTTGAACATGGTGCTTTATGCCACATATTATGATCCAATGATGTGTTGCCATCCTATGATGTTTTGAGTAGATTTCCTTTGTCTTTTGGGTTGATTGATGATCTAGATTGGTTTGAGTTGTATGTTTTATTTTGGTGTTGTCCTATGGTGCCTTCCGTGCCGCGCACACATGAAGGATTCCCGCTGTAGGGTGTTGCAATACGTTCATGATTCGCTTATAGTGGGTTGCTAGAGTGACAGAAGCTTAAACCCGAGTAAGGGGGTTATTGCGTATGGGATAAAGGGGACTTGATGCTTTAATGCTATGGTTGGGTTTTACCTTAATGATCTTTAGTAGTTGCGGATGCTTGCTAGAGTTCCAATCATAAGTGCATATGATCCAAGAAGAGAAAGTAGGTTAGCTTATGCCTCTGCCTCATATAAAATTGCAATGACGACTATCGATCTTGTTAACAATTGCCTAGGATGATTCCGCACGCCGACCCATCATTATTCCACACTCGCTATTTATAATATATAGTAATATATTCTAACTTCATGTTAACAGCACCTACTTTTATATTTTAGTTCTCCGATATCATGCAAAGTTATCCTCTTCATACCCACAACATAGTTTATTTCTCGTTTCTAGATGGAAGCAAACGTTCGGTGTACGTAGAGTCGTATCAGTGGCAGATAAGACTTGAGAGAATATTGATCTTACCTTTAGCTCCTTGTGGGTTCGACACTCCATACTTATTACTTCCACCTTTGGGAATTGCTACGATGATTCCTTGCACTTGGGGATTATCAGGGGGTTAATCATAAGTGGGAGGCTTGTTCAAGTAAGAACAGCACCCAAGCACCGGTCCACCCACATATCAAATTATCAAAGTAGTGAACGCGAATCAAACCAACATGATAAAAGTGACTAGATGAAATTCCCGTGTGCCCTCAAGGACGCTTTACTTATTATCTGAGACTGTTTCGGCCTGTCCTTTGCCATCCAAAGGATTGGGCTACCTTGCTGCACTTATTGTTACTATTGTTACTTTTTACTTGTTACAAATTATCTTGCTATCAAACTACCTATTACCGACAATTTCAGTGCTTGCAGAAATTACCTTGCTGAAAACTACTTGTCATTTCCTTCTGCTCCTTGTTGGGTTCGACACTCTTACTTATCGAAAGGACTACAATTGATCCCCTATACTTGTGGGTCATCATGCATACTTAGGGAGAACAGTTCTATCTTGAAATTAAGTGAAGGGATCATCTTATAATGCTTCCGTCGTCCTAAGCAAAATAAGATGCATAAAAGATAAACATCACATGCAATCAAAATATGTGACATGATATGGCCATTATCATCTTGTGCTTTTGATCTCCATCTCCAAAGCACCGACATGATCTCCATCGTCAGCGGCATGACACCATGATCTCCATCATCATGATCTCCATCATTGTGTCGTCCTCGTGGTTGTCTCCACCAACTATTGCTTCTACAACTATTGCTAATGCATAGCGATAAAGTAAAGCAATTACATGGCGTTTAATGATTGACACGTCGGTCATACAATAAATTAAAGACAACCCTATGGCTCCTGCTGGTTGCCGTACTCATCGACATGCATGTCGTGAACCTATTACAAAACATGATCATCTCATACATCAACATATATCACATCACGTTTTGGCCATACCACATCACAACATGTCCTGCAAAAATAAGTTAGACGTCCTCTACTTTGTTGTTGCAATTTTTATGTGGCTACTAGGGCAAACTATAAGAACCGTTCTTATCTACGCAAAACCACAACGGTGATATACAAGTTGCCCTTTAACCTTCTACAAGGACCGCCTTTGTCAAATCAGATTCAACTAAAGTAGGAGTGACAGACACCCGCAAATCCACATTTATGCAATACAAGTTGCATGTCAAACAGTGGAACCGGTGTCATGTGCGAGGACATGTAAGGTTGGTCCGAGCCGCTTCATCCCACAATATCGCCGAATCCAAATAAGACAAGGGAAGTAAGCAATCTGAACATCAACGCCCACAACAAATTTGTGTTCTACTCGTGCATATACATCTATGCATAGACCTATCTCATGATGCCACTGATGGGGAACGAAGCATGAAAATCAAAAAAATTCCTACAAACACCCATGATCTAATCTAGGAGATGCATAGCAACGAGAGAGAGTGTGTCTACATACCCTTGTAGACCGAAAGAGTTCGTGTCGTAACGCGGTTGATGTAGTCGTACTCTTCAGGATACAATCGCGATCCAATCCGATCTAGTACTGCACGTGCGCTGATATGTCGCCAACGTATCTATAATTTTTGATTGCTCCATGCTATTATATTATCCATCTTGGATGTTTTATCTGCATTAATATGCTATTTTGTATCATTTTTTGGGACTAACCTATTAACCTAGTGCCCAGTGCCAGTTGCTGTTTTTTCCTTTTTTTTTCCTTTTACAGAAAAAATCAATACCAAACGGAACGAAACTTTTTGAGGATTTTCTTGGACCAGAAGACAACCACGAAGCTTCGGGAGGAGGCCAGAGGAGCCACGAGAGGGCCACAAGCTCTAGGGGCGTGCCCCTAGGCTTGTGGGCCCCTCGGGACTCCCTTAACCCTAATCTCAGCTCTATAAATACCCAAATATTCCTCGTATACCAGAGGGCACACAAAAAATACTTTTCCGCCGCCGCAAGCTTCTGTTCTCATGAGATCCCATCTTGGGGCCTTTTCTAGCACTCTGCCGGAGGGGGATTTGATCACGGAGGGCCTCTACACCAACCTTGCTGCCCTTCCGATGATGTGTGAGTAGTTTACCACAGAGCTACGGGTCCACAACTAGTATCTAGATGGCTTCTTCTCTCTCTTTGATCTTCAATACAATGTTCTCCTCGATGTTCTTGGAGATCTATTCGATGTAATCTTCTTTTGTGGTGTGTTTGTTGAGATCCGATGAATTGTGGATTTATGATCAGATTATTTATGAATATTATTTGAGTCTTCTCTGAACTCTTTTATGCATGATTAAGATAGCTTTGTATTTCTCTCTGATCTATTGATTTGGTTTGGCCAACTAGATTGATCTATCTTGCAATGGGAGAGGTGCTTTGTTTTGGGTTCAATCTTGCGGTGTCCTCACCCAGTGACAGTAGGGGTAGCGAGGCACGTATTTATATTGTTGCCATTAAGGATAAAAAGATGGGGTTCTTACCATATTGCTTGGATCTATCCCTCTACATCATGTCATCTTGCTTAAGGCGTTACTCCGTTCTTGTTAACTTAATACACTAGATGCATGCTGGATAGCGGCCGATGTGTGGAGTAATAGTAGTAGATGCAGGCAGGAGTCGGTCTACTTGTCACGGACGTGATGCCTATATTCATGATCATTGCCTTGGATATCGTCATAACTATGCGCTTTTCTATCAATTGCTCAACAGTAATTTGTTCACCCACCATATGCTTTCTTCAGGAGAGAAGCCTCTAGTGAAACCTATGGCCCATGGGTCTATTTTCTATCATATTATTTTCAGATCTATAAAACCAAAATACAAAAGTACCTTGCTGCAATTTATTTATATTTACTTTTTTTACACTTTTACTTATCTTTTATACCTATCTCTATTAGATCTCACTCTTGCTAGTGACCGTGAAGGGATTGACGACCCCTTTTTCGCGTTGAGTGCAAGTGTTTGTTAGTTTGTGCAGGTGCATCTATTGGAGACTGGTGTGTTCCGCCTACTGGATTGATACCTTGGTTCTTAACTGAGGGAAATACTTATCTCTACTTTGCTACATCACCCTTTCCTCTTCAAGGGAAAAATCAACGCAAGCTCAAGAAGTAGCAGGCACCTCCGAGTTTAGCACACGTATGGCTCGGCGACGTCCTCTCCTTCTTGATCCAGCAAGCAAGGGAGAGGAGGTATATGATATCTGAACCAACCTGACGGCGTGGTGGTGGTGGTGGCAGCGGGATTCCGGCAGGGCTTTTCCAAGCGCTGACGGGACGTGGAGGAGGAGTAACGGGAGGGAGACGGGGCAAGCACGGAAGAGCTAGCTGCCCCCTTGCACCTCCCCACTATATATAGGGGTGAGGGAGGGGCATGGCAGCCCTAGCCCCCCTCCCAAGGCAGGGGGCGGCGGCCAAGGGGGAGGAGTGCCCTCCAAGACAAGTGGAGGCCCTCCCCCTTAGGGTTTCCCCTTTCCCATGCCCATGGGCCTTGTAGGGGATGGTGACCCTGGCCCATTAAGGCCCGGGCGCCCCCTACAGCCCATGCTACTATATAGGACATGGTAGAACCCTTCGAGGACTTCCGGACCCCTCCGGAACCCTCTGGAACCTTCCGGTGGCTTCCCGGTACAATACCGAAAAAACCGGACTTTTTCCCGGAACCCCGACAACAACTTTCCATATATAAATATTTACCTCCGGACCATTCCAGAGCTCCTCGTGACGTTCCGGATCCCATCCGGGACTCCGAACAACCTTCGGATTTTCCACTATTAATATCTCAATACTACCCTAGCGCTACCGAACGTTAAGTGTGCGACTCTACGGGTTCGAGAATCATGTAGACATGATCGAGACTCCTCTTCGGTCAATAACCAATAGCGGGACCTGGATGCCCATATTGGTTCCCACATATTCCACGAATATCTTTATTGGTCGAACCACGATGTCAAGGATTTAGTTAATCTCGTATACAATTCCCTTTGTCTGGCGATATGTTACTTACCCGAGATTCGATCGTCGGCATCTCCATACCTAGTTCAATCTCGTTACAGGCTAGTCCCTTTACTCGTTCCGTAATACAAGATCCCGTGACTAAACTCTTTAGTCACATGAAGCTTCTTATGATGTTGTATTACCGAGAGGGCCCAGAGATATCTCTCCGTCACACGGAGCGACAAATCCCAGTCTCGATCCATGCAACCCAACATACACCTTCGGAGATACCTGTAGAGCACCTTTATGATCACCCAGTTATGAAGTGACGTTTGATAGCACACAAGGCATTCCTCCGGTACCCTGGAGTGGCATGATCTCATGGTCAAAGGAACAGATACTTGACATGAAGAAAGCTATAGCAAATAACTAAACGATCTGATGCTAAGTTTATGGTTGGGTCTGTCCATCACATCATTCTCCTAATGATGTGATCCCGTTGTCAAATGAAAACTTATGTCCATGGTTAGGAAACCTTAACCATGTTTGATCAACGAGCTAGTCTAGTAGAGGCTTACTAGGGACACGGTGTAGTTTATGTATTCACACATGTATTTAAGTTTCTGGTCAATACAATTCTAGCATGAATAATAAACATTTATCATGAACGGGAAATATGATAATAACCATTTTATTATTGCCTCTAGGGCATCTTTCCAACACCACCAACCCACCCCGATCCAGATCGGGGGGATTGGCAGCCCCTGTCGTCGCTGCAAGCCACCGGGCAGCCAGGGCGCACTACCGGGTAGAGCACCCCATCATGCCTGGACAGGAGCAGCGCCGTAGCCGACGCCTCGCAGCACCACGCCACCAGGAGCACCGCAGGACAGGAGCCGCGTCACCGCCAGGGATGCAAGGAACCATGTCCAAGGGAGGCCCCGTCACCGCCGGCACTGCCCAGGCTTCGTCCGGCAGAGATCCTCGGAGGCGGCGATGGAGAGGGGAGGTTGGAGAGGGCTGGCAGCTGGCGGGGCGTGGGCTCCCCCGAGTCGCCTCTGCAAGGGACGCGAGGGTCGGGCTCTTAATAATGTGACAAGTTTAAGATAAGATTGTCATATCACCACCATACATGCTCTAATCAGCTTGTCTCATTATGCCGGCATCCTCGAGAATCTTCTAAACTATGTAGACTACAAAAAGGTCAACAACCAAAAGGACCCTTCCTTCCGAAAGTCCTCCTCTACGCCCTAGCTCAAATGAGCTCGGGATGAACAGAAAATCGGAAAACACTAAAAAAACATTTAAAAAATCTGATTTTTTAAGGCAGACTTTAACAAATGTTCGAAAAGCTTGCAAAATTTCATGATGAATTCACATTTATGAAAGTTGTGGCAAAAACTAAAAAACAAAACTAGTGCTCCAAAATGCTTTCAAAAGTAGCATTTTCAGACTATCGATTTTGCCAAGCCTTTCAGGAATGTGATTCCTTGATGAATCTTTGCAAGCACTCGAAACATTTGTCAATCTTTGTCCCAAAAAATCAGATTTTTTTTGTTTTTTGTTTTAATTTTTTTAATTTTACTGTTCATCTGAGCTCATTCGAGCTCGGGTCAGTGGATGCTGGCAGGTGGCCCCGGCCTCCCATCGTGTGTGTGGCAGCATGCGAGAGGGCGCAAGTGGGCACGACCGAGAAGACCACATGACGATGGCCCTAGCCGCGCCCGCGATCCACCCATCATGGACCCCGAGGCCATCCGCGCAGGTGTGTGTTGACTGGACAAAACGGATGGCGGGAGCCCGAGGGAGGCGCACAGCGCCAGTGCGAAACAGATGGCGTGGAGGCCATCCTCGCTCGCGGGTGCTCCCATGAGAGGAAAAATCAGAGTTTTGGCCTTTTTGGGTACTTTAGCATAAAATAAACCTTGTTGAATACTTTGCATGATCTGACCTCTTTTTCGTAATGTCAAACTGCCCGTGATTGCTACTGCACGAAGAAATGTCACAACCCATGACGTTTTATCTTGGGAAACGCCACAGCCCTTGACGTTTCACCTTGGAAAACGCCACAACCCATTGCGTTTCACCTTGAAAAACATCGACAAATTCGTCATTTATATGTGGAGAAGAATCACTAGAAGGTTGGTCGTTTATTTATTTTTTTGAAACGGAGGCAAAAGCTTTGCCTCATCCATTAAATAAGAGAGAATAGAGTTTGTTACAATTCACCCACAACACCACATGAATTATTACTCTCGCGATATGAAAGACCCTAATTTTTTTGCACCGGCAGTGACCCAAAGGTTGGCTTCGGTTGAGATGGTGTTAAGCAAGATAGTTGGTGGAGCGCTTTTAAACCTAAACACTCTTGCATTTTGCTCATTCCAAATTGTCCACGTCACAAGCATGGTGAGGGAGGCTTTGGCTTGACGGTTTGGCGTGCCGGCGTCACAAGTGCTTGCCCACCAAACGTCGACGGAGTCCAACAAGCGCCACAAAGAGGTGTCCAACTCGAAGATGTGAAATTTTTCAATGACCAAGGCCCACAGCCTTAGAGTGTAGCGGCACTTGAAGAATAGGTGTGACCCGCTTTCTTGCACCCTCTTGCAAAGTGGACACAAACCACAATTTGGCCACCCTCTCTTGGCTAATCTGTCTGCGGTCCAAATTCTATCTTGAAGTGCCAACCAAGCAAAGAACTTGACTTTTGGGGACCCCAAACCTTCCAAACCATTTGGTCCATGGGTGAAAGCACCATCCCTATGAATTGCACCTTATATGCGGAGGCCGCCGAGTAGTGCCCACTAGTCGTGTGTTTCCACAAAATGTCATCCTCGGCGAACGCATCAAGATGCACCTCATCCAAGAGCATCCAAAGGGTGAAAAATTGTGTGATGAACTCAACGGAAATAAAGGTTGGAGGCTTGATCTTGAGCATCCACGCGTTGTGCTTGATGGCCTCGCGCACTTTCCACTTCTTTCGCGAGGAGACTTCGAATATTAGTGGCGCAATGTTTTTCGGCTTGCACCCAAGAAGCCAAGGTGATTCCCAAAAAGGTGTCTTCGCACCATTGCCCACGGTGATAGTGGTAGACGCATAAAAAAAGTTGAGGTCCTCCTCATTGCACGGGTTGCCCATCCCCACCCATAACTTGGTGGGCTCCTTCCATTCATACCAAGGCCACCGTAGCCGCAGAGCACGCGCGTCGTTTATCAAAAGGGTAAGATTGTGCTAAAAATTCTAAAAAAAAGTCAAATCGTGTTAAAGTTTTCCCAAGGTGTCAAAACAGGGATTTTGTCCCTCAAGAGGCAGGCACTCTAACATTCTTTATAATAAGAGTATATAATACTGAAAACATACCAAAATAATTTGGTACATACCTAATCCAAACTGTATCTTAATTTTATACCGTATTCTGTATTAATATCATATAAACCGAACCATGTAATAAACTGAATAGACCGGATGCATAGAGTTACTCCTCACGTGCCCTGATCGAATATGAATTGTCAGTCTGTCGTTCTCGAGCCTAGTTTTCCAAAAGTGCTGATCAAGACAATAGGCTTCCGGTATAAAGTGTCATTGAGCCCCTAAAATCCTCTGGCATCTTCATTAAGTCTGTTAGAGCTCCTGTGTTTCGGTGATAAAGTTGTAGGATGCACCGAACATCATATAGATCTTCCTCTTCTTTCTTGAACGCGTTCAACATAAGTATTCTTCCGTCAACGAAGATCTCCAGTACTTTGAAAAAGCACCAATTTTTGGGCATTTGTACCGTGTACTCTCTTTTCCATGTGCTCTTCTCAGGATCAACTAGAAGCCATATGTTAGTGTAACGATCGCCTAGATAGCAAGGTGGCCATACGGTTTGAATAACGCTCAAAGTATTTTTGAGCTCTGCTAGTGCCATCTCCCATCTCTCCTCCTCCTTCGGGCACCCGGTTGGCGGGCCATCGGTCATCGCCTTCCACTCCTCGCTTTCGAGGTCGAAAGAGGCTATGCGGTTCCAGCCAGGATTCGCCGGACGTGTACAATGGGCAGGAGCACCACGATCCATGAAGTGGAGGACACCGTTGACGGTGGCCGTGCAACTGGAGCACCAACAAGTAGGGATAGGGGGCTCCGGTCTCTGCCTCCACGTGGGTTCTGTGGCTGTGGCTGTGGCCGCGGCCACTATTGTGGCAACCTGGCAGATCTGGCCATCGCCAAGCGCCGTGACGGCGTTGCGGAGACGGACGACCTTGTACGCACCGGATGGAGTGGCGCGGCCGAAGTTGGAGTGGCAAAACTCGGCGTGCATGAAATCATACGGGATTCCATTGCAATCAGCTTTTGGGTATTCTATGGATGCCTTTCCACTAGGCCTACTCTCCACCGACGGTGACCACCCGCCCGGTCGCCGGATCGATCACCCTAGCGCCATGCACGCCCTGGTCGACGAAGACGAGGTCGAGGCGTGTGCGCATCAGCTTTGCGCTCTTGACGTCTTTCACCACCTTGAGGACGTTGCCGTCGGCCGTGTCAATCACCCGCAGCTCGAGAGATGCCTGGGGAAAGCGTGGCGGTCTGGACGGGTGGAATTTCTCGAGCGGGCGTGGTTTTCCGAACACGCCGACGACGAGGGGAGCGGCGGTGGCGGCGGCACGGGATCGCTGTGCGGCGGCGAAGGCTGGGTCGGAGAGGAGGGCGCGCCAGCCCTTGGACACGCACCGGAACCAGTACAGGGTCTTCACCGGGAGCCTGGCTAGCACCTCCATGATGATGTCCACCGGCAGTGAGATCGAGATGACGACGGCATCGGGAATGCCTTCTTCTGAGTTCACCTCGGTCGTTGTTTCCTCGTTGCAGGTGCGGCCGGACGGAGAAAAACACGAACTCGGCAGCTCAAGAGCCCAAGGATGTCGATTGCGGTGTTGTTTATTTCTTCTCTTTTTCTGCTTTTCTTCTTGTCTCAAACTGTCCACAGTATTACAAATCTCACGCGGGCACATGTATATGTACTCAGCCGGCTACCTACACCGACTTCCTCGCCAGGCGAACCACTGCACCGGCGATGGCGACTGCGACACGCAACAGGTGGGGCGATCTGGGCGATAACCCACTCGAGCCTCAGACGAGCTCAGGGGAGGGGCTCGCCGCCGACGAGCAAGCCGCGGGGAAGGAGACGACGGCAAGAGACAAGAGGTGGCCGGTCCTCTACATCCCCAGCCTTCTCGCGGCGGGGCTGCTCTGCTACCGCAAAGGGGCTCTGCTAGTTCAAGGTACGATTCGGAGAATCCTGCTGCTCGACGACGAGAATCGGGTGGTTGATAGCCGGAGTTTACGCGACGGCGAAGTAATTGCATGGCGATCGAGAGTTTGGTTCCCGTGTCATGTGGCTTGCGTTGGGGAGTCGATCGATTGGGGAAGGGGAGACGGTGGGGGGAAACCCGAGGCGAACGACCGCCATGAATGCGGGCGGAAGGAGGATAATAAATCCCCACCGCTCGGTGGCTGGGAGGCGCATCTCACCCAAATCCCCCACCTCACCCACCACAACGCTCTGCGACTCCAGCCAGAGAGAGAGAAGGCAGAGGGCGCCGCCGATGGCCGACTGGAGGATGAGGATGGAGCAAGCCATGGTAGAGCTGGCGAGCGGCGACGAGGCAAAGCTGGAGAGGGCGCGGGAGATCGTCTCGTGGTTCTCCACCAGGAAGGAGATGAGGCGCGCGGCGAAGCTAGTGTTCAGAAACTTGACCGTGGAGGAAGACGAGGGGCTCACTCCAAACGGGATGACTACCCCGACTGGTGCGCCGGTGAGCTCCCTCGCGGCGTTGGTCTGGGCCATGGAGGAGACCGAATTTGGAGATCAGGCGTAGAAGGAGAAGTGGTGGGGCTTCCGCTCCCGCCGCCGCTTTCCGGCTGGGCCAGAGGAGTTTGTGGTGGGGGCGGTGATGGCCATCCCCACTCCGGGGACGCGCTGGGTGCCGATCCCAATTGAGGACAGCGAGGAGGAGAAGGAGACGGACATGGAGGCGCAGGAGGTGGAGGCAGATCTGATCGGGAGCGGAGATGGGGGGAAGAGGAAGCAGAAGATCCATGCTCCCCGGCGCTCCCCACGCTTCCTTCGTCGTTCACCACGCCTTCTCAGCCTTTCCCGGTGCGCGTCGACGGAATAGGCGTCTCCCCCGCCGGCAATCGTTTCTGGTTGCTGGCTGGGGATGACGCTGACGAGGAGGCTGGGGACTCGCTAGACAAGGATGGTAAGCTTCTTAACTATGACAAGGCATCCTGTTACTTACTTGATAACAATGAGAGGGATGGGACTAGAAGAATTATGAATAGAAAAAGAGATAAAAAGACAGAAAAGTGTATGAAGATGGTGGTGGAAATCCTGCAAATATAAATTGCAAGGATGAAATGCTGGGGGGAGAAGTGGATAAACTTGATAAAAATTATCTAGATGGGTTGGTAGTGAAAAGGCCGATGGAAATGAATCCCAAAATACCTGACTATTGGTCAGGAATTGGGCATAATGATAATATTTTATGTGTGTCTAATTGTGCGGTGGAGCAGTGCACTGACAGACAAAAAATGAAAATCCCTGAAAATGAGTTAATAGAAAGATGGGCCGACAACCTAAGTAGTTGGGCAGGCTTGAGGCCCAGCCCAGATAAAGAAAAAGCCCTCGGAGAGGGAGGGCTCTGGGAGGTTGACTATATAAACCCACCCCTCTCTTCCTCTTTAGGGTTTGCTGTTTACAATGAGAGAGAGGTAGGGTTTCCCACCCTGCCGCCGGCAGAAGAGAGTGAGATGGATCGATTTGGAGGCCGTTTTGGAGGAGGGGGAAGATTCAATTAAGGAGGCAGAGAGAGTTGGCAGTATAGGAAGAAAGAAGAAGGAGGTGAGGGATTCAGAAATTACAGTGCTAGAGAGGGCAAGAAAGAATGGGGGCTAGGAGGGAGCAGTAGCAATTTGCAGATGAGGCAAGATCAGCAGCAAGATCATAGAAGACAGGAGGAAAGCGCAGAGAAGATGAAGTCAGACAAGGAGAAAGAGATTCAGGGTGCAGCCAACACAGGTATGATTGATGCTAGTAGGAAAACTAGTAGTAATGCAGAGAGTGAAGCTGAGATGATGCAGCAACAACGTAGTCTCTCAGCACTACTAGCTCAGCTGACACAAGGGAATTCTCTGTCGGGGGGAGCAATGTGAACTTGCAAGGAGGTGCTAGTATGCACAACAAAACATAGGAAGAGAGGCCAACAGAGGGGAGAGTAATTTTGTTCAAGGAGGAGAGAACCAGAGGAATCAATGGAACAACAAGCCTGTTAATACATTTGAGAGAGATGGGCCATGGATGGAGGACAGTCAGGGGAGAGAAACTGGAAAAGGCGGACAGACAAAAGAGGGCAGCAAGATGATCATAGGAGGGGCAAGCAGAGTGATGTGCAACAAGTGCAAAGACACCAGGCATGCTACAAAAGACTGTAAGCTTGATCACTGTGCAGTTTGTGGAAAAAGAAATCACATAACTGATGACTGCACTTGGCTGAGGCAGATGAAACCTGTTCCTAAGTTTGTAGGATATGCTGCAAGAGGCTTGGGAGTACTGCTAGTACAAAGTTCCAAAGATAACTCAGATTTTGAGAATCATAATCCAATGGCTCTGGTTACAGTCAGATCTGGTGTGATAAATGAAACTCAACTCCTGGAGGGATTCAATTATATGTTCAATTGGAACTGGCAGTGGAGATGCAAGAAACAAGGAAACAATGCATTCTTGATGAGATTCCCAAACAAAAGCAGATTAATGGAGCTGATCAACTGTGATGACTTCAAATTGTTGGGCACTGGAGCTGTGATCAATATCAGAAAATGGGCCTTTGACTCACAAGCAGTTGGCAAACTTCACACAGCTTGGGTTACATTTGAGAAAGTGCCAGAGTACTTTAGGCATTTCTTTGGCATGTGTGAGGTAGCTGCATCTTTAGGGCCTGTGCTGGAGATTGACATGGACACAA
Organism: Thinopyrum elongatum; assembly: GCA_011799875.1. Taxonomy (NCBI): domain Eukaryota; kingdom Viridiplantae; phylum Streptophyta; class Magnoliopsida; order Poales; family Poaceae; genus Thinopyrum; species Thinopyrum elongatum. The sequence continues at coordinate 465,506,157 of CM022297.1, forward strand.
TAACTCATGAGAAAATCAGGGCAAAAGTGGGAGTGATAGATTTTGAGAAAATTCCAGGTTACACTGAAATCACTGACAGAGAATTAAACATATACAGAGTTATGCCTAAACTGGAGAGAGTAGTTGAGATGGGTTGGTATGGGGAACACAAGAGACAACATCTGGATGAGGATGGAATGGACTGTGTGGGGGATGAAGTGAGGAAGAGACAGAAGAATAGTGATGTAGGGGAAAACAACAGAGAGAATGTGACCCTGGGCAGTTTAAGCTTGGTTCAATTTGAAGAAATCAAAAAAAGAAGTGAGGCAATCCTGTTAGCCCAACAGGAACACAACAAAGAGAGAGAGGCTAGGAAAAAAGTGGAGGCTGGCTTGGGAATGGTTATTAGGAAAACGCAAGAAATTGAAGAAGAAAATGAAGGCAAAAAGCTCTCAAAAATCAGGATGAGAAAAAAATCCAAGAAATGGAGAAAGAAAAGAAAAACCTGATGGATCTGGTTAACCAACAACAAATCATGATATCCAGATGTGTGGAAAAAATTGAGAGATGGGAAGAAAGAGAAAGAGAGATGGAGGATATCACTGAAAATGAATTGAAGAAGATGGAAAAGGAAAACAAAGATGAGGACAATGACACCTATGTTGAACCAATGGAGTATGGAGCCAGTCAGGAATCTGTGGACACATTTGCTACCAGATTGGGAGTGAAGCCTGGGGACCAAAAAGAGGAAATAGACAATGAAAACACGACAGAAGACAATCTGAGAAGATGTGGCAGACTGGTTGACAAGCAAGATACCAAGATAGAGGAGCTGGCCAAGCAGAGAGCAGCAGACAAAGACAACTATGGTAAGAATAATGATCTGGAGGAAAATAATTCCTCTCTTCTTTTCATGGCTGACAAAATTGGCATAGATTTAGGGTGCACTATTGATATGGTTAATCAAAATTTAGAGATAATTTAAAAAATGGAACAAAGTAGAAGAGACTTTTATTTTACTCACTTAAAACAATCAGAGGAGAAACCTGTGCAAAATGAGATATCTCTCATTGACACTGGGGTAATCTCTCTGAGAGAATTATGTTCTGATGACAATCACTCAGATGCAGAGATGGAAATGTACTATTATGCCCATTTGAAAAATATCTTTGCTAGTGGGAAAAAGAATAACACAGGTTCCCCTGGAATCACCAGTGGAAAATATGTTGTGTATATAGGGGGAAAAAGGCAGAAAATGAAGGAAGAGATGATAGGTATGATTTGGAATGTTAGGGGGATGAGGCCTGATATTAAAAGATCCTTTATTAGATCTAGCATTTGTGATAAGAAAATTGACTTCATTGGTCTTCAAGAGACCATTAAAAATGATTTCACCAAGAATGAGCTTCATAACCTGAGTGGAGGCAGGAATTTTGGCTGGCATTGGACACAACCTAGAGGGAAAGCAGGAGGAATTCTAGTAGGGATTAATAAAGATACTTTTGAGATTCTTAATGTAGAGAAAGGGGTTTACTGCATTAGGACTCTCCTCCTTGACAAAAAAGCCAAATTTGAGTGGAATCTTATTATTGTTTATGGTGATGCTCAAAATGTGGGTAAAGCTGCTTATATGGCAGAAATATCCAGAATCTATCATGATAATGCCTCTGTACCATGTCTCATGGGGGGGGTTTCAATGTTATCAGAAAAAGTGATGAAAAAAATAAACCTGATGGATATAATCACTGGAGCTTTATTTTTAATGTTATCATTGAACAAGCTGGCTTGAGAGAGTTGCCCTTGAACGGCAGAAAATTTACTTGGGCAAACAATCTCCAAGATCCCACATATGAAAAACTGGATAGAATACTCATATGCCCAGACTGGGAGGACCATTACCCTCTGACTGAGGTATATGCATTAGAAAGAGAACTATCTGATCATACACCTCTGATCCTTGATACAGGGGAGAAAACATACTCACCCCCTATCTTTAGATTTGAAAACTCTTGGATGATGAGGGAAGGTTTTAGGGAATTTGTTATTAAAATTTGGTCTGCCAAGTATCATGGAGATACCATGGAACAGTGGCAGAATAGGATGAGAACATTTAGACAGAAAGTGAGAGGGTGGATCCTAAACTCTGATGCTTGGTATAGAAAAATCAAAAGAGAAATCCTGATGAAATTAGATGCTTTAGATAAAAATGTTAAGATAATGGGACTTTCTGCTCATGATAGAGAAGAGTAGAGAGAACTTAGATCTCAATTACATAGATTATTAAAACAGGAAGAGATGAAATGGTTACAGAGATATAAGGACAGAAAGATTAAAGATGGAGACTGTAATACAAAATACTACCATGCTAAGGTCAATGGTAGGAGGAGAAAAAAATAGAATTTTATCTCTAGATCAAGAGGAGGGGTGATTGAAGGTGATGACAACCTCATTAAATACATCACTAACTTCTACAAAAATCTGTTTGGGCAACCAGATATTTCTACAATTAATCTCAATATCTTGGGGGAACGGAGATTTACTAGAGAACAGGCTGATTTGTTAACTAAATCTTTCTCTATGGAAGAGCTACATGCAGTGGTCTTTGGGATGGAAAAAAACAAAAGTCCTGGCCCTGATGGAATACCCATTGACTTCTACCAACATTTTTGGGAGACTGTCAAGTGGGACTTAATGAAGCTGCTGAATGAGTTTCATGTTGGAAAGCTAGATATAACAAGACTTAACTATGGAATCATTACTTTGGTCCCAAAATCTGATGATGCCAAACAAATTCAAAAGTTTAGGCCTATTTGTCTACTCAATGTCAGTTTTAAAATTATCACTAAAGTTCTGATGAACAGGTTAAGTGAGGTCATTAAGCCTATAATCCTGCCAACACAAACTGCCTTTATAAAAGGGAGATATATTATGGAAGGAATTGTGGTGCTTCATGAAGCTCTTAACACCATTCATCATAAAAAACAAAGTGTTGTATTGTTTAAGGTAGACTTTGAAAAGGCATATGATAAAATCAAATGGCCTTTTGTCTATAAGATGTTGAAAATGAAGCAATTCCCTGACAAATGGTGTGATATATGGTCATGCACACAATGATAGGGGGGCAAGTTGGGATTAAGGTGAATGACAGAATTGGGCCTTACTTCAAAACTTACAAAGGTTTAAGGCAGGGGGATGCTATGTCTCCACTGTTGTTTGATATAGCTGCAGATGCTTTGGCTATTATTTTAGATAAGGCCAAACACGCAGGATATGTTAAAGGGGTATTGACTGAATTAGGAGATGATGGGGTGAACATGTTGCAATATGCAGATGACACTATATTCCTACTTAAAGATGATGAGAAAAGTGCAAAAAACCTAAAATTCATACTTACTGCCTTTGAACAAATGTCTGGGCTGACTATCAACTTTCATAAGAGTGAGGTTTTCCTATTTGGAGAGGCCAGAGACAAAAGTGAGATATATCAGGAAATATTTACTTGCAAAAGAGGGGAGGTCCCTTTCAAATATTTGGGGCTGCCTGTAACTAATGTGAGGTTGGGGAATAAATTTTGGAAAAATGTTACAGAAAAGATAGAAAAAAGATGTGCATGCTGGCAGGGGAGGTTGCTGAATATGGCAGGGAGAGTCACCTTGGTCCAGGCTTGCCTGTCAAACATGCCTATATATATGATGTCCTTTTATCTTATGCCAGTGGGGGTAAGGAAAAAGGCTGACTTTTTTAGAGCCAGATTGGTATGGCAGGAAAATGAGGATAAGAAGAAATACCACCTGGTTAATTGGAAAACATGCTGCTTACAAAAAGACCTGGGGGGCCTGGGGATTCTAAATCTGGAACTAATGAATAAAGCCTTATTGGCCAAATGGTTGTGGAAATTGGAGACAGATCAAAGATGGGATGTGGGTTAGAATACTTCTCAATAAGTATGTGAAAGGGAAATGTATATCTGGGATCAAAAAGAAAGCTGGGGACTCTCATTTTTGGGGGAGCCTCATGCAGATCAAAGACATTTATTACAATAATGTGAAGAAAAAATTGGGGGATGGTCAAAATACGCAGTTCTGGGAAGATTGGTGGGTGGGATCTAAACCTCTAAAAGAGGCTTACCCAAGCCTATACTTCATTAGCCTGAACCATGGCATCTCAGTGGCCGAGGCCATTAACATGGGATGGGAGGGGTTTAAATTTAGGAGGAATTTTACTAAGGATAAACGCATTTTTTGGGACAGTTTGAGAGCTAGATGTGAGGGGGTGAGAATGCATGATGGCAAGGATCACCATTATGGATGCTGACGACCAACAGACAGTTCTCAGTGAGATCGCTCTACCACTCTCTTATCAAAACAGAGGTGGGGTTCTCGCACAAATTCCTCTGGAAAATCAAAATTCCAGCAAAAATCAAAATGTTCCTCTGGCTTATTGCTAGGAAAAGCGTATTGACCAAAGATAATCTAGTTAAAAAAGGGTGGAAAGGGAGACAGGGTTGTGTGTACTGTGGTCAAGATGAGACCATAGATCACTTGTTCTTTTCTTGCTCTGCTGCTAGATTATTGTGGAGTTTAATAAAATGCTCCTTCAATTTAAAGACAACTCCGAATGGAGTAGTTGATTGTCTGGGCCCTTGGATTAAAAGATTTACATATGAAGAAAGAAAACTAGTGCTTGTTGGGGTCTCGGCAATTATGTGGGCTATCTGGAAATGTCGTAATGATATAATCTTTCGTGATAAAAAGGTCAATGACCCTATGACTTTGATTAAACTGACTTGCAACTGGATTGTTGATTGGGCTGTTTTGTAGAAAAAAAAAACCCAGGACAAAACATACTGACGCTGGGGGCAAAGCTAATCGAGCGAGTAGTTAGTGAGGTCTACAGAACATTGCAGGGATGAAGAGCTGGGGTACTTCGACTGACGAGCTGAAGCAGGATCAACTTCATTCCCCGCGAAAAAATTCCGTTTCTTCCTTGCATTTCTCTGCTGAGGCTGCGTCCTCATGATCTATTGCCGCTTGTGGCCTTGAAGATGTTAGGAGAATTAATAGGGTAACTGGTCTGAACCTGGATCTGTCGTGGTTTCGTTAATGAAATCGGAGGGGGAGCCCCCCCCCCCCCCCCCCCCTGTGGATCTGTCGTGGTTTCGTTAATGAAATCGGAGGGGGAGCCCCCCTCTTTTGCTAAAAAAAAACCTACACCGACTTAGACACGTACCCAAACGCTAGCCTACACGTACTTGCTTTTTTTCACTCCAAACGCTACACGGACAGGACAAACAAAGGCAAGACCACATACGTATCTTATTTGATACTTGGACTCCTAATCTGTTATACTTTTTTGAACATAGTATATAATCGAAGCCGCTCACATACACGATCATACACTCATCTAGAAATATGAACCGCAGCAAGCTCCGGGCTCTCTCAGAGCTCAGGGCATTTCGGCCGTCGGATTGTTTTTTTATGCGATTCCGGCAGTCGGATCTCGCTCCCGATTGATCTAGGCCATCGGATCAGAACAAAACACTGTAGCAATGAATAGTTACTTCTCGCTGTAAATATCTCGTGCCACCGTGTGTAAATTCGGTGCCTCGCCGAGGGCATTTTCGTCATTTCGCGCACCCCTATAAAAAGGAAGTAGCGTGGTCACTGGAAACCTAGCCGCTTCCTCGGTCGCGCCTTCTTCCCCATCCTCGCATCCCAGACCCCATGCCCTAACCCGCTCCTCCCGCAGTTGCCCGTCCTCCTCCTCTTGCAGCCCATCCCCATCGTCAGGCGCGTGCTGCCACCACTCTTCCTCCTCCCCTCCTATCATTCCCCTCCCCCAGGCCTAGAAACCGACGAGGAGGCCGAGCCGCCACCCGCAGCCGGTCCTCGGACCGTCTTGATCGACCAAGCTCAGGGCACGCCGTCAGCTCCCGAGCCCTCCTGCTCCAACCCCGCAAAGGGCGTGTCACTGGCCGGAGCAGAGGAAGAGATCCAAGCAGAGTGCGCCATCTCCATGGCCGCCACCCGCCCTCCTGTCAGTGTCTCCCGCCCCTTCTCCTCTTCTTCATTAACTGTCGGCGATTGGCAGGCGGAGCACGAGTCGAGGTATGCCGCCTCCGATTCTGCAGCAGCAGTGGCAGCAAGCCTTGGACTAGCTCGCGGCACCAGAAGCGGGCAACTAAGGCCATTGCCAGGTGCGTCCCTCTCCCTACTCCTGTGTGTGTGTGTGTGTGTGAGAGAGAGAGAGAGAGAGAGAGAGACTACTTTTGTTCACCATATTGCAGCTGGTCCATGATCTGAGCGCACCTACCATGTTCGTCATTCGTCGTCCACTTGGCCGCAGCCATCCACAAGAAGAGGGGATGGCGCGGCACCTGGGTCCTCATCTGTCTCCACTCCCCTGACTACCCTGTTATGTTGGTAAGGGTGCTGAGCAGTAGCTGGACCTAGAAGCATTATTGTTCTTGATTTCCTAGCTGAAGGATTAATGAAACTGTTTGGCTTGAATTTCGATGTTGTAGCATTTGTTCCTTGCGAAAGAGATAGCATATTATCCTCGAATAATAGTGGAGTGTTCTAGAGAAAGGGCTAGCATAGGTTGTAGAACGGTATGATAATGTTGCATTATGTCTGCTGGTTTATGATGCCACGAAAGATAAGCACAATGTGCATCAGTTGTGTATCTTGCTTAATATACATGTCAATCAGTCAAGACAGCATGCATATTTTCTGGTTATTTGGATAATGCTAAGATACTTGGAGAAATGTTTTTGAACTAGGAGCTCGTTATAATTTCTTTTTTTAGGAGTTCAAATACGGGCAGCGCCTATGTGTGTATGTGCGTATGTATACTTACAATTACGTGTACAGAGTAGCAAGAACAAAGAGTAAGGTGATTACCATGCCATGCATACGTGTCGACATATATGCGTACGTGTCGTCCTCATGTTGGCCCGTGTTCAGTAATGCAATTTTGGGATTGTCATATAGGATAAATGGTGAGTTGAAAAACAAAGAAATCATAAAAATAAGTCTGCCTCCTCTTAGTTAAGAGATGATTTCGTAGTAACAATACTACTAGTTTTCGGTTTATAAGGTGACCGCGTATTTCTAGATTGACAAATAGACCAACATAATACATGTTATATATCACAAAAAATATATCATTAGAAACTTCGAATCGTCTACTTTGTAATGGTATAATTTTCATAGTATACAACTCATCTCATGTTGATCAAATTATAGATCTAGGGATACGCGTAAGCCTTATAAACCGGAAAGAAGGTCGTATGTCTCATCGCATATTTAGGATTAGGGAACTGATGTGCGGACGACAAAAGTATGCACGACAGCTGAACGATGGGCAATCAAACCGTCTGCTGGACTTTGCTACATGCATGAACGAACAGATATGTGTTGTCGTGCATGAATCGTGCGCACAATATCGTGTATGTAGCACTGCTCTTAGGATTATCTAGCTGTCACAGATAAGACTAGGGCGCGTTCGGAACCTCTCTGAGCTTCTCCAACTCCACAAATCTGGCTTCTCTCGCTAGCTTCTGGCTCCTCTTGGCGATGAGCGTGTTCAGGTCGAGTGACAGCCTTCTTTGAGCGTGTGATGGGTTGGCAGCCCAGCTGGGGATCCTTCTGGCCTGTTCGGTAGCACTTTGGGCCGGCAGAAACCAGCCCATGCTGGGCGAGACAGGAGAGGAGCGTACCGATTCGCTGAATACACGAGGAGACAGAGGACAGAACTTACCGATTCGCTGAATCGTTTTCTTTGGCGGTGGCAGGTTCGATGTAAAAACAAACGGCTCCACCTCTCCGGTTCTACGAAGCTGGGCTGCCGCGGCTTCTCTTTTTTACACGTAGGGAGCGCTTAGCTCCTCGAAGTTGGCTTCTCGGACCTCAGGCGTTCGGCTCGGCTTCCGCTCCAGGAATTTCTGAAGCGTGGAGCGAGAGGAGATGTGAACACGCCCGACTAAGAAATAATCCATTGTACATCATTTTTTATCTTCTTCTCTTAATAACTTGACAGTTTAAGATAAGATTGTCCTATCAACACCATACATGCCCTAATCAGCTTGTCTCATTATGCTTGCATCCTCTAGAATCTCCAAAATTAAGTAGACTACAAAAGGCCAAAACCCCAAAGGACCCTTTCTTCACTTCTTTTTTTCTGAATGGAGAAAGGCTCTTGGATACACCCTTGACAATTTGTAGTGCATTTTCTGAGGAAGAGAAGACCAAAGTTTATAGCTTTGGAGACATCACATTGAATGTAAGGCATTGCGGCCATGTGGACACATCTGTGCGCAAGACTATCTAAGTATTAATACGGTTGAGGTAATGTTAGCATAGCTTACGAAAACATATTATATTATGGGATGGAGGGAGTAGTTTTTTTTTGTTTTTTTAAGTGTTTAGGGACTATTTGAGGAGGAGAAAAATTAGTAAAACATTACGTTGCTCGTAGTTTTTACGTACCATTAAGTTTTGGTAAAACTTTTCTCTATGAATTTCTTAATTTCGTTGCACACCTAATATTTCAGGTCCTTAGGACTGGCATGGAAACCAGCGGGTGGTCAGATAAAATCATGCTGAAATTAGGTAAAGCGCTTGTCAAAATTACACATTGGCGCGTATAACACGGGGGACAACGAGCATACTCTATTGGATGGTGAAGTTCTTGTAGATTTGTTGCATCACCCCTCTGAAGTGGTCAATGTCACAGGTTACGTTCTGGCCATCAAGGAAATACTTCCACACCGGTGCGAATCCTTGTTTGTGTATGGAAACGGGTCGGCCAAGATGGCATGCTCCTTCGGGTATATGTCCTTGAGCGTCGTCTCCTCGGTGTTTGCCTCGTACTCGACGTACCGGAGCCCCATGTCAGGTGTGGGTTCAGATTCGCCTTGTGTCTTGATTAAACCACTCGTGGCGTCGATCATCTGTTTCCTTCGTCGCCCTCAACTGCCCACTTGAGGACAGTTGAGGGCGACACATGCGTGCGAAAGACGCTGAGCGATGCCGCGACGAGGACGAGGACACCGCGCGGGACAAGCTGCTCGCTACTGTATTCGAATTTAAAAAATGTTCATAACTTTAAGCCACTGGTTGTTAGTTTGAAAAAATGTTCATAACTTTGAGCACGTCCTCTTTGAATTAGAAAAATGTTCGCAAGTTTAATTTTTTTCACAAATTTCAAAAAAATATTCATGAATTAAAAAAATGAATTTCAAAAAATGTTTGTCGGTTTGAAAAAATGTTCATAACTTTGAAAAAGATGTTCGTGAGTTTGAAAAAATATTCACAAATTAAAAAATTGTCCTCGAATTTGAGCAATGTTCACAACTTTTAAAAATGTTCATGAATTGGAAAATTGTTCATGATTTTTGAAAAAGTTTATAAATTTAAAAATTGTTCATGATTTTAAAAAATATAAAAAAAGAAAAGAAAGAAAAGGAAAGGAAAGAAAAGAAAAAAGAAAATAAAAAAAGAGAGAAAAACCAGGAAAAAACAGAGAAAAAACCCAGAACCGGTAGGAAAAGAAACCGGAATGGGCAGGCCCATACAAAGGACGAGGCGTGTGGGGGTATGCGTTTAATCGCCATTTTCCGACCTATGCGGGGAATAGCACCCGCCAACCAAATATGCTGAGGGAATAACGTGTGGTGAATTCGTAGCATGGAGTTCCTAACTCCAGCATTAAAAATAAAAAGTTAGCAAACAACATGAATTAGAACTTGCAGTGTTTGATGCCCAAAAAACCCAAAGAAAATGAAAAAACAAAGTTTCGGATGCATGCTAGAGTTCTCATAAAATGTACTAGTACAGTACAAATTATTCCTTCGATAATATCTTATAGGATTCAATCCTATAAATCAAATGACTAACATAGGGAAAATATCAATTTCTAAAGATTTTAATTCTCCAAAATGCTATAGAGTTCCTTTGAATCAAAGTAGGCCTCAAATATTTAATTCCATGCTTTACTTCTGGACGACATTTTCCATCCCGTCAGCTGGAGGGAGCTGGTGGGAGGCGACGACGCCACGCCATGGACGCACCTTATCCACCGGCGCGGCAACCTAGCAGCAAGCCCACGGCTGCTCCACTCCGCTCCCCTGGCCGCGCCTCCAATCCCGGCACTGCGCCTCCGCACGCGGCGTCGCTCCTTCGCGGCGGCGCACCGCACGACGCCGGCGCGCTCCGGGCCGTCCTGAAGCGCCTGGCCACCGCGGCCTCGGCTCCCTGCGAGGCCGCGCCGGCGCTGCACGCACACTCCGCGAAGCTCGGCCTCTACCGTCACCACCGCGGCGTCCGCGACGCGCTCGTCGGGCTTTACCTCGCGTGCGGCCGGCGCGGCGTCGCGTGCGACCTGTTTGCCGGCGTCGGAGGTGGCCCGGCGCCGGACGTGGTTTCCTGGACGGCCATGGTGACGGGGCACGCGCGTATGGGGCTGTTCCGCGAGGCAGCGGCGCTGTTCCTCGCTATGGCGGACGTCTGCACGGTTGTCGTCGACGCCGTGGCCGCCGCGGCCGCATTCGCGGCCTGCGCCGGTGCCGGGGACCTCGCGCTGGCCAGGGTGGTGCACCGGCGCGTCCTCGAAGCGGGAGTAGCCCTCGACGTCGTCGCGTGCAACGCGCTGGTTGACATGTACGCCAAGTGCGGCGACTCGGCGGCCGCGCTCCGTTGCTTCCGTGCGATGGCGCCGGCCAAGAACGTGGTGACCTGGAACACGATGATCTCCGCGCACGCGCGCGCGGGCGAGCTCCAGGAGGGGCTGGAGCTGTTCCGGGAGATGCTGCAGCAGCAGGGCTGCGCGCCCTCGCCGCTTCCTGACGACGCAACGTTCGTCGCGGTCCTCGGCGCGTGCGCGCGGCTCGGCGCACTCGACGCCGGCAGGTGGGTCCACGCCTACATGGGCAGGACCGGACGGGAAGCCGCCGACGGCGTCGTGGGCAACGCGCTGATCGACATGTACGCCAAGTGCGGGGCCGTCGAGCAGGCCGCGGAGGTGTTCGACGCAATGACGCGGCGAGACGTGTACAGCTACACGTCCATGATCTCGGGGTTCGCGATGCACGGCCGGGGCGAGGAGGCGCTGGCGCTCTTCGGCGACATGCGGCAAGCCGGCGTGAGGCCGAACGAGGTGACCTTCCTCGGCGTCCTCTCCGCCTGCTGCCACGCCGGAAACATCGAAGACGGTCTCCGGCATTTCGACGCCATGGCGGAGCAGCACGGTGTGGTGCCGGGCATCGAGCACTACGGCTGTGTCGTCGACATGCTTGGCCGCGCCGGGAGGCTGGACGAGGCGGAGGAGCTCGTCTCCGCGATGCCAATCCGGCCCGACGCGCTCATCTGGGGCTCGCTGCTCGCGGCCTGCCGAGCGCACGGCCATGTCGACAGCGCCGAGCGCGTGATGCGGTGCATGGCCGAGGACGAGGCCGACGCCGGGGACTACGTGCTCATGTCAAACATGTACGCGCACGAGGGCCGACACAGCAAGGCGGTGCAGGTGAGGCGGCAGATGAGGAGAGGCAAGGTGGACAAAGTCCCCGGCTGCAGCCTCATCGAGATCGACGGCGTGGTGCACGAGTTCCAAGCAGTTCCGGCGAACTCCGTCGAATTCTCGGAAGACGCATCAGACTTTTTTAGCTGACTGAATATCCTGCTTACGCTAACGAACACTGGAAATTCCACTGACAAGTGAACAACTTGACATGTACTAGTAAATTCCTGGAGATATCTTACCGATGGCGTGCAGATTTTTATAGTTGTGCGCAATTAAGCTGGCCTTTTTGTAGAGAAGAAACATGGGGTGGGTGCTATGGAGTTCCATTGTTACCGTTCTCAGTATCCTTGCAACACTCCGGTCTAAAATGTTGTGCAAAATTCAGGCCAAGAATGTAGCTCTCCTGGAACCATCCGGTCAAATATGCTCAGGCACAACACGTTCACGGCATACAGACAGTAGCGGAACTGAATCGCAGGCTTGGGATGCCACAGTTCAAAGTTTACACTAAATATCATTATAATCTCAACAAATAGTCTAAAAAAACAATACGTTGATGGATATTTAGTGTTAAATATATAGTAAACTTTATTTTACAGTTTTGGAGGGGGTGCCATCTGCCATGGCACCCACAACACCCCCACTAGATCGGCCCCTGCATACAGAGACAGAGTGAGTAGTAAGAGCATCTATAGCCGGATTTGGCAAATCCGGCCCCTCAAACGCCCGTGGACACGCCCAGGCGCGTCCACGCGCACTGTCCGGACACCCCTCAAATCGCGTCGTCCACATCCGTTTATCTCATATCTGAACCCCTATATCCATACTAAATCATGCAACGTCGATCAAACTACGTAGATCAGCTGACCGGACATAGAATCAGATATAGGATAGCACAATAGTTCACCAAAAGATCACGAACGGTTGTTCATAGGTCCACCAAAGTTCACATAAACGACGGACAACTTATACTACATCTAAAACTTGAAATGAAATTGAACTTCACCACTTCCGGGCCGGCCCTTTCCCCTTCTGGTCGCCGGCGTAGTTGTCGCCGTCGGCGGCTGGTGGAGGATCATCGATTCGTCGGACGAGGAGCCGTCATCGTCGAACAAGGAGGGGGAGACGATGAAGAGGCCCTTGAGGCGCTGGACGGCCCGGTCCTGCTAACGCCTGAGCTTGGCCAGCCGAGCCGCCTCCGTCGCCTTCTCCTTTGCCTCCCGCTCGAACTGCTCGATGGCAAGCCGAAGAGCCTTCGCGTTCTTCCGGCGGAGCCACCGAGCGTCTCTCTCCGCCGTCGTAAGCGACCGGCGGTAGACCCACGCGAGGAGCCGCACGTCCTCGTCGGGCTCCGCCGGTACGCCTCGGCGGCGGCGGACAGAGCTCTCCGCAGCATCCCTTTCCCTTGCCCGCTGCCTCTCGCGGCGGGTGGCGCGTGCCTCCGACTCCGGCGTGCGCGTCCGGGCCGGCGGGGTGGGCACAAGCACCCACCGCTGCCCACGAGGGGGAGCAGCAGCCGGCGGGGCCAGTGGACGGCGTAGGGGAGACGCGGATTGCGCAGGCCACCTGTCGGAGCTGCCCCCGGGCCGGGAGGGGCCATCGCCGGCGTCCGAGTTGCGCCGATGAGGAAGCTGCGCTGCGGCGAGGCTGCAGATCCGGAGCTACCCCGGTCTCCACCTTGGACCGCTCTAAGGCGATGCGGAGGGCAAGCTCATACTCCGGATCCAACTCGTCGTCGGAGCGGCTGCCGGAGCTCGACATTGCGCCGAATTCGATCAGAATCGATGCGGGGAGAGGAGAGGACAGAGCGAGAGAGGAGAGTGAGTGAGCTAGGGTTTTGGAGCGATGAGCCCGATGGCTGCAGATCCGGAGCTGCCCTGGTCTCCACCTTGGACCGCTCTAAGGCGATGCAGAGGGCAAGCTCATACTCCGGATCCAGCTCGTCATCAGAGCGGCTGCCGGAGCTCGACATTGCGCCGGATTCGATCGGAATCGGTGCGGGGAGAGGAGAGTGAGTGAGCTAGGGTTTTGGAGCGATGAGCCCGATGGGGGTTTTTTGTGGGACATCCGTGGGGGTCGTTGGTGGGCCGGGCTTGTCAGGCGGAAGCGCCCGGGCGTGCCCGGGCCACCTCATATCTGCCGTACATTTGGGACGGATATGAGGGGTGCCAGTCAGTCCGGGCGTTTGAGGTCCGTTTGAGAGCTCCGTTGGGTCGGTATTTTGCGACCGATCAGTGACCGAACGGCCTGCCCGGACATATGAGACGAATATAGGGCGCCCGGCTGTAGATGCTCTAACACCCATGCTACGTGTGAAGATTGGCACATGAATGGGCAGTGTGAACAAATTCCATTTTGGTGACTCAGTGTTGGTATATCTAGGATGTGCTTCTTGACTCTTGTTCACAATTGAGAATAGACACAACGAAATTACTATATACTACTCCCTTTGTTCCAAAGTAATTAAAGTTCTAATTTTTTTAATTCAAATTTGCTTAAGTTTGACCAACTCTATAGAAAAAATTGTTAAGATTTACAACACCAAAAATATATTTCATAAAGAATCTCGAGAGTACATTTCATACAGAACCTCATGAGAATAATTTGATGTTCTAGATGTCAATCTTAAACAAATTTGACTTCGGGCAAACCCAGAACTTCAATTATTTTGAACGGAGGTAGTACATTCGAACTCGATAAATCAAAGCAACACTAGCACTAGACTACCATTTCTTATTTATTTTTTCCAACTGACAGCTGCAACAATTGTGTGTGCCTGGCTTTGAAGAAGGACCTCAATGGAGACGCGACGTACCTCGACGACCCCTGCTCCAATTCCTATTGCCAGCCACATGGATGGCTCAAACAACGGCGATAGAGTAGGCTATGGCTACCCTTTATGAAGCTGAGGTGGCCACGTTGGCATGTTCGCTTGGCAAATTATTGATGTGAACATTATGATAGGTGGGCTCAAAACATTTAGTTTTGATGGAAAAAGGCATGGTCATGCACAACCATGTGGGTTTTTCAAGAAGAAATCACAAGATGGTTACATGTTACCGTTTTGTGTGCAATTAAACAAAAACAACATGTTTTCCTTTGAAACATGGAGAAACAACTATCATTCTTTGCACCAACACCCTTTCAGCTAATGACACCTCTTTTCCCACGGTGTGTTGTTATATATCTACAACAAAATGGAAATTTCATTTGTTCTAAAATAGAAAAAATAGAGAAAATGTTTTCTGAACATTTGTTCATTTTCCCCTTTCGGGGCGAACATTCAAATATTTTCGGATCCTAGAGAATGGGCGGGGAGGAAGGGGGTGACGAGGCTAACCTCACCAATGATCAACAAGATAACAACCACGAACAACTTGAAGGTTAATGAACAAGATGAGTAATAGGGTGCACCCCATATGTAGAGATGAACCTTACTCGAGCGCTCATCCCCTAAACCAACACTGATAGTGGAGGTAACGATGGATGCAAAAGAGGTCGGTGGCGGTAAAAGGATGAGGAGGAGGAACGGAAGAAGAAGGCGGTGGCGGGGGAAGGAAAGAGCTAAATGCGTCCAGTGCCGAGACTAGAATGGAGTGGACATTTGTGCAACAATAGCTGGCATATTAAACAAATCACTTAGCATTCACATTTTTTTTTTCGCTTTGCATTTCTTAGACAACTAGGAAAAAACAATTCCAAAGTGGATGCTAAGAACAATCCCATCTGATCAGTGAAATATGTAAGTTTTTTTGCTCTTAAAACATTATCTGGCAACTATGAATGTCGACCGAAAAGTAGCTACTACCGCCATTTCAATATAATTGAAGTTCTAGATTTTTTCTAAGCCAAACATTTTTAAGTTTGATCAAGTCTATAAAACATAAATATCTACGCCACTCCCTCCATTTCATAACGAACCTAATGAAGTAAATTTAGTTGTGTAGATATATTTGTATATAGACTTGGTCAAACTTAATGAAGTTTGACCTAGAAAAATCCAGTAACTTGAGTTATATTTTGAAATGGAGGCAGTACTTTAAAGCCGATTAAATACTCACTCTCCGTCATAATTTTCAAAAAGGAAAGCACATGATGTTACACGGAGGGGGAGACGGTGATATGCTGTCAAGCTCCATTGGCGGGACCCAATTGCCAGCGAGCCAGCGTGCTCAAAACCCTCGGCCGTGTCCCCCTCCCTTCCTTCCTACTGTAGCACAAGCCCCAGCGAAGAAATCTCCAGCTGTCCCTCGCCTCCTCCGCCAATGCGTATGCGAGGACGCGCCCCATAAAACCCCAGCACTCACAGCACCCCCGCTCCCCCCACCCCCCACCACCGCCACAACCCCAACCCCCCAAGCACCCTAACCCCCTCCCATGGCCGCCGCCGCCGCCGCCATGATCGCGGCGGTCGTCACAGTCGCCCTGGCCGCGGGCGCGCTCCCTGTCCCCGCCACGGCGGCGTCCGGCGTGGGCGTGAACTGGGGCACGATGATGTCGCACCCGATCCACCCGGCGGCGGTGGTCCGCATGCTGGCGGCCAACGGCGTCGACCGGGTCAAGCTGTTCGACGCCGACCCCTGGACCGTCTCCGCGCTCGCCGGCTCCGGCATCCAGGCCATGCTCGCCGTCCCCAACGACCACCTCGCCTCCGTCGCCCGCGACCCCCGCCGCGCCCGCGACTGGGTCCGCGACAACGTCACCCGCAACCTCGACGCCGGCGTCGACGTCAGGTACGCAACCGCCGCCTCCCCCTTGTCTTAGTTGCCTCGCGCGCGCGCTCTCCGTCCGTGGCGTGCCCTGCTCGGTGGGTGCATCGCGCGCGCATGCTTGTTGAGCGAATTTCCGTCGGCAGCGTTGCGTGTCCGAAATGTGTGTATATATCTGGTTCGTTCGCGCGCATAGGAAATGTTTGACGGAATGTCGCGCCAGGGCATGGAGTTGCGTGTAGTGGGGATTGCGAAGCGCTCGATTTGGATATGTGCTGTGTGTTTTGGTTCATGCGGAATTGATGCGATGCTTGTGCTGGTTGTTGCTCGATTCAGGTCCCTTCTGGAGATATGTGTTTTTTTTTTGCGGGATATGTGTTAAGGCAAGTGCATCATATATATATGTTCGTGACTGCACAATCGAGTTAACTATTCTTCATACGGGTCATCATGTACTTATGTAGAAAGCCTGATACCGTGTTGAGAGTAATAGTGCAGTAGTACTTGATAGTTCAGACAGGCAGCATGAGGAAGTTGTAGTGCAGCTTACTGCATGCCTTATGGTTGTTCACAGTCACAGAGGGTGTTAATTCGTTGATGATGGCAAAAATGCTGTGCATGTTGGTTCAGTGACATGGGACTGGTCGATGGCAATTCTATCTATATGGTTTTCTACCGTGTTTTTATTTATTTGTTTTGATCATGCAATGCTGATCTGTATGTCCGTGACTGCACAATCGAGATAACTGCTCCTCATACGGGTCATGTACTTATGTACAAAGTCTGACACCATGCCAAGTACTAGTGCGGAGTTTTATAGTTCAGAGAGGCAGCATGAACAAGTTGCAGTGCAGCTTATGACTATGCTAATTCACCGTCACAGAGGGTGTTAATTAGTTGATGATGAAAATTCAAAAAAAAAAAGGTTGATGATGGCGCAAGAAAGCTGTGCATGTTTGGTTCAGTCACATAGGACTGGTAGATGGAAATTCTCACTATATGTTTTGCTACCATGTTTTTATTTCTTTGTTTTGATCGTGCAATGCTCTCTATGCTGATTTGTCATGTAAGATAGTGCGTATATGGTTCGACATGCAGGATCAAGTATACCATGTGCCTGAAGCAATGTCTATCAGCCATAAGACATGCATAATCTGGACACTGGGAGGGTATATCTAGTGCTTCCTGTGCTTACGCTGTTTATGTGCTTCAGTGTATGTATATTCACACCACTAGATCGTTGTGAAAGCTTTCTCAAAATGTGGAATGAGCAAACACTGGACTGCGCTGATCAAGTGGCATATCATTCAAATGTTTCTAGTTGTAGATTACCAACGATAGCCAGAATGGAGTATCACGTGATTTTAACTGTCTACATCCTCCATATGCGTGAGAAATTTTACCATGATAGCTTGCATGTGTTTTGTTGCTGATGGCATGGAGTAACAGCTAGGGATTAGCTAGGTTGCACCATAATTTGGTACTGCTGGAGTATTTCTAGAATTCAGTGACTTTAAAAAGTTCAGATTATAGGTCAGTTAGTTTTGTAGTGACAAACATGTAGTGCTTTTGGTGAAGCTGCAGCCGTCATGCACTCATGCTGAGCTAGTGAGCTTTGCAAATATCACTGTCACAATGTTCTCATGTGTGCTACTAGTAGTGTCCTACATCTCTACTGCAGCCTTTTGTATTTTCCTCTAAGGTGATGCTTAACAAAACTAGACAAATCTTTGTATCTTTTGCACTAGGCTAGAATGCCAGATGGGTCGTGACTCGTGAATAGTCACTGTCGTGTTCAGCTGCTCAATGGCTCATGACTTAACAGTGTATGTCTGAAACATTTAGATGGGTTCGATGAACATGCTGTGCATGTTTTTATTAATTCCACTTATTTATTTGCAACCTTTTATCTTGGTTCTTTTGTGACACTCCGGTTACATCCATTGGTTTTGTTCAGGTATGTGGCTGTTGGCAATGAACCATTTCTGAAGAGCTACAATGGCAGCTTCATCAACATTACCTTTCCTGCACTCAAGAACATGCAAAGAGCTCTAGATGAGGCTGGCGTAATGGTCAAGGCTGTTGTTCCCCTGAACGCTGACGTCTACAACTCCCCTGAGAACACACCAGTGCCATCTGCTGGGAATTTCCGCAAGGATATCAACACCCTCATGGTTTCCATTGTCAATTTCCTCCATAGGAATGATGCGCCTTTTGTTGTCAACATCTACCCGTATCTGAGCCTCTACCAGAACGCAAACTTCCCGCTGAACTTCTCCTTCTTTGATGGTGGCAGCAAGCCAGTCTATGACAAAGGGATGGTATACACCAACGTGTTCGACGCCAACTTCGACACCCTTGTTTGGTCACTAAGGAAAGCCGGCGTGCCCGACATGAAGATCATAGTCGGTGAGATCGGCTGGCCAACAGACGGCGACAAGCGCGCCAACGTCAAGTATGCGCAGAAGTTCTACGATGGTTTTCTGAAGAAGCTGGCCAGAAATGTCGGGACGCCTCTGAGGCCCGGTCGCATGGACGCGTACCTGTTCGCGCTGATCGACGAGAACCAGAAGAGCGTGCTGCCCGGGCGCTTCGAGCGCCACTGGGGACTCTTCACCTACGACGGAAAGCCAAAGTTCCCCATGGACCTCAGTGGGAATGGCCAGGACAGGTACCTGCTCGGGGTCCAAGGGGTGCAGTACCTGCCATCGCAGTGGTGCGTGTTCGACAAGGACTTGAAGGATAAGTACAGAGAGCTGCCAGCCTCCGTGAACTACGCGTGCTCGAACGCGGATTGCACGGCGCTGGGGTACGGGTGCTCGTGCAACGGTCTCAGCCATGATGGCAACATATCGTACGCGTTCAACATGTATTTCCAGACCATGGATCAGGACGTCAGGGCGTGTTCTTTCGGAGGCCTCGCGAAGATCGTGACGACGAATGCGTCTCAGGGAGGATGCGTGTTCCCGGTGCAGATTCTGAGCGCTTCGGAAAGGGTGGTGCCGCTGGGATTTTTGGCTGCGTCCTTGGTTCTTTCGGTGGCTGTGTTCATCCTCATGTAGGCGAGGCAGGGGAGTGAGCACTGGTACATCAAGCTCCTGCCAGAAGCTGTTACATGACACGGTGGGGAGCACAGGATTGCGACAGCGGAGTTTTTGTTCGTACTACGAGAGACAAAGCTGGTGGGTGATTGAAAGACAGGGTCTACTTTCAGAGGACAGTCTCACAAGGCAACAAGTGTAAAAAAATTCTGAATTTCCAGCACGTCGATCCCGGAGCTGTCTGCTGATATTCTACAGCAGTATGGCTTCCAGGTTTGTGTTTGCCACCACTGTTACCTTACCTGTTTACTGGCCGATATTCAGCCTGAGCCATATGCGAAATGAGCAGTTTGTCAGTTTCAACTATCCTGCATTTGCAGATTCGATCTTTTCTGGATGTATGAACTGCGAAAGAAACATGTGTTTCGGCATGACAGGCATACGGAAGGAGCAGAATGCGTGATGTTTCTGTCTGTTCCTTGAGTTACTGATGGAGCGAAATGCGTGATATTTTTATCTGTTGATCTCAGTTCCTGTTCTAATTGCGTATGCTCTTTGTCCCAGTTTCAGTTCCCTTTCTCTGTTATACAAGTCGGCTCAGGGAATAGTTAGCTTGTTGGTTTATCCTGAAGTAGAAACAGTTCTTGCTTTCATCTAAAAAACCCAGTTCTTGCTTTTCTATATCCTTCCTGATGAAACGCGAGCCCAAAGGGCAGTGAGCATTGGTACTAGTAATATCCTGGGCCAAAACGGGCCTCAAGTTCGTCGATAATCTCACTAGAGCCCACATGGGGTCCCTGCCTAGGTGACAGTACCTTGTGGCACCATGTGGTCGGCAAGCTGTCAGCCTGTAGGCACCACCAAGTGGCACCAGATGAGGCTAATTTTCGTCTTTTGACCCTTTGCGTATACTTTAGTCGGATCTGACCCCGGTTCAAAAATATTTCCGGATCTGACCCTTTTTCCTACCGCCATAGTGGCTAGCGGTAGGGTAGAACAGGCTACCGCCGAGGTACCTGGCGGTAGGACTTAACTGCACCGTTATGCATTTTTAACGTGAAAAATATCCTACCGCCAGGGCCGTTAGCGGTAGGCTGTGCAACCCTACTGCCAAAGAGCACGGCGGTAGACATGCCAAAAATCCATGAAACAGGAAGCTAGCAGTGAAACAGGAAGCTTTTTTTTTTTTTGAGAGGCACGGTCGTGAACATTAGATCAACAGAAACAGTACAAGATCCAGACACGACAACGCCAACGCGAAACATCCAGCGACTACCCGGAAAATTACAGAGACAACCCTGAAAAACAAAAAAATAGGAAATGAAACCTCCAGACCCCTGCAACCGCCGTCTCCTCTGCACTGCCAAGGATCCGCCGTCACCCCGCGGCCGCGAAGAACGAGGAAGACCAACTGAACCAAGCTCGGGCAAAGCCCCTCGCAGATCCACTGCTTTGTGGCGGCGGCGGGCCTCAGGGGTGAAACAGGAAGCTAGTAGTAGTGGTACTACTCCCAGTGATAACACCAATGCATGCATGCATGTTGCGTGTGAGGCCAGCTCTAGCATGTCTCCATCTTCTCTCTTTACCCCAAGCGTGAAAAGTGACAAAACTGACCCTTTTTGCAAAGTTTAACACAAAATAAATCCAATTTAAAATAATTTCACAAAATAGCCCTTTTGCATGACGCCGGGACCCGGGGCGTCATGCTAGACACCATAACGCCCTGGTCAAGGGCGCCATGTGGTCAAAGTTGATTGCCACCTCAGACCGGCCTGAGACGCATGACGCCCTAGGTCAAGGCACCATGATCAATAGCATGACGCCCCGACCAAAGGCACCATGCACGCGCTATGTGTCCGACCGTGCAAAGCTAACACAGAGGCACACAAGCAGGCAGCTAATTGATTTCTTCTCAATCAAGAGCACATGCACGTATTGCCGTCCGGGCAGCTTGCCGTGAACCTCCTGGCTTGAACTAGCTTGCCTTGGTGATTTCACTAAGTGGGCATGCAGGTATATACGTGTCCATGCCGACCAGCGTAGGTGTACATAGGTATGTATAGGTTCGCCAACGTGACGGTATTTGAGTCGCGTACGACCCGGCCGAGACGTGTACACGCACCTTAGCTACAGCAAGACCTGATGCATGCATGCGCTAGTACGTCGTGGACAGCTAGCTTTGCCATGCATGCATCACTAAGCTAACCAATTGATCAACTAGTGTATGCAAAATACAAGCTTTTGTATTTCTAAAATATGTGGGTATATAACCTGCACTTAAAACTATCGAAGATCCAAAATTGGCTATGTGAGCGGAATAAATAAATAAAAGCGTTGGAATAGCTCGTCCGGACAGTTGTGGGAGGTTTGAGATCCGTGTTGAAGATGCCCTAAGTTGACAAGAGTAGATATCCAATCATCGGTAGATCAGATAATTAAGAGAGTGACGGGATAAAGAGGAAAATACCCTAAAAAATATCAGTAGTGGGCCATACGTTGAGAAGAGAAGACATCCATGAAGATAATTAAGATTTTAAAAAATACCCTGAAAAATATCAGTAGCGGACCCTGGGACTCACCTTGCCACTGATAACATTTACCACTACTAATAACTTTGGTTCCTCTTTGAAGGTTTTTCCCCCTAGGCTCCGCTCCTAGGGTTCTCTAGTCCTCCGGTGGCGCCGCCACCGTGAGTTTTACCTTTGATCACCACTGTTTCGACGAACTTTTCCTTGGTTCCCCTTCGCTCGCTCCTTCCTCTCCTCGGACTGATCAAGGGGGCAACTCGTTTGCCTGCCCAGTCTTGGTTGGGTTAAGGTTGTGACTACGATCTAGGGTTTACAAGGAACTTTCTTGTGATGGCAGCATACTCATCATGATTCATGTCCCCCGGCGTCCAGGTGGACCGCCTCAATTCTGGCGGTTGTTGGAAACTATGTAAAATCTATAAACAAGAAGCGGAAGGTGGGACAACACAAATGGAAGAAACCTGAAACGAGATTCATTAAGTTGAACGTTGATGCGTCCTATCATGCGGACGAGGGATCAAGTGCAACTGCAGTGGTCATAAGAGATGAAAAAGGACGAAAATGGCGGCGGAGGCGGCTGATGCGGTGGCGTGGGCGGACGCAGAGGAGGAAGCCATCCGCGCCCGCATTGTGAAGAAACGACAGCGGAGGAACACGCGCGCCCTCGCCCGAGACCGATTTGACATATAGTAATTGAGGTGTCCGGATGTGGATTACATTATTTGAGGGATGCCTGGTCAGTGCTCACGGACACGCCCGAAAGCGTCCGCGGACGTTTGAGCGGCCGGATTTGCCAAATCCAGATGCTCTTAATTTGCTTTTGTCTTTGAGAGGTAGCAAGGTAGCTACCCAGATGTACTAGCACATGCATGCAATATTAGGGCTTGCTGCAGCATGGATTATTAGGCCTTACTACATGCAGGCATGCATTTTCATTTCTTCCATCGCCAAGTTACGGGTCGCTATGTTCTGGCGAGCGCCGAAGTAGACCGATTGAATCGTTCGGCAGCTCTTCTCGCCTACATCTACATGAATCAATCCAGCCAAACTAGTCCAAGTCAGGAGGTTCACGGCAAGCTGCGCGTACGGCAATAGTGTGCAGGTGCAATTGATTGAGAAGAAATCAATTAAGGTGCCTGCTTGTGTGCTTCCGTGTTGGCTCTGGTGCTGAAGCATAGAGCGTGCATGGCGTCCCGGGTTGGGGCGTCATGCGATTGACCATGGCGCCATGACGTGGGGCGTCATGCATCTCAGGCCGATCCAACGTGGCATTAAGCTCTGACTTCATGGCGCCTTTGACCCGGGCGTCATGATGTCTAGCATGACGCCTCGGGCCCGGGCGTCATGAAAAAAGGCCATTATGTGAAATTATGTTGAACTTTGCTAAAAGGATCGGTTTTGCCATTTTTCACACCCCAAGCAAGCATAAAGCTGCACCGTGCAGAAAGAACTGAGTGGCAGGCTCCCTGATGGATGGTTGGCTCGGAACATATAGTACGAGTATATAGTACAGTACTAGTACTATTACCGGCTAAACACTAGCTAAACTACAAAAAGCAAAGCCTGCACGACCGATGCAAGGGTATTTTTCATCTTAAACGGATGTAACGGCGCAGTTAAATCCTACCGTCAAGGACCCCGGCGGTAGCCTGTTCTACTCTACCGCCAGCCTCTCCAGCGGTAGAAAAAGAGTCAAATCCCGAACTTTTTTTGAACCGGGGTCAGATCAGACTAAACTATACGGCGAAGGGTCAAAACACGAAAATCGGCCCCCAGATGACAGCAAGGACCGGTGTTTTTGCGTGGACATCCTCTGGTTATGAGAAAAATTGCTGCAGAAGGGTCAATGTTAAGTAGTCGCATCATGGCACAGAGGGTACATAGAGACGGGAACCTTACTTGGTTGGGGACCTGTCAATTGAGAATCTTAGACAGGGTGTGCATTCGAATAGATGAATGATGGGATGCGTGTGAGATATTCCATGGTGACAGATGTTTGATGGAGTTGGTACTGGCGTTCTTCGATATTTGACAAGACGACAATTGTTAGCGCCTCTCGAAAAATTCAAATTTAGCAAACACTATACATACACGTCTGCCTTGATCGATTGGTGAATTTCCTACTTTTCTTTCGACCAGTCTTGTTATGTTGATGTAAGGGAGTCAGTAGCGGAATTGACGGCTACGTCTTCGCACCAATTTCGACGCGACTCCGGTGTGCGGTGGATGCAAATTTGACCGTGTATATACATGTCACGAATAAGATTCCATTGACTCAAAAAAAAAAAGAATAAGATTCCATTGGCTCACGTTGCTTTCTTCTCATAAAAATAGGGAAAAAAAATCAGAAGAAGATAAACAGGATCTGAGTTTGACTGGCTGTTCACTTGTGGACAAAGAGGGGACCTCTTGAAAACGGTGCCCACCTGTGGAGGGTGAATCTGCAAAAGAGCCGCGGGCAAAACGAACCGTCTACTTATACGCGGGGCCCTTCCTGGATCCCCGTGGAAGCCGAGAACCACACGCGCGCGCGCCCGGAGCACGCGGATCCCTCCCTCCCATTTCCGGACGAGGACGGAAGATTCCTTGCGCCCGAGGGTGGATATGGTGGCGATCGAGGGCCAGAGCCTGGCGGGGACGGCGGCGGCATCGGCGGTGGCGGCGGCGGCGGGGCTCCCGAAGGAGGCGCGGGGGCTGCTGCACGAGCTGGCGGCGGAGTGGGCGGACGTGGCCGACTGCCGCGCGCTGGAGGTGGTGCCGCTCAAGGGCGCCATGACCAACGAGGTGTACCAGGTGCGCTGGCTCACCGGCGGCGGCGGCGTGGGCGGCGGCGAGGAGAAGGGGGAGGGCGAGTACAGGAAGGTGCTGATGCGGGTGTACGGGGAGGGCGTGGAGGTCTTCTTCGACCGGGAGGACGAGGTGCGCACGTTCGAGTGCATGTCCCGCCACGGCCACGGGCCGCGCCTCCTCGGCCGCTTCCCCACCGGCCGCGTCGAGGAGTTCATCCACGCCAGGGTGCGCCTTCCCTCCATCGCTCTCATTATTTCCCCTTTTTTTCCTTGATTGTTTCTTTCTGTTCGTCTGTTCCGTTTCTTGTCATGTTCGATCGATCCTGCCGTCCTCTCCGAGGACCGCTCTCGTTTCTCACGCCCTCCGTTCTTTTCAGAGGAAACGTCCTCCGTTATTTGCCAGGCTAACGACCTTTCTTGATTCCTTTCCCAAAGGAAACTTTATTTACGTATTTGGAGGGATAAGGATGAAGAAATTTGTTCTGTTATTACGTACATCATTTAGCCCCTCTGATATAATGTCATCACGTATAGTATTAGCAGAGAGTGACGAATTGTTTATTGTATCGAGGTTCCGTAATTCTTCATCCACCGACGGTGCGGCTTGTATTATTACCTGCAATTTCAACGTTTGACCATTAGAAACTTATCCAAGATGTTTGTCCAAGTCGTCGATGAATGACCAATTCAATACAGGCTACCATTGTTTATGTTCTCTCGTTGTTGACTAAATTGCATATCACTGTACACGCCTGCTGTCTTTATAATTGCCTTTTTTGTAGCTTCTGGGAGACTTGTGTGGCAGAAATTAATCATGTAACTTGTAAATGTATTTGGCTCTAACTTATCAGGCTACTTTGGCTGTTGTCATCGTTTGACATTTCTGCTCCTTCAAGATATCTAGTACAGTTTTTCTCACTAAAATAAGATATCTAGAACAGTTGCATTATTTCCTTGCTGTTGTCATTATTGGATACTTATGCTGCTTCAAGATATCTAATAGCTGTTCTGTAAACTTATTTACTAATTTAACGCTTCAAATTTCTCATTATTGGACACTCTGATTCTCGAAGATATTATCTGGTAGCTGTATTATTTCCGTGCTATTGTCATTATTGGACACTTCTGATTCTTGAAGATATTATCTAGTAGTTGTATTATCTCCTTGCTATTGCCATTATTGGACACTTCTGATTCTTGAAGATATTATCTACTACCTCCGCTCCTAAATATATGATGTTTTGGCAATTCGAATTGAACTGCCAAAACATCATATAATTAGGAACGGAGGTAGTAGTAGATGTATTATTTCTGTGGTGTTGTCATTATTGGAAATCTCTGCTTCTTTAAGATATCTAATAGCTGTACTGTAATTTGTTTTCTGATTCAACACTTCAAATTTATCATATTTCGATGTACTGTGTATTGTAGAGGGTCATTTTAGTATATATAATTAGCTATGTACCAGCTGAATTACTCGACATGGCTAAGTCAAAATGTGCAACTGAAAATATCTTCTGAATAAATGAGGGACAAGAAGATGATTGACTTGGACTAAGCAGGATAGATGAGTACTGTGACATGATATGGAGGGAATCATCTTCAAAATAAAGTACCTTAAAAGGAGGCGATTAGTTTAGAAGGATTATTTAGGGTGGGAATATCACTCTTTATTCACCATTAGTTCCCATCATTTTTCAACGGAATCATATTCTGCTTCCTTTATTTTTTTTAAATGAAACAGAAACGTGCAGGATATATCTTGCATTAAGACACCAGATTTGCTTTGACAGGAGATCTGTTAGCAGAATGAAGAAATATACAGAAAAAACTGATGAAAATATTCCTGTCAGACACTTTCAGCTGTTGACCTGCGTGATCCAGAGATTGCAGCTATTATAGCATCCAAATTGAGGGAGTTCCACCACCTTGACATGCCAGGTCCAAAACGTGTCCTCATGTGGGATAGATTGAGGTATGGCTTAATCTTCAGTTGTACAGTTATCTTTCTTTAATCTCATTTAGTCATTTATCTTTGTATTTACACTGTTTCTAGAACTAAACATATAATCAAAGTTATTTACACTGACGAGTAACTGGAAAATACGTATCTTCATCTTTCATAGGAACTGGCTCAAAACTGCGAAGAGCGTCTGCCCCTCTGACGAAGCCAAAGAGTTCCGTTTGGATAGCCTGGAGAAGGAGATCACTGCATTGGAGAGTGAATTTTCAGGGGAAGAGCAGTGCATAGGATTTTGCCACAATGATCTCCAGTATGGCAATATCATGATTGATGAAGAGACCAAAGCACTGACCATCATTGTAAGTTATTGCAACCAGGCGTATGTTTGAGTCATTTAGTTCTGTTCATTCGTCAGGCTGTGGTGTCATTGTGCTGCCCTTGCTGGTACTGCTAAAGAGAAGTAAATTTCTGTTTCTCAGACAACACACTATATCAAGGAAGGATTGATTCTTTATTTCCATATAATAACCTCCATGTTATTCTGACTGCCATGCCTATTTCTGAACTTGAAACTTTGGTTTGTGTTGCAATTGACCATCTCATTTGGATATTAAAACTATCCATTTGTAGCCTAGCAAAGGTTGAAATATATTGTCCCCGTCTTACTGTCTCTCTTCACATCTTTGCAGGACTATGAGTATGCAAGCTTTAACCCAATTGCTTTTGATATCGCAAACCATTTCTGCGAGATGGCTGCGGACTACCATTCAGAAGAGCCTCATATACTGGACTACACAAAATATCCAGGTATTTTGCATGGCGGTTATTTGTCGAAGCTACTGCTTTTTGCGCACTGTTAATTTCCATCTTTAGATACCTTTATCAAGTTACACTGTCTTTTTACCATCGGTTACTGCTCCTGCTGCAACAGATCTCGATGAACGGAAGAGGTTTGTCCAGACCTACCTGAGCTATTCAGGTAAGCAGAAACCTTGTCATTACCTGTTGTTGCGCAGATGCAGATTTTCTAGAGCTATTTGTTTCACACCATTGCCTGATTGCACCATTTGTTGAAGGTGAGGAGCCTGACGCAGAAAAAGTCAAGGATCTGATGAACAACATCGAGAAGTACACACTCGCCAGCCACCTTGTCTGGGGCCTCTGGGGAATAATTTCGGTGGGCTCGTTTGCATGATCTCTGTCACTGATCCTCTCCACTGACCATGAACACCATTTCCATTCGATCTAATCAAAACTTACATCATGTGTGCAGGAACACGTCAACGATATCGACTTCGCCTACATGGAGTATGCGCGGCAGAGGCTTGCGCGATACTGGCTGAAGAAACCCGAGATCCTATCCTGCCGTGTCGATGATGAATGAACCCCCAGCAATGATCAGGTGGTGTCTTTTCTGATGGCCACTGGCTTCTGCACATAGTACAGCTTGCGATGCTCCTGGCGCGTCGATGGGCTTGCCTAGGGTACAGAGTTTAGGTGAAGGTGGGGTGTGCTGGCTTTTTAGTAGTTCCCTTGCTCATAATCAGAAGGTGCTTGTAGTAAGGTGATGTGGTCACTTCTGTGTTGTGTGCTTTCAGTAACAGTGGCTAGTTACTTGCGTGTGCTCAGGTGTACATATTTTACAGTTTGGGAGTGTGGCTGATGCAGTGATGCTATCGGTAGTAATAAAAGAATGTAAATATTTGCGTCGAATAAAACAAGGATACAGAAGGAAAATCATGAACAAATCCTGCTTTGAACATTAACTGACAGATCTCCACCTGTGTTGATCTATTCGGCCTGTTCCTCTATGAACTATTGGTGGGTTTAGAATGTGAGGGGGAAGGGCGGAAGGCGAAAAATGGAAATGTAATCCGGGCTACGCTGAACTCCTTCGAGAGAAATACCCCCTCCGTCCCAAAATAAGTGTCTCAAGTTGAGACACTTATTTTGGGAGACTTGAGACACTTATTTTGGGTGTCTCAACTTGAGACACTTATTTTGGGACGGAGGGAGTAATTTGTAGGCGCTATAACATTTCACCTGTCTTTAAAAAAAAAAGACAAATATGTTCGCCAACGATCTCTATGAGACTCTGCCCTTGTTGCACTTGGAAACTGTAGCCGCTGCCAAGTGAGAAGCTTTCAATAGGGATGAGTTGTGGCCTCAACTAGCTCAAGATCGTTGATCAATGACTCAATGTGCTTGAACCATTCCAGTAATCTCCATTTTCCTTACCCGAGAAAATAAAAGGGAGCGCTCTTAAAACACGATGGCAAAGTTGTATGTGACGGTCTACTATTTTGAAGATGCAATGAGGTTGGTTCCTCTACAAGTCTTTGCAGGGGGTACGACAACAACGAGTTTGGTTGTGGCTTCAGTAAGAATTCTGAGGCATGTGGTCTTGGTTGTAATCTATCGTTTTTCCTAGTATCATTTATGTTTGGGAGTTCAGTTAGCCGGTTATCTGGTTGTATCTGACAGTATAGTCTTGATCTAACGCAAGCCAGAACTGTTTTTTTTTTTTCAAAAAGAGCAACACGATAAAAGCAACGAAAGTGAAAGTGAAGAAGGTGATATGGGGTGGACAGGGATAGTTTTTTTTTTTGAAAGGGTGGACAGGGATAGATAGCTGACACGCAAAGGAGACATGTGTGACATTCTAGCACACTTCTGAATCACTTCCATCGTCCGAGCCATCTTTGTCCTCTTCAAGTTCATCCACCGTATCAGAGTCATCCTCGGAGTTATGTCGGTCGTCTTCAAGTTCCTCCATAGAGTAATAATGCAACATACCGATGTCACACAATTCAGACCTGAACCGTTTGAAACAAGAAAAGACTAGTATAATGCAACAAGTTGATGCCTTATTACAACATATACACTGCAGCAAAACTATCGCCACGCATAGGTGAAAAACATGCTTATTTACTCATGCGAGCTTGCAGTCTATCATGGAAATCATGCACCGAGTCATGATGAGTGATGAAATAGTACCCCATGAGCAAATCTACGTTGTCAGGCTCTTCAAATTAAGCAAAGTTACAATTAATGATGGTGAGATTTAAGATCCAGGCAACCTGATCACTGATCTTTTTTTTTTTTGCGAAAAGATCACTGATCAATTAGGAACAGAAGCATTAGGAAGAACAATTACGTCGCTTGTCAAATTGCCAGCATGTTTGAACATCTTATGAATGAAGCTAGGCCTTTGGGTTTCAAGCAATATAGCATGTTAAGAGCAAATCGACAATGAATTAAGACACTTTCGGTGAGATCTCCGAGCCAGCTGGTTCAGTGTTGTTTCCATAAAACGAAACATTTTTTTATGAAGGACTCTGCCTTTTATTGACTCATAATGCCGCATCAAGGGGATACAAACAGATGAGTATACATCCGACATATGCACGACTAAGATGCATCGATCCAATAAAAAACGTAAAGGTCAAGGCGAGGCGAACGATCAACTGCAACCAATGAAACGAAACATTGCGTGCCGAACAATGGCTGTTCTTTGAAATGGCCCATGTTGGCGGGCTGGCAGCTATTGCACAAAAATAATTGGCTGGTATGTGATATCTGAATCATTGATCATGTTGTTGGATAAATACGGGCCTACACACACCGCTCGTCGTCTCGACAACAACTCTGCACCGATTTGGAGATAAATGCAAGAGGAAAGTTGCAAATGGATGCAGAGGTTTCAGCTTCAGCTGAATGCATGCATGCAGGCCTGGCTCTGACTCTGGCTCTGGCTGAGCCAGACGATGAGTAGTAGTTTACAACCTCAGCTAATCTGTGTTTGAGTGTCCTGTTAGATAGGATAATGTATTCTTCAAATCGACATGTCGTGAGTACTGGCACATCAAGCAGCAGGGTTGGGAACATTAATAGGCCACACATTAATAATTGCTCAGGGCTATCATGGGGGTTGGAATTCGCAGGTCCAAAATTTACATCTCCGAATACACTAAATTGCACTCATTACTGTAGAACACCAGTAGTGAAGCAAGACAAATCCACTCAAAGCTCGTCTTTTGCATAGGAACGAGGCAAGACAATCCTTAGGATGACAAGGGATATGCATCCTATCAAATTCAGGTACTATTCCTAATTCCTACGTTTTGGTTTCCTCCAAACCGAATAAGCCCTAATGTTCTTCAGCTTCACCATTCCCGCATGGGTTGGGCATGCACTACTACTTTGGGGAAAACCCTAGATCCATGCGATCGAACGGTGACAATGCTTTTGCGCCATATCCCTTTCGGGGGCTTCCTCTTGGTGTTGGGCACTAGCAAGCGACGCCGATGGAGGAAGGTGGTGTTGGCAACGGGGGCTTTTGTGGCAGCAATATCGAGGGTGGGTGATGTCAAAGACGTGGCAATAGTTGTGGTAGTCGGCTCTTCTCCCGCGTGGCCATGAGATTGCCTCAGTTTGTGTATTGTTGTGAAGTCGGAGCTACAGCAATGCAGTCTCGGTGGTGGCGATAACAGGTAGCAGGTGGTATGTTCGGTGATCTTCCCCGACAACCTTGCATGGTCCTCCTTCACAACCTTCTGTTAGAGTCGAAGCTATATGGTCCTCATCGCAGGCGGTTGAGTTTTAGCATGAAACTTCCTGTGTCTCTACGAAGCCCTTGGTATGGGTTGGGTCAACGGTCGTATGCGACGAAGTCTGAATTGAATTGTTTGCTCTGGGAGAAAGGATGGCAATGACACCTGGTTGGGGATAAGTGATGATGATATCGCCTGTGTGCTATCTCGACGAGGCTCTTTTCATAGAGATGTATGACGGGTATCCTATGTGTGCCCCTCAGAAGTTTGTGAAGATTTTCATCTGATTTTTCATTAATCAACTCGATAATTCTCTTCTGTTTATTTAACAGATAAGATAATTTTTTGCCTCTGTTTCTTTTTTAAAATTGGTCTTTGATAGTAGGTGTACAAGTTTAACCGACTTGACACCACTTACATAGTTCATTAGCTTTTTTTTAGAAACACTAGACAATGGACCGTGCTTGCAACGCGAGTATAAACAATCTAGTAGATTAGCCAGTGACTGCACGTCCATTATTATATTGATGCAGTAAAATCGTAGCAAATTCTTGTGTTGCCTATATTTTATTATTAAACACTTATTTGGTAAGAATTTAATGACTTACCAAACAAAATATGTTTTTATTTTGGTAAGTTAAGAAAACACGAGACAATTGATTCTATTTTAGTGAGAATGGATGGGAGAAAAATCAAAGATGAGAGGAAAAAATCAAAAAGGAGAAGGAAAGAGTGAAACGTATACAAGGAAGGTTGGACGAAGGAGAGGTGAAATGGGAACCTTACGGTTTTTTTAAGGAGTAGAGATAGAGATAACTCAACAATTCTCTTCTGTTTATTTAACAGATAAGATAATTTTTTGCCTCTGTTTCTCTTTAAAAATTGGTCTTTGATAGTAGGTGTACAAGTTTAACCGACTCGACACCACTTACATAGTTCATTAGTTTTTTTTAGAAACACTAGACAATGGCCCGTGCGTTACAACGGGAGTATAAACATTATAGTAGATTAACCCGTGACTGCACGTCCATTATTATATTGATGCACTAAAATCGTAGCAAATTCTTGTGTTGCCTACATTTTATTATTAAGCACTTATTTGGTAAGAATTTAATGACTTGCCAAACAAAATATGTTTTTATTTTGGTAAGCTAATAAAACATGAGACAATTGATTCTATTTTAGGAGAATGGATGGGAGAAAAATCAAAGATGAGAGGAAAAAATCAAAAAGGAGAAGGAAAGAGTAAAACGTATATAAGGAAGGTTGGACGAAGGAGAGGTGAAATGGGAACCTTACGGTATTTTAAGTAGTAGAGATAGAGATAGTACAAAAGCAGATGCTCACATTCATGTACACACACTTATCCTTGTGAATGCATACACGTACGTCCTATTACGATAAGCCCTTTGAGAGATCATTGAACGAGCAACGCCGAAAAGTCTAAAATAAGTCCAGCAAATGCAATCATATGTGACAACACTAGCAGATTATCACGGGAAGTCAATGCTTTTGTCATGGATTGGAATCTTTTCCTTGCGAGGATGGCGAGAAGGAGTAATTTAGTTTTTTCTTGCCGTAAGGAGGAGTAAAAATTTATGGACGCTAATAGCCAATGAATGTTCACCGGGAGGGATGGTATTGTGAACGTTTTAGCTGACAGTTTCTTCAGGGATGCATGACATTTCCTTAAGAACAACATGACAGTTTTTTCACAAAAAGATATTTTTTTCTAAAAACTGTCACCGTTTGATCTGGTGTCGCAACTAAAACTGTCAGGTTTGTCATCCTCTCATAAGGAACGTTCCCGTATAACATTTCCGAAATTTATTCATTTAATTTGTTGGGGAGGTAGAAGGAGTAATTTAGTATGCGCTGAAATGTAAATGCTCGACTTTTCTTGAATATTTGACTGTCCAAACTTCCTCATTATGACATTTTTCCTTTTTCTCAAGACGAACTGGCGCGGCAACACGGTCTTAGTAGAAGAGTTGTCAACGACGTGAGAGCAATCACTGCAAGCTAAGCCACCTTGTTGAACTTGTATAAACTGCGTCCCTTCCGCTCTCAATCGCCACGCGGTAGCAATTAGCTGCATGCCTCCGCCGGCGCCGGCCGGCTGAAGACGAGCTAGCTAGATGCGTAACAGTGCGGGGGTCACCGACGCCGTGGAGGCGCGGGGCGGCGTGCACGAGAGAGTCCGGTTCGCGGAGCCCGTGTCGGCGCCATGCGGTGCCAGTCACGACGGGGACGATGCCGACCATGCCGTGGAGATCACCCTCGACGTCGACCGCGTGGGGGGCAAGCTCGTGGCGGTGCATAGGGTGAAGGAGCTGCCGGCGGGCGGCGAGGGCTCCGACGTGACGTTGGGGCAGTCGCCCTCCTACGGGCACAGCGCGCGCCGGGCGCGGATTGTTGGTGTCTAGCCTGCCTAGCTCTCCCTCCAGCCTATCTCTCCCTCTCTGTCACCTCACTTTAGCCCGAGCCGAAGAGAAGAAGAAGGAAACGAAGGAGGACGGTGGACACGGTAGAGTTCCCGGCGCACGAATGCCGCCGCACGAACGGCCTTTTCTTCCCTCGAGCAACGACTCGATATGCCACACTGTTACAACATCACCACACGGTTTTATACCCCGAGCCGGCGCACCGGGAACTCACCCACGCATCCACTCTTCCCCGATCGTGCCCACGCTCTGCTCGCTCTGGCCGCGCCCGCGCCGCGCTCGGACGCGCGCGACTCGCGGTGAGCGCCAACAGAACGGGCCCGATCGCCCCGCGTGGCTCGCCAACAGAACACACACACACACGCCTACGGTGTCTACCTACACGGGCACCCCCGTGCACCACACGCACGCACATACTCACACCTACGGCGCGGACCCAACGCGCCCAATGCGCCCAGCGCGCGCCCACGCACGGGCCCGACGCGACCGACCCGTGGCCGCGGCTTATTTGGCCAACACTTCACGCCCTAAGCCGCGGCTCAGAGGAGGCCGTCGTCCTCGACGCCGGCGTCCGCCGGCAGTGCCCGCTCCGCAGTCGGCGCCTTCCGCAGCTTCGGGCACTCGCGCTTGAAGTGGTCGCGCTCGCCGTAGCCGTAGCAGCGGCCACGCCGGTTCCCGCTGTTGCCGTCGTCGTCGTCCCGTGCGCCGCCGTGTCGGGGTGCCCATGCACCACACGCACGCACAGACTCACACCTACGGCGCGGACCCGACGAGCTCGATGCGCCCAACGCGCGCCCACGCACGCGCCTGACACGACTGACCCATGGCCGCGGCCTATTTGGCCAACACGGATCCAGCAGGTGTCGCAGGAGCTCCGGGCGCTCGCGTCCTCATGCGGCCGGGGAGGCGGCCCCGGCTGCACCGAGGCACTCACGTTCGTCAGCCGGGCTGATGCCTCCGCCGGGTGGGCCGCCGTCGAGAGGCGCTTCGACGAGGAAGCCAAGGATGGCCTCCTCCACCGATCCAAGTTCGGCAAGTGCATCGGTAGACACCTCGCCTCACTTCATCTTGCCGCCTTATCTTACTAAAAAGAAGCGATTCGATCGCTCGTGGTTGATTAATTGTGCCTGTGCGTATACCAAGGTGCTCACTGTAATCAAACGAATTTTTGTTCAAAAGGACCACATACTAGATCGAATTATCAGAAAAGACCATTTTTAAAACGAATCGACAGGATGGACCGGCTGCACCGTGGCGGCAGGGCCAACGCGTGGCACCTGCGGCCACCAGCGCAGGCGGCAGCCAGTGAATAACAGGTTTTCGCGCCCATCCGCGATACGCGACGGAATGGAGTGGGCCGTGGGGCCGGGTCTCATCCCACGTGGAGGCTGCCGCCACTCAACCAGGCGGCATGTACTTTTCATGCTGCGGCTGACGGGACAGGACCTGAGTTAGTATCAGTCAAGCTATGTTGGTCATGTCAGATTCAAGTTTACTCCTGGTCCATATACGTGAGTACGAGTACGCGTGCTACTAGGGGCTACTCTACTAGTGTCTTGATAAGGCTGCACCGTGTACGCGACTATTTCAGAAAAGAAACAAAGAAAAAGATAACTTCGTAGCATGAACAGTGGCTGCCGCCTGGTAGAGTGGCGGCAGCCTCCACGTGGGCTGAGAGCCGGGCCACACGGCCTACTCTGTTCCGTTGCGTCTCGCGGATGAGCGTGGAAACATGTTATCCACGGGTTGCCGCCTGCGGTGGTGGCGGCAGGGGCTGCCGTCCCGCCCAGTGGGGGCAGGTGCCACACATCGGCTGGCGCACCTGCCGTCATGGTGTAGCTGGTCCATTCTGCCAATTCATCTTCGAGATGATCTTTTCTGGCAATTCGACTCACTAGGTGGTTCTTTTGCACAAAAATTCTAATCAAACGACTCTGCAGGGATGAAGGAGCTCGCGTTCGCCGGCGAGCTCTTTGACGCGCTGGCAAGGCGGCGGCACATCTCCGGAGACAGCATCAACAAGCAGGAGATGCTTGAGTTGCGGGATCAGATCACCGACCCCAGCTTTGATAGCCGCCTGCACACCTTCATCAATATGTAAGCTAGTTAATTAAACCCTCACTCCATTAATTAATCTCATAGACTGCTCAGGCCCTCCCCAGTGCTTCAAGGTGTACAGGTGCTAAGAACGTCACATAGACAAAAAGATGATGTGGCAAAGCAATTAAGAAGGAGAGAGAGCATTATGGTGACCCAGGAAGAAACGATGCTAAACACGCAAAACCTATGTAAAATGACTACCAACTAATACATAAAGGAGTTTAATTATTAAACAATTCCATGAGAGAAGCTTGGCTACAAAAACTAAGCACCTATGCATTGGGATGACTAGTTGCTAAGAATTTTAATGCACTTAGCATCTCATCTAATCACCCATGCATTGGAACAGGCCTCATAGTGAGAATAATTTCAGTCTTAACATAAGGTCCAACTCAATAAATTTGCTTATGTCACAATGATTTAATGAGAGAAAGATTAATTTTGACATTCATTTATTAGATATACCAAGGCAAGATTTGTCTACTAACTAATAAATACAGTGTTGCATAATACCATACATATGTTACTTCCCACTATAGAGATAGTAACATAAAGTAGTAACATATGCATATTATTAGACTAAGTTACTCTCCACTGTGGATAGTCTCCAGTAGTGAAGGATTGGGTCTCCTAAATGAACCAACGAGTTATGCATCACCCCTTCAATTAACCAACAGGGTCGACATGGACGCCGACGGGACAATCAGCGAGGAGGACGTCAAAGAGGTAACCTTGTGGGCCTATAATCATGCTTGTAAATTATCCTATCTTTCGCCAGACCACCGGCAAAACACCTGTAGTCTAGTCCAACACCAACTGAATGATGTGTGAGGTCTGGTTTTTCCTTGTCTCGTGTTTCGCCATGGAAAAATAGATATACTTGTAGAAGTGACATACTCTGCTTTTTTTTTTTCTGTTTTGAAATCAAGTCTAGTTTATGACTTTACGAAGGAAGGTTTAGGCTTTCCCTCTGGAAAAAACAACCCGGAATGATAACTGCCAAACAGTAGGGAATGTTAAGCGAACGTTTTTTTTTTGACAACTTTACTTGGCGGTCCCTTTTTTGCCTCAAATTTTTCGTTTAAGAAGAAATTGCCACCCCCATACACCTAAACTGCCATTTAAAACGTTCGCAAATGCTACCCCTTCCCAGCGAACGTTCGCTGGCTATTGGGCTAAACAAAATCTAGTTTATTTATATTCTATCTAATGAAGGTTTAGGCTTTCTTTGCCTCGGACAATTTTTTTTTCCTTTCCTTGTATCTATCACTTGTGCTTATGCTATGTGAAGAAGCTATAAGACTATTTAAAGGCTTATTGTAGCTAGTCTAGTAGGCATCTTTTTCTAACGACATCATAAGCCACAACCATAAAAAGACAATTATAAACACAGGGGAGATTACAACTACAAATATATGCCTAAAGAAGCTTACAACAACCACAACTGAACTTATCGTTGTAGCACCACCAAAACCCTTGCCGACAATGGACAACATTGATAAATCAACCACTGGAGTATCTGCAAAGGCATGTAGAGGAACAAATCTCGTCAAATCCTGGGGCCTTTACTCCAGCTAGTAAAAGGTTAGAGCTTTAGTCCTCGTTGGCTGGGGCGATGCTTGGGTAGATGGCGGTGCTTCATATTAGAGTCGGTCTTTCGGGCTCCAATCCTCCTCGAGTTCGTCCGCCAGGACTGATTAGGCGGAGCACCGACGTATATTCCTATCTGCTCCTCAAGGCGGCGACGTTAGGGTTCTCAGCACGCATGCGGCCGCGAGATTTGGTGTCAGTTTCTTCATATCGATTCAAGGGTTTAACAGCGACGACTACAACTATGGGATGCTAGTCCTTAGGGGAACATGCACTAAGACTTCCCGGCTATAATCGACAAGATGGTTAGGACGGCTCCAGTATGGGAGCGGCAACAGCGGAGCATCGGCGTCTTGTTCTGGCAGCTACACCGGTC
Organism: Thinopyrum elongatum; assembly: GCA_011799875.1. Taxonomy (NCBI): domain Eukaryota; kingdom Viridiplantae; phylum Streptophyta; class Magnoliopsida; order Poales; family Poaceae; genus Thinopyrum; species Thinopyrum elongatum. Next base: position 465,543,749 of record CM022297.1, read on the forward strand.
ATTCAATGGTCTTGGGGCCTCGATATATTTTTTCTTATGTTTGGGGGGATTTGTACTTTTGGTGAACCTTTAGAAGATATTTGAGTCCGTTTTGGACAACAAAACCTCGTCGAATGGCCATAGCAGTAAATCACCACGTACCATGAGGATTGGCAATTGCACCAAGCATATCGGCAGAGGGATCACCCCGGTCTAGCCACGAATCCATGCTAGTATCTCTAGAACAATATGAGGGCTTCACTAGCAACAATTCAAAACAATAGGTTGTTGAAGAAGATGATGTTATCGTCAATGAAGTGGATGGAGCCACGCCTACATTTGCTACTTCTTGAGCTTGCGTTGTTTTTTTCGTTGAAGAGGAAAGGGTGATGCAGCAATAAGTATTTCCCTCAGTTTGAGAACCAAGGTATCAATCCAGTAGGAGAAACAAACAAGTCACCAATGGTTGCACCTACACAAACAAACAAATACTTGCACCCAACACGATAAAAGGGTTGTCAATCCCTTAACAGTTACTTGCAAGGATGAGATCTGATAGAGATAGGTATAAAAGATAAATAAAAGTGCAAAATAAACTAATGGTAAATAAATTGCAGCAAGGTATTTTTGGGTTTTTGGTTTCATAGATTTAAAAATAATATGATAAAAATAGACCCGGGGGCCATAGTTTTCACTAGAGGCTTCTCTCTTGAAAGAACGCATACAGTGGGTAAACAAATTACTGTTGAGCAATTGATAGAAAAGCGCAAAGTTATAACGATATTTAAGGCAATGATCATGAATATAGGCATCACGTCCGTGACAAGTAGACCGACTCCTGCCTGCATCTACTACTATTACTCCACACATCGACTGCTATCCAGCATGCATCTAGTGTATTAAGTTAACAAGAACAGAGTAACGCCTTAAGCAAGATGACATGATGTAGAGGGATAGATCTGTAAGTGCATATAGTGCCACTCCTAGTTGGTTTTGGAGTATTGACGACAAACATGGTTGAGGGACTAATGTGTTTGTGAGAATTGCAGAATAACACAGGTAGAAGTCCCTCAATGATTCGGTTTTCCTACCAGAGATGATCCCTAAAAATGTATGAAGACATTGAAGACAATGGTGGTTCGTGAAGACATTCACGTCGAAGATAATGACGTGTGAAGACATTCACTTGAAGACTATGGAGTGCGAAGACATAGTTTCTTTCGTAGTTTCATTTTCTTCCTTCTTGAGTCATAGGAACCACCGAACTGTTAAGTGGGGTCACTACAAGAAATCTGTTAATCCATGACGGATTTCTGGTGACGTTCACGAGATCCGTCATGAAAACCGTCACATATAAGCAAGATACGAATGGGCCTGAAAACAGTAGCCCCTTTATGACAAACTTTGATGGACCGTCACAAAAACTGTCACGGATCGACCAGCTGTACCTAGTCGGGCCTAGCCTTTTTTTCTTCATATTCCATTTGGACCGTCATGGATGGTTCTAGTTGATGTGCCATTTGTTTGGCCCACGGGTCATTCAAATGCTATCAACCCTAAAGAAACGAAAGCTGAGATCGCGCGTGGCGAAAGAACATTTTAAGTCGCCAGCGCGGGGTGTTGAAATTTTTGAGCCGGCCCGTTTAACTGCAGAGTCCACGCCAGCCTAACCCTAATTACCCTTCTCCCAGCTCCTCCCTACCAACCTTCAGCAGCCGCCACTCTACCTATCCTCCTCGTGCCACTCCACCGGCGCCGGCGCTGAACCACCCCGCGCCGGGCCGCTCCCCACCATTCCCCTCCCCTCGCCATTCAGATCTCCCCTAGTCCTACCCCTCGAGGCTGCAGCGGTGGCAGCGGGACTGACGGCCGGACTTGGAAGCCCCCGAGGTCGCTGGCGGCAGGGCAGGCAGCCAGATTTGGAAGTCCCCGAGGTCACTGGCGGCGGGCACGGATCCAGCTCCATCCGACGGAGAGCCCATGTGAGTAAGGAATCACCCATCTTGGTTGTTCGTCGGGATTGAGTGCTTACATAGTTTCGTATTTGGGATGGGGATCTGCAGGTCGGTCTCATGGTGATGGTTAGCTGCAAGGCGGAGCGGAACACAAACGTGTCCTTCACGCTCGACGACGGCACCGACCGCATCGATTTCATCAGATGGTGAGTGCAGAGCACCGACAGCACCGACGATGTTGGCTATTAGTACGACAGTGCAAGAAAATCCAGTAATATGGGAATAAAACCTACAGATTCTTAACCATCTCTGATTAGTTCAGTAATTGAGTTCTAGATGTGTTTTAGGATACAAGTTGCGCGCGACTAAGACAGGTTTTCCAATTTACATGTCGCAAGATTCATCTCTCTTTCCACCCCTTTGTCTTGCTTTTGGTCTTCCTACGTCCAGGGGAATGGCTTGCTTGCTTTTCACTTCGTACATAATACTTGTTCTTCCCAGAATACCGTCGAGACACCATACTCCATCTTATTTATTGATGATTTTTAGGGGTTCTCATGCTTGTTTATTCTGGATTTCTCTGTCAGAACTGCTTGTGTGTCCATCTGCAACAATGGCTGCTGGTCAGTTTATCTATTTCTTGCCTTCCTTGTAGTGGCGGAGCTACAAAGAAAAGCTTGGGCGGGCCAATCTAAAAAAACACGAAAAAATCAACCCAAGGAAAGGATGATGAGCTGCTGCTGAAAAGTCTTCCTCAACTTCATCTGTAACGTACATCTCTTTTTCCACTTGAAAACCAAATCGATTTTGCGTTGATTAGCGTTGCTACCCAGTGCCCATGGCAATTATCTACTACCCAAATTAGGATGTGTATTATCAATTCACTGAATTTCAGAGTGCTATAGCCTACTTTTTATAGGAAAATTAGACTGCCTGGGAGATGAGAGTTTGCGGGGTGTGCATGTGCCTGTGTTAGTGCAGCAGCGCTCGTCGCCTAGGTCTGCACTTGCCGTTGCCCGGCTGGGCGCAGCCGCTGCTAGCTGCGGCCTGGGGCATGGCCAAGCCACCGCGGCATGGGTCGCCCTCGAGCATCCGTAGTCCCCACCGCTCTGCGCTGCTACTCGCTGCGACCGGCAGCCGGACCTTAATTTGCGGCTCCGCCCCACCTCTCTCTTTCCCTCCGTGCAGCTGTTCGCGTGGCTCGTGCCCTAGCATCGAGGGCGACCGAGGCTGGATGCAAGGAGAGAAGCTTGACGAGGCGAGACAGCATGCGAGCGAGGCTGTCGTGGGCTGGCCTGCGCGTATATAGTTAATTTTTACCTCAGCAGCTGGGCGGGCCATGGCACGCTTTTGCCCTCGCGAAGCTCCGCCAGTGCTTCCTTGCTCCCTAGTGCTGTTCATTATACTATCTCTTAGGAACCTTAATTACTTATTTCTGTCTACTGCGAGGTATTTGTTCAGTTTCAACTTGGATCGTGTAACTTCGAGTGACAACCCGCACTGAGCTGTTATATCTTGAAATGGCTCACATGGCAAGTTGGATTCCATTCCTGTGCAGGTGAATTTTGGCTTTCTCTTCTTTTACATTGTCATGTAAATCTGAAATTACTCAATATCAATTTATGTATGCAACAGTATTTAACTACTAGATGTAAATGTAAAAAATGTTGATATAACTTCAAACATTTTAATTTTGGAAGACAATGATTACCCCAATCCAATTGGAGTTCAGTCAGCGTTTACTATTGCTCACTTGTTATACAGTGTACTGCCTATCTATGTTAGAACACTTCTTGGTTCTTTTAGGAATGGTAAATCTCACCATGGACTCATTGTTTGGGCAAAAAAAACACTTGTGTTTATTATTAGTAATATTATGCCAATTGGCAATTATTACTGAGCAAACAGAGACAGAGGTGATGGCGGCACTGTGAAGAGCGCCTTATATATCCGTCAGGTTTGGTCAGCTGTGAATGTTCAGACAGTTGTGGTGGTGTATCCACTTCAGATTTTCACTAAAACCTGAAGTAATATTGCATTTCTTTATTGTGGTCAATACTTTCATGTAGTTTGGAACATGATGAGTCACTATTGCCTGTGTTTCAGTATGCCAAAGCTGAAAACATGTGTGGCACATCCTGTGAAAACCATCTTACTTTTGGTTGCGTCGTGTGTGCTATCTCTGCACTTGCACTTGCATGCTATTGGACAACTTAATCTTGTGTTAATAACTATGCATTTATTACTATATGACATGTAAAGTTAATTTAAGATGACCGATCATTTAGCTAGCTCCACACATGTTACAGTGTTATACTCTGTCACCTAGCTAGCTTGTCATATTAGGGTAAATGTTTTGGTTTGGCATGGCTATCATAAGCAGATGATGCTTTTGTAATCCTTTTTCTTTTCTATTGGTGGCGTGTCTAACATTGCCAATACCATGATGTGGTCTATGTTCATTCACAGTTCACCATGATGGCAGGGTGCGGCAACGCGCTCCTTCATGTTCTAGTATGTTCGTAATTTACCAATGTAAATGCTGAAATCTATTAATTCAGTGTACTAAGGTTGGCTCATAGGTCCTGAACATGCTTAACTGGGAAGCTCAGAATGCTAATTCATGTCAATTGTAAACTAGCATCCCTTTGTGATTTATGAACTTCGAGGTATGAACTCTGAACTTTTTTCGACGGAGATAATTGTGTGCCTTGTATCTCATCTCATAAGGAAGTGTGGGCAGAGATAATTATGTACCTTTTATGCCATGAAGGCTAATCAGTAAATGGGAGAATGCATGCTTTTTTTTCCTTCCAACATATTTTACTGTTCTTCACAATTCCCAGGTGTGGTTAATCTAGATGTGAAGGTTTGGTCTGAAAGCATTAGACTAAATTTGAACCATTAGGTTCATCTTTGTTCTAAGGAACGTGCTACACGTAGGTCGGCGGATCTTTTTAAATGATCCGCCGGTAGCGATCTGTCAGATCTTTTTTTTGTAACATAGGTCTTGTTGCATAATTTTTTTTGCAGCAGAGGTCTTGTTGCAGAAAAAAATTTGCGTCTCCCTTTTTTGCGACATAGGTTTTGTTGCGGAAGGGACTTTTGCAACACAAGTGATGTTGCAGAAAAAATTACAACAAAGCTGTAGTTAGAATAGTGTGGTGTGCGAGCTACACATGGGACACGCGTCACGCTCCGGAGGCGACGGACGCCCGTGCTGGATCAGCCGGCTGTTCCCAAGCTTTTCCCTTGTTCTAAAGTGGTTAACTGAAGTTCTCTCATGCTCGTGAATATTTGGTCTTTGTAAAGAATTCTACTATTAGAATAATGAGATCACTAGGTGGATCATTTAATTGCCTAAAATGTTTTGCTTTTAAGTGTTTTTTATTTTACATGAAAAAAGCAAGTTTGATAGGAATTGGCTTTAGTTGGTGAAGAAAGTATGCCTCCAGTATTACTTTTTCTGGTTTTCTAAGTACAAACTACAGTACATTGTATTGTATGGACCATCCTGTATTGTATGAACCATCTGTTTTGATAGATCAAGCCCTATCAGTGTATATAAACTTGATTTTTTGTGGTACTTGATGAATAAGAAATGATCTCTCCATCCTTTGCTTAAAAATTGTTTGGAAAATCAACTACTCCCTCTGTAAACAAATATAAGAGCGTTTAGATCACTACTTTAGTGATCTAAACGCTCTTATATTTCTTTACGGAGGGAGTATATTATTACTCTCTAGATTCATTTGGGGGCTTGCTGTTATTACTTACTATAATTTTGTATATGTTTTGGATTCTATGCAGGTTGGCACTCAGCTGGAGATTGAATTTTTTAGCAGGAATTACTTGGCTTCGAATAACTACCTGGAAGCATTAGTGGTGCAGTGTTGGAGATTAAATCCAGCTAGTAGTATAGTTTACTCGAAATTAAAAAAATGCTTATAGCGCTTTCTAGATATGTATGTGATGTTTTGATACAAATATTTGTTTTCAGAAATCAGACTAGATTGTTGGAAGTTTGTATTTTCTTGTGGCCAGATGCTATTGTGTGAATGAATTTGTCTTGCTGCAAATTGGGTGCATGAAAAACACGCTGGACAAAAAATGGGCTAATGGTTGGACTAAAAGAATAGGTATTCTAATGGGTAGAACTGAAATAAGTGGCTAATGGGTTGGACTGGACCAAAATTATTGGGCTAAAACCTTAATTGGGCTTGTTACTACATGGGCCATGTTGGCTGCCACGTCAGATCCACATAGACGCCACCTCAGGTCCATGCTGCTACCAGGTCATGTAAATCTGTGACTGATTAGTCTGTCACGGAATCTTGGGCCCGGCGGGCCTGGGGACAGATCTATGACGGCCAGAAACCGTCAAGGAAGGTGCTGTGCCAAATTATGACGTGATATACATGACGGATTTCAAATCCGTCACGTGTGCACATCCACGACGGTTTCTCATTGATCCATGACAGCTCGGGACTGTCATCGATTAACAGGTTTCTTGTAGTGGGTCCCAGTGAACAAAGTCAGAAAATTGAAGTGGTGCTCAACCCAAATCCTATGTCTTCGAGTGAAGACAATGAGAGAAAATCTCATCCAGAGTTGGATGAGTCAGCTTTGCTTGTAGCCCAAGTCAAGCTGCCGCATGTGTTTGAAATCCGACCATTGGACACGTGTTTGTTTCTTAGTGACCAAGGGTCATTTCAGACATATCATGTCGGGTTGCCTCCTGGCTATAAATAGCCCACCCCCTACACCATAAATTGGTGGCTGCTCAGAGTTAGAGCACGGCTTTTGTCGTTTGAGAGCAACCCACCTTCGAAGCCTTTGAGAGAGAAATCCTTGCGAGGACAAAGCCCAAAACACCCAGAGCCAAAGAGTGTTAGGCATCACTGAAGTCTTTCTGTCCGCGTGATCTGAAGACTTATTACACTTGAGGAGTGTGTATCCTCCAGCCGGTTAGGCGTCACGTACTGAGGATCCAAGAGTCATTATGGATCGCCAGTGGACGGAGTCTGTGAAGGTTTGGAAGTCTACCTTGAAGACTTACCTGAGTGATTGGGCGAGGACTAAGTGTCCTTAGCTCAAGGGGAATAAGGTGAAGACGTGGTCTTCTGAGTTCAATCTCAGCCTCCCTAACCAGACGTACAGTTGTCACAGCAACTGGAACTGGTCTACCAAATCCTTGTGTTCATCAAGCAACTGGTTTTATCCCCTACCTCCTTTACATTTCAGTTTGTCTTCATGAAGTCATTGCTTGTTTGCCTAATCTGTTTGACTTCATTGTGTGAAGACGTTCATTAGTTTGGCTTCGTACCGTCTTCCCATTCCGATCTGTTCTACCTAGCTGCTATTAGTCTTCGTGCTTTCACTGTACTGTTTACTTGCCTAATGCATGCCTAGTGTAGTTTATCCTCCGCTGCATATCATATAGGTGTTGTTTGACTGTCTGTCTTTGAAGATCCTGTGTCTTTTGAAGACTTTCATAAAAATCGCCTACCCCCCCATAGTCGATAACTAGCACTTTCAATTGGTATCAGAGCAAGGTGCTCCCTTGTTCTGTGTGATTCGGTTTAACCACCTGGAGTTTAACTATGTCGACTGCAGGGATAATCAAGGTCTCCGCTGCGTGCCCCGTCTTTGATGGCACTGATTACTCTACTGGAAGAATAAGATGCGTATGCATCTTGAAGCCATTGACAACGACCTCTGGTATGTCGTCAGAACAGGCGTTCCCAAAGTCGGTGAAGGCGTCACCACTGTTGATGTCAAGAGATTCACACAACTGGACTCAACTGCTAAGAACATCATCTGTGGTCATCTGACCAAAGGGCAGTATGGCCGTGTGAGTGCTCTGGAATCTGCGAAGCTAGTCTGGGACTGGCTGTCCAAGGTCAACGAAGGTGTCTCAACTCAAAGAGATTCCAGAATCGATGTGCTTCGCAACCTCTTCAACAGATTCAAGAGGAATGACAATGAGAATGTCCAGCTCACTTTCGACCGCTTCACTGATATCACAAATGAACTTCGTGCTCTTGGCGCCACTGAAATCACCAAGCATGAAGTCGTGAAGAAGCTACTCAGATCACTTGACAGCTCATTTGACACTCTAGCATTGATGATCCAAGAACGCCCTGACTTCAAAGATCTCGATCCGTCTGACATACTTGAGAGGCTCATCACACATGAATTCCAGCTATCCGAGAAGAGAGATATCTATGGCCCCAGTTATGGCCGATCCCGTGCTTTGAAGGCAAAAGTTGTTTCCTCATCTGAAGAAGAATCTGATTGCAGTTCTGAAGATCCTGAAGACATTGGCAAAGAACTAGCCATGCTTGTGAGAAAGTTTCATAAGTTTTCCAAGAAGAATCGCTTTGGAAAGTCTTCAAGATCCAGTTCCAAGAATGATGAAGCTTCCACTCGTGACTACAAGAAGAGAACATGCCACAAATGCAAGAAGCCAGGCCACTACATATCCGAGTGTCCTCAATGGGACAAGGAAGCAAAGAAAAAGAAGAAGAGCAAGGAATATGACTCTGACGACAAGAAGAAGAAGAAACCCTCAAAGTCTTCATCATACAAGAAGAGCTCATCTGGTAAGGCTCGTGCATTCATTGGCAAGGAGATGGATTCAAAGGAGGAGTCTGCTTCTGAGGAGGCGGAGGTGGAGTCTGAGGAGGAGTCTGATTCAGGCGTGGCAAGCCTGGCTCTGGCTTCAGCGTTCATCGCCAAGTCTATCTTCAACCCTGAAGACAATGGTCACGACGCCGATGCCGATGATGACGACAACTCTGCTCCCACCTATTGCTTCATGGAAAGAGGTGCTAAGGTAAACTCACGCGATGCTTACTTTCAGACCTCCAGTGAAGATGAATCTGAATGTGAATGCAAACCCAGCTATAAGACTCTTGCTAAAATTGCAACTAAACAACAAACATCCATGGAAAATATTCAAAAATTGCTAGACAAAAGCGATGACCTATTGGACGAGGAAATGAATCGAACCCAGTCCTTAATCGAAGACATAAAAAATCTTTGCGTTAAGTACGAGGAACTTGAAAGTTGTCATGAAACCCTCTCAGCTACTCATGAGAAGCTTTCCTATGATTATCTTCAAAGGAAGCAAGATCTAAAGAAACTGAGAGTGTCTCATGAAGATCTTCAAAAGGAAAATGATTCACTACTCGCTCAACAGATTAGTTCCGCTCAGGAAGATTTTGTGCCACCATGTTTAAAATGCCTTGAGCGTGATAATGCTGTCTCTATTGCTGAATGCTCTACTGCCTCTGAAGTTGCAATATCTTCAACTGCGGATGTGGTAACTAACCCCTCTTTTGAGGATGCCACTACTATTGCTGATGAGAATGCCAGGTTGAAGACATTGCTTGAAACCAGCATGTACAAAAGCCTCAAAGGGCATCAGACACTATGTGATGTCCTCAAGAAACAGATTCTGAACCAAAACCCTAGGAAAGAGGGTGTTGGTTTCAAAAGTAAAATGAATGCTGATGGTTCTTACTGGAAGCCTGAGCAGTACCCCAAAACCACATGGGTTGCTGCAAAGGGTCCTTCTGTGGATCCTTCCACCTTATTTGGCTTCACTTGTGCTAATCCTATTATCATCGATAATCATTTGACTCAAACTATAAACTGTTCAAGAATCAGAACGGTGAAGTGTTTGCCAGGTTTATTGGTACTAACTGCAGGAATGGGCCGCCCATGAAGAAGATCTGGGTTCCTAAAAGTTGTCTTGAGAATCTTCCTATGAATGTCATCATGACACCACCAGGGAAGAAGACAAACCCCAGACCAAAGGCTTCATACAGACAGAGGACCTCATTTGCTCACCCTAACGCGAATGTTTTGCACGGAAACTATCAACAGACTCATGAATATGAGCGTGTTTCATCAAACCGCTATATTCACAAATCAAAGAATTTTTCTGCATATTCTTTTGAGTATTATTCACCTCCTGCAAAACTATTTGCTAGGGCTCCAAAGCCAAAGTTCTCAGATGCTGCACTTAGACTCATTGCTTCTAAGCCACCCCTTCAGATGTGGGTGGTTAAGAAGAATTAACATCTCTTGCAGGGAAAGGTCTCCAGTCAGAAATCATTGACTTCTAAAGACAATGCTGGAGACCTAAAACATCTTGTGGGACGCAAGATAAAATGCCAAAATGGTCTTGCCATTTATTTCGTCCCTGGATTTCTTGATGATCATCCCATCCTACCATCCAAGAATCTTAACTTTGATAGTATGCTTGTTCGCCAAATGTTTATGCTTCACAATACTCTTGGTGAAGCCTATCCTACTAACTGCACAATAGGGTGCAACTCCGAAAGCTACTGAATGGATCATGGACAGCGGATGCACTAATCACATGACTAGTGATCGAAGTCTTCTCATGGATTCAACTCTTCGTCCATCTACTAAAAGCCATATCACATTTGCTAACACTGGTAAAAGCAAGGTATTGGGCCTAGGTAGAGTTGCTATCTCAAAGGATCAACACATGGATAAAGTGATGCTTGTTGAATCCCTTGGATACAACTTAATGTATGTCTCAATGCTTTGTGATCTTAATATGATTGTGATATTTGGAAAGTTTCGATGCCTTGTGCTTATGGATTCTGACCAATCTCTAGTCTACGAAGGTTATCAAAGAGGTGATCTGTATATGGTAGATTTCTCCGCAGGACCACAGCTTGCCGTATGTCTTCTAGCAAAAACTTCAGAGTGTTGGCTTTGGCATCAAAGGCTAGGACATGCGGGCATGAGGAACTTGCACACTCTCGTGAAGAAGAAGCATATCATTGGCATCGAGGGTGTCAAGTTCAAGAAGGATCATCTATGTGGTGCTTGTGAAGCCGGGAAGATGAGTAGGGCAAAGCATCCCTCGAAGACAATCATGACGACTTCTCGCCCCTTCGAGCTGTTACACATGGACTTATTTGGCCCTACTCACTACTCTACCCTTACTACCACTGCACATCTTTATGGCTTCGTTATTGTTGATGATTATTCGAGATACACCTGGGTGCACATAATTCTCTATAAGACTAAAGTGCAGGATGTCTTCAGGCGATTCGCCAATCGTGCCATGACCAACTATGGCATCAAGATCAAGCACATCAGGAGTGACAATGACACAGAATTCAAGAACACTGGCCTCGACACTTATCTTGATACACTGGGCATCACTCATGAGTTCTCTGCTCCATACACACCTCAGCAGAATGGCGTCGTGGAGCGCAAGAACATGACCCTTATTGAGATGGCTCGTACGATGCTTGATGAGTACAAGACTCCAAGAAAGTTCTGGCCTGAAGCCATTGATACTGCATGCCATATCATCAACAGAGTTTATCTTCACAAATTCTTCAATAAGACATCTTATGAACTACTCACAGGTAAGAACCCAAACATAAGCTATTTCAAAGTCTTTGGTGCTAGGTGCTGGATCAAAGATCCACATCACACTTCCAAATTTGCACCGAAAGCATATGAAGGTTTTATGCTTGGTTACGGAAAGGATTCACACACCTACAGAGTCTTCAACCTCTTTCACTACAAAGTGGTTGAAACTGTAGATGTGCGGTTCGATGAGACTAACAGCTCGCAAAGAGAGCACCTACCAAATGTGCTAGATGAAGCTTCTCCTAGTGAATCTATCAAGCTAATGGGAACTGGAGAAATCATTCCCACCGAGGAACAAGTATAAGAGGAAATTGTCATTCCAGCTCCTACTCAACGTGAAGACAATGCTGAAGGCGAAGACAATGATCAGCAAAACCAAAGTCTTCGGCCTGTACATCCTCGCGTGGCCAATGAAGTTCAGATTGAGAAAATTCTTGATAGTACCAATGCACCTGGTCTACTTACTCGATCAAGAGCTACGCAACTAGCAAAGTTCTATGGACATTTTGCTTTTGTCTCCATATCCAAACCCAAGAAAGTTGATGAAGCCTTCATGGAACCTGAATGGATTCAAGCTATGCAAGAAGAGCTTCAACAGTTTGAGCCGAACAACGTCTGGGAACCTGTCAAGCGTCCTGATCCTCACAAGCACAACATTATTGGCACCAAGTGGATCTGTCATAACAAGCAAGATGAACATGGTCAAGTTATCAGAAACAAAGCTCGTCTTGTTGCTCAAGGTTACACACAAGTAGAGGGAATTGACTTCGATGAAACCTTTGCTCTTGTGGCTAGGCTTGAAGTCATTCACATACTGCTAGCCTATGCTAATCACAACGACATCCTCCTGTACCAAATGGATGTGAAGAGTGCCTTCCTCAATGGCAAAATTGAAGAATAGGTATATGTAGCTCAACCACCTGGTTTTGAAGATCCAAAGCATCCTGATATGGTCTATAAGCTCATCAAGGCACTGTATGGCCTCAAACAAGCACCATGTGCTGGTATGACACACTCAAAGACTTCCTGAAGAGCAAAGGCTTCAGACCTGGTTCTCTAGATCCCACTCTCTTCACAAAGACATATGACCGAGAACTGTTTGTATGCCAAATCTATGTGGATGACATTATCTTCGGCTGCATTGACAAAATATACAGTGATGAGTTTGCGCATATGATGCAAGAGCAATATCAGATGTCCATGATGGGAGAGCTGAAATTCTTCATTGGTCTTCAAATCTGTCAATAGAGAAATGACATCTTCATATCACAAGAAAAATACCTAAAAGATTGCCTGAAGAAGTTTGGAATGTAAGACTGCAAAGGGTACACGACGCCAATGCCAACCAAAGGTCAATTGGGCCCCGACGACAACGGTAAAGAGTTCGATCAAAAGGTATACCGCTCCATGATTGGTTCTTTATTGTACTTATGTGCATCTAGGCCAGATATAATGCTTAGCGTTTGCATGTGTGCCCGATTCCAAGCGGCACCAAAGGAGTCGCATCACCTCGCTATGAAGCGAATACTTCGATATTTGGCTCACACCCCAACGCTAGGATTGTGGTATCCAAAGGGCTCAGAGTTAGATCTAGTTGGATTCTCAGATGCTGATTATGCTGGTGACAAGGTTGATCGCAAGTCCACATCAGGCACTTGTCATTTTCTTGGATGATCTCTTGTCTGTTGGTCTTCAAAGAAGTAGAACTGTGTATCGTTCTCCACTGCTGAATCTGAATACATTGCTGCTGGATCTTGTTGTGCTCATTTCTCTGGATGAAGCAAACCCTCAAGGACTATGGCATCAACAAGAAGAAGGTGCCTCTCTACTGTGACAATGAAAGCGCCATCAAGATCGCTCACAATCCAGTTCAGCACTTGAAGACAAAGCACATCCAGATCCGTCATCACTTTCTCAGAGACTATGTGTTGAAGGAAGACATTGATATCATTCACGTCAACACTGAAGAGTAATTGTCAGATATCTTCACAAAGCCCTTGGATGAGAAAAGGTTTTGCAAGCTGCGGTGTGAGCTAAATATCTTAGAATCCTCAAATGTTCTGTGAATGGACACACATCCTAACGCTTATGCATATTGATGACTTAGGTTCACAACACACAAAGTAACATTGGTCTTCAATTCATGAAGACATACACTCTATGTGTGAATACTTCGGAGCGCCACGATAATTGTGCGCCGTGTCTGGGTCTAATACTTCCTATACGGTGGGTAACGCCACCACCAACCTTTCTTGAAGATTTTTGTTTGGCGTCATGTTGCATTATCTTCAAAGTTGGTTTGTCTTCAACATCGGTTTAACTTCATGATTTATCTTCACGATTGATTTGGTCTTCATTGCCTATATATAGCTATGTCCTCTACAGCATTCACTTATAGCTATGTCTTCAAGTTGCTATCTTCTGCATTAACTGAATGTGATCGGACCCTAACCCCTTCTGTGCTCATCCCTCTAACTCTCTCTATCTCTTCATATGCATTCTATTGACACGTGTCGATTGTCTTCACTGTGTCCTTGTCAGTCGAAGATATAGAGAGAAACATTTAAAATGCTTTTATTATCTCTATCCTTTTTGCCTGAATCCGAAGAAGCCGGAACGACCACCCGACAAACCAGGCGCGCGTGGGGTCATGGCACAACATTTAAGCTATTGCATGCATGCCATGTGTCCTTCGAATGTGAACCGCCAGGGGCAGCTGAGTAAATTCACTCAGCCGTCGCCCTTCCTTATAAATACACCCCCCTGCGGTCATTATTTCCTACCCCCCTCGCCGTCTCACTCAAACCTGAAGGAAATATGCCCTAGAGGCAATAATAAAGTTGTTATTTTATATTTCCTTATTCATGATAAATGTTTATTATTCATGCTAGAATTGTATTGATCGGAAACCTAAATACATGTGTGAATACATAGACAAACACTATGTCCCTAGTGAGCCTCTACTTGACTAGCTCGTTGATCAAAGATGGTTAAGGTTTCCTAACCATGGACATGAGTTGTCATTTGATAACGGGATCACATCATTAGGAGAATGATGTGATGGACAAGACCCATCCATTAGCTTAGCATAATGATCGTTCAGTTTTATTGCTACTGCTTTCTTCATGTCAAATACACATTCCTTCGACTATGAGATTATGCAACTCCCGAATACCGGAGGAATGCCTTGTGTGCTATCAAACGTCACAACGTAACTGGGTGATTATAAAGATGCTCTACAGGTATCTCCGAAGGTGTCTGTTGGGTTGGCATAGATCGAGATTAGGATTTGTCACTCCGAGTATCGGAGAGGTATCTCTGGGCCCTCTCGGTAATGCACATCATAAGAAGCCTTGCAAGCAAAGTGACTTAGTCACAGGATGATGTATTACGGAACGAGTAAAGAGACTTGCCGGTAACGAGATTGAACTAGGTATAAAGATACCGACGATCGAATCTCGGGCAAGTAACATACTGATGGACAAAGGGAATAACATATGTTGTCATAACGGTTCGACCGATAAAGATCTTCGTAGAATATGTGGGAGCCAATATGAGCATCCAGGTTCCGCTATTGGTTATTGATGACCCACAAGTATAGGGGACCTATCGTAGTCCTTTCGATAAGTAAGAGTGTCGAACCCAACGAGGAGCAGAAGGAAATGACAAGCGGTTTTCAGCAAGGTATTCTCTGCAAGCACTGAAATTATCGGTAACAGATAGTTGTGTGATAAGATAATTCGTAACGGGTAATAAGTAACAAAAGTAAACAAGGTTCAGCAAGGTGGCCCAATCCTTTTTGTAGCAAAGGACAAGCCTGGACGAACTCTTATATAAAGCAAAGCGCTCCCGAGGACACATGGGAATTGTTGTCAAGTTAGTTTTCATCATGCTCATATGATTCGCGTTCGTTACTTTGATAATTTGATATGTGGGTGGACCGGTGCTTGGGTGCTGCCCTTCCTTGGACAAGCCTCCCACTTATGATTAACCCCTCTCGCAAGCATCCGCAACTACGAAAGAAGAATTAAGATAAATCTAACCATAGCATGAAACATATGGATCCAAATCAGCCCCTTACGAAGCAACGCATAAACTAGGGTTTAAGCTTCTGTCACTCTAGCAACCCATCATCTAGTTATTACTTCCCAATGCCTTCCCCTAGGCACAAATCATGGTGAAGTGTCATGTAGTCGACGTTCACATAACACCACTAGAGGAAAGACAACATACATCTCATCAAAATATCGAATGAATACCAAATTCACATGATTACTTATAACAAGACTTCTCCTATGTCCTCAGGAACAAACATAACTACTCACAAAGCATATTCATGTTCATAATCAGAGGAGTATTAATTATCATTAAGGATCTGAACAAATGATCTTCCACCGAATAAACCAACTAGCATCAACTACAAGGAGTAATCAACACTACTAGCAACCCACAGGTACCAATCTGAGGTTTTGAGACAAAGATCGGGTACAAGAGATGAATTAGGGTTTGAGAGGAGATGGTGCTGGTGAAGATGTTGATGGAGATTGACCCCCTCTCGATGAGAGGATCGATGGTGATGACGATGGCGATGATTTCCCCCTCCCGGAGGGATGTTTCCCCGGTAGAACAGCTCCGCCGGAGACCTAGATTGGTTCTGCCCAGGTTCCGCCTCCAAACGGCGGCGCTTCGTCCCGAAAGCTTCCTTCTTATTTTTTTAGGTCAAAACATACCATATAGCAGAAGATGGGCGTCGGGGGCCTGCCAGGTGGCCCAGAAGGACGGAGGCCGCGTCCAGGGGGGTAGGGCGCGCCCTCCACCCTTGTGGATGGCAGGTGGCCCCCCTCTGGTACTTTCTTCGCCCAATATTTTTTATTAAATCCAAAATGACTCTCCGTGAAGTTTCAGGACTTTTGGAGTTGTGCAGAATAGGTCTCTAATATTTGCTCCTTTTCCAGCCCAGAATTCCAGTTGCCGGCATTCTCCCTCTTCATGTAAACCTTGTAAAATAAGAGAGAAAAGGCATAAGTATTGTGCCATAATGTGTAATAAAAACCCATAATGCAATAAATATTGATATAAAAGCATGATGCAAAATGGACATATCAACTCCCCCAAGCTTAGACCTCGCTTGTCCTAAAGCGAAAACCGATATTAAAAAACATGTCCACATGTTTAGAGATAGAGGTGTCGATAAAATAAAATACGGACATGAGGGCATCATGATCATCTTTAGAACAACACATATATTGTCATATAATTTCTTATGCTAAAGTAACAATTCGTTCACAAGGTAAAGTATGAATCAAAAACTTCATTGAAAACTAACAAGCTATGATCTCAGTCATTGAAGCAATTGCAATTTATCATAACATCGGAAAGAGTCAATTTAAGAGCTTTTCAGCAAGTCCACATACTCAACTATCATCTAGTGTTTCACAATTGCTAACACTCACGCGATACTTATGGGTTCAAAGCTTCAGTCGGACACAGAGAAAGATAGGGGCTTATAGTTTCGCCTCCCAACCTTTTACCTCAAGGGTAATGTCAACAATAATACTTTATGATGACCTACATCCGAGTGGATATATATATATCTGGATCTTTCTCCAACACATAGTGCTTGCCAAAAGAAAAAAAGTGTAAAAAGGAAAGGTGAAGATCACCATGACTCTTGTATAAGGGTAGAAGATAAAAGTAAAAGATAGGCCCTTCGCAGAGGGAAGAAGAGGTTGTCATGCACTTTTATGGTTGGATGCACAAAATCTTAATGCAAAAGAACGTCACTTTATATTGCCGCTTGTGATAAAGAACTTTATTATGCAGTCCGTCGCTTTTATTTCTTCCATATCACAAGTTCGTATACAGCTTATTTTCTTCACACTAATAGATCATACATATTTAGAGAGCAATTTTATTTGCTTGCACCGATGAAAACTTACTTGAAGGATCTTACTCAATCCATAGGTAGGTATGGTGGACTATCATGGCAAAACTGGTTTAAGGGATGTTTGGAAGCACAAGTAGTATCTCTACTTGGTGCAAAGAATTTGGCTAGCATGAGAGGGTAAGGCAAGCATAACATGTTGGAGGATCCATGACAATATAACTTCTATTCAGATATAAGAAAACATAACCCATTATGTTGTCTTCCTTGTCCAACCTCAACCTCTTAGCATGTCATATTTTGATGAGTGCTCACAATTACAAAAGATGTCCAAGATAGTATATTTATATGTGAAGCCTCTCTTTCTTTATTACTTCCTATTAATTGCAACAATGACCAAAACTATGTTTGTCAACTCCCAACAAATTTTATTCATCATACTCTTTATATGTGAAGTCATTACTCTCCATAAGATCAATATATGACCTCTTTATTTCCTTTTATTTCTTTCTCTTATTTTTATTCCCTCAAGATCATAGCAAGAAAGCAAAGCCCTCAACTCAAAACTACTCTTTATTATATATAGCTCACGGACTCGTTTACAAAGAGGGAACATAAAGCAAAACTCAAAGCTAGATCATACTAAAACTTTATTCTACTAGATCAAGATATAACCAAAAGGATCGAACTAAGAAAAAAAATGATAGAAGTAAAGGTGTGATAGTGTGGTACGATACCGGGGCACCTCCCCCAAGCTTGGCAGCTACCAAGGGGAGTGCCCATACCCATGTATTTAGATCTCTTTCTTCGGAGGCGGTGATAAGCAGTTCTATAAGTAGTTCTATAAGCCCATAATGCATCATCAAGTTTCTTAGACCAATTCTTTCTAGATCTATTAACAGTCTTTTGCAAAATCAATTTAATCTCTCTATTGCTCAATTCTACTTGACCCCTAACTGAGGATGATATGGAGATGCAATTCTATGGTTAACATCATACTTAGCAAGCAATTTATGGAAAGCACCATGAATAAAATGTGAACCACCATCAGTCATCAAATATCTAGGGACTCTAAATCTCAGAAAAATAACTTCGTTAAGCATCTTAATAGAAGTGTTATGATCAGCACTACTAGTTGGAATAGCTTCTACCCACTTAGTAACATAATCAACAACAACTAAAATATGTCTATACCCATTAGAGGAAGGAAAAGGCCCCATATAATCAAAGCCCCAAACATCGAATGGTTCAATAACAAGTGAATAATTCATAGGCATTTCCTGACGTCTACTAATATTACCAATTCTCTGGCATTCATCACAAGAAAAGACAAACTTACGAGCATCCTTGAAGAGAGTAGGCCAATAAAAACCAGATTGCAATACCTTATGTGCAGCTCTATCTCCAGCGTGGTGTCCTCCGTAAGACTCGGAGTGGCACTTGCGTAGGATCTGTTCCTGTTCATGCTCAGGTACACAACGTCTAATAACACCATCTACTCCTTCTTTATAAAGGTGTGGGTCATCCCAAAAGTAATGTCTAAAATCATAGAAAAACCTTTTCTTTTGCTGGTATGTGAAACTAGGTGGTATAAATTTAGCAACAATGTAATTAGCATAATCTGCATACCATGGAGTATTATGAGGAGTATTTATGACAGCTAATTGTTCATTAGGAAATCTATCATCGATAGACAGTGGGTCATCAAGAACATTTTCTAACCTAGACAAATTGTCTACAACGGGGTTCTCAGCTCCCTTTCTATCAATAATATGCAAATCAAATTCTTGTAGCAAGAGAACCCATCTAATAAGTCTAGGTTTAGCATCTTTCTTTTCCATAAGATATTTAATAGCAGCATGATCAGTGTGAACAGTTACTTTGGAATCAACAATATAGGATCTGAACTTATCACAAGCAAAGACAACTGCTAAAAAAGCTTTTTCAGTAGTAGCATAATTCCTCTGGGCACTGTCTAGAGTTTTACTAGCATAATGAATTACATTCAATTTCTTATCAACTCTTTGCCCTAGAACAGCACCAATAGCATAATCACTAGCATCACACATAATTTCAAAGGGTAAATTCCAATCAGGTGGCTGAACAATAGGTGCAGAAATCAAGGATTTCTTAAGTATTTCAAATGCTTCTACACAATCATCATAAAAAACAAAAGGAACATCTTTTTGCAAGAGATTAGTGAGAGGCCTACAAATTTTAGAGAAGTCTTTAATAAACCTCCTATAGAAGCCAGCATGGCCAAGGAAACTTCTTATACCTTTGATATCTTTAGGACACGACATTTTTTCAATAGCATCTACTTTAGCTTTATCAACTTCAATACCTCTTTCAGAAATTTTATGCCCCAAGACAATACCTTCATTAACCATAAAGTGGCACTACTCCCAATTCAAAACAAGATTAGTTTCTTCACATCTCTGCAAAACTCGATCAAGGTTGCTTAAGCAATCATCAAAAGAAGTTCCATAAACGGAGAAATCATCCATCAAAACCTCAACAATCTTTTCACAAAAATCAGAGAATATAGCAGTCATACATTGAAAGGTAGCAGGTGCATTGCATAAACCAAAAGGCATACGTCTATAAGCAAAGGTACCGAAAGGGTAAATAAAAGTGGTCTTTTCCTGATCATCTTTTAACACAGGTATTTGAGAAAAACCAGAATAACCATCTAGAAAGCAAAAATGTGTATGTTTGGATAATCTTTCTAGCGTTTGATCAATAAAAGGTAGAGGGTAATGATCTTTTCTAGTAGCTTTATTTAATTTGCGAAAATCAATTACCATTCTATAACCTGTAACAATTCTTTGTGGGATCAATTCATTCTTATCATTAGGAACAACAGTAATACCTCCCTTCTTAGGGACACAATGAACAGGACTTACCCACTTACTATCAGCAATAGGATAAATTATACCTGCCTCCAGAAGCTTTAGTATTTCATTTCTTACCACTTCTTTCATCTTAGGATTTAACCGTCGTTGGTGATCAACAACTGGGTTAGCATCATTCTCCAAATTAATTTTGTGCTGACATAGAGTGGGACTAATGCCCTTAAGATCATCAAGAGTATATCCAATAGCGGCACGGTGCTTCTTCAGAGTTTTCAATAATTTCTTTTCTTCATGCTCTGAAAGGTTAGCACTAATAATAACAGGATATATCTTATTTTCATCGAGATAAGCATATTTCAAAGTTTCCGATAATTTTTTAAGCTCAAACACGGGATCACCCTTGGGTGGAGGAGGATCCCCAAGGATTTCAACAGGCAAATTGTGTTTCAAAATAGGCCCTTGATTAAAGAATATCTCATCTATTTCCCTTCTTTCATTCATAAACATATCATTCTCATGGTCTAGCAAATATTGTTCTAAGGGATCAGTAGGAGGCACGGAAATAGAAGCAAGACCAATAATTTCATCCTTACTAGTCAATTCTTTATCATGAGGTTGTCTACGAAATTTAGAGAAATTAAAATCATGAGACATATCCCCTAAACCGACAGTAACAATATCTTTCTCGCAATCTATCTTAGCATTAACAGTATTCAAGAAAGGTCTACCAAATATAATGGGACAAAAGTCATCTTGTGGGGAAGAAAGAACAAGAAAATCAGTAGGGTATTTTATTTTCCCACACAAGACTTCAACATCTCTAACAATCCCAATTGGTGAAATAGTATCTCTATTGGCAAGCTTAATAGTAACATCAATATCTTCTATCTCAGCAGGTGCAATATCATTCATAATTTCTTTATATAAGGAAAAAGGAATTGCACTCACACTAGCACCCATATCACATAAGCCATGATAACAATGATCTCCTATTTTAACTGAAACAACAGGCATGCCAACAACGGGTCTATGTTTATCTTTACTATCGGGTTTAGCAATTCTAGCAGCTTCATCACAGAAATAAATAACATGCCCATCAATATTATCAACCAAGAGATCTTTAACCATAGCAATACTAGGTTCAACTTTAATTTGCTCAGGGGGTGTAGGTGTTCTAGTATAACTCTTATAAACCACAGTTGAAGCTTTAGCATGATCCTTTATTCTAACAGGAAAAGGTGGTTTCTCAATATAAGCAGTAGGAACAATAGGATCAACATTATAAGTAATAGTTTCTTCTTCAGCTTTAATAGGTTCTACTACTTTAACTTCAATGGGAGGATGATATTTAAACCACTTCTCCTTAGGGAGATCAACATGAGTAGCAAAAGATTCACAGAAAGAAGCTACTATCTCAGAGTCAAGTCCATATTTAGTGCTAAAATCACGAAAAGCATCGGTATCCATAAAAGATTTAACACAATCAAACTTAAGGTTTATACCTGACTCCTTACCTTTGTCGAGTTCCCAATCTTCAGAGTTGCATTTAATTCTTTCCAATAAATCCCATTTGAATTCAATAGTCTTCTTCATAAAAGAACCAGTACAAGAAGTATCGAGCATGGATCGATCATTATGAGAAAGCCGAGCATAAATTTTTTGAATAATAATTTCTCTTGGGAGCTCATGATTGGGGCATGAATATAACATTGACTTAAGCCTCCCCCAAGCTTGAGCGATACTTTCTCCTTCACGAGGCCAAAAATTATATATATAATTCCGATCACGATGAACCAGATGCATAGGATAAAACTTCTGATGAAATTCCAATTTCAATCGGTTGTAGTTCCATGATCCAATATCATCGCATAGCCTATACCATGTCAAAGCCTTCTCCTTCAAAGATAAAGTTAAGACCTTCTTCTTGACTTCATCCTCGGGTAAACCTGCAAGCTTAAATAATCCACAAACTTCATCCACATAGATTAGATGGATTTCAGGATGTAATGTTCCATCTCCTATGTAAGGATGACCTAGCAGTTTCTCTATCATACCCGAAGGAATTTCGTAATAAATATTTTCAGTAGGTGCAGTAGGTTGAGGGGCAACTCTTCGCTCTTCCGGTCGGGGTGAAGATACCCCGAACAAACCCCTCAAAGGATTATTTTCCATAGTAACAAGTGACAGTAAATTTCAGCACACTATATAAATGTTTCCTTACCAAAGGCGCTTCACTCCCCGGCAACGGCGCCAGAAAAGAGTCTTGATGACCCACAAGTATAGGGGATCTATCATAGTCCTTTCGATAAGTAAGAGTGTCGAACCCAACGAGGAGCAGAAGGAAATGCCAAGCGGTTTTCAGCAAGGTATTCTCTGCAAGCACTGAAATTATCGGTAATAGATAGTTGTGTGATAAGATAATTCGTAACGGGTAATAAGTAACAAAAGTAAACAAGGTGCAGCAAGGTGGCCCAATCCTTTTTGTAGCAAAGGACAAGCCTGGATGAACTCTTATATAAAGCAAAGCGCTCCAAAGGACACATGGGAATTGTTGTCAAGTTAGTTTTCATCATGCTCATATGATTCGCGTTCGTTACTTTGATAATTTGATATGTGGGTGGACCGGTACTTGGGTGCTGCCCTTCCTTGGACAAGCCTCCCACTTATGATTAACCCCTCTCACAAGCATCCGCAACTACGAAAGAAGAATTAAGAAAAATCTAACCATAGCATGAAACATATGGATCCAAATCAGCCCCTTACGAAGCAACGCATAAACTAGGGTTTAAGCTTCTGTCACTCTAGCAACCCATCATCTACTTATTACTTCCCAATGACTTCCCCTAGGTCCAAATCATGGTGAAGTGTCATGTAGTCGACGTTCACATAACACCACTAGAGGAAAGACAACATACATCTCATCAAAATATCGAACGAATACCAAATTCACATGATTACTTATAACAAGACTTCTCCCATGTCCTCAGGAACAAATGTAACTACTCACAAAGCATATTCATGTTCATAATCAGAGGAGTATTAATTATCATTAAGGATCTGAACAAATGATCTTCCACCGAATAAACCAACTAGCATCAACTACAAGGAGTAATCAACACTACTAGAACCCATAGGTACCAACCTGAGGTTTTGAGACAAAGATCGGGTACAAGAGATGAACTAGGGTTTGAGAGGAGATGGTGCTAGTGAAGATGTTGATGGAGATTGACCCCCTCTCGATGAGAGGATCGATGGTGATGACGATGGCGATGATTTCCCCCTCCCGGTGGGATGTTTCCCCGGCAGAACAGCTTCGCCAGAGCCCTAGATTGGTTCTGCCCAGGTTCCGCCTCCAGACGGCGACGCTTCGTCTCGATAGCTTCCTTCTTATTTTTTCAGGTCAAAACACACCATATAGCAGAAGATGGGCATCGGGGGCCTGCCAGGTGGCCCACAAGGATGGGGGGCGCGCCCTCCACCCTTGTGGATGGCAG
Source organism: Thinopyrum elongatum (assembly GCA_011799875.1). Taxonomy (NCBI): domain Eukaryota; kingdom Viridiplantae; phylum Streptophyta; class Magnoliopsida; order Poales; family Poaceae; genus Thinopyrum; species Thinopyrum elongatum. The sequence goes on from CM022297.1 coordinate 465,567,345, forward strand.
GTGGGCCCCCTCTGGCACTTTCTTCGCCCATTATTTTTTATTAAATCCAAAATGACTCTCCGTGAAGTTTCAGGACTTTTGGAGTTGTGCAGAATAGATCTCTAATATTTGCTCCTTTTCCAGCCCAGAATTCCAGCTGCCGGCATTCTCCCTCTTCATGTAAACCTTGTAAAATAAGAGAGAAAAGGCATAAGTATTGTGCCATAATGTGTAATAACAGCCCATAATGCAATAAATATTGATATAAAAGCATGATGCAAAATGGACGTATCAGTTATTGACCGGAGAAGTGTCTCGGTCATGTCTACATAGTTCTCGAACCCGTAGGGTCCGCACGCTTAACGTTCGATGACGATTTAGTATTATATGAGTTATGTGATTTGGTGACCGAATGTTGTTCGGAGTCCTGGATGAGATAACGGACATGACGAGGAGTCTCGAAATGTTTGAGAGGTAATGATTGATATATAGGATGATGGTATTCGGACACCGGAAGTGTTCCGGGGGGTACCGGGTACATATCGGGTCATCGGAAGGGGTTCCGGGCACCCCCGGCAAAAGATATGGGCCTAATGGGCCAAGAGGGGAAACACAGCAGCCAGCAGGGGCTGCTGCGCCCCCCATATGGGCCGCACCAGAGGAGAAGGAAAGAGGGGAAGAGAGAAGGAAGGGGAGGGATTCGGCCTCCCCCTTCCTTCCCACCTCCCTCCTCTTTCCTTCCCACTCCGGTAAGTAAGGAAGGGGGGACGCACCACTTGGGAAATCCCAAGTAGGATTCGGATCCTACTTGGGGCGCCCCATGGCTGCCTCTCCTCTCCTCCCACCTATATATATGTGGGGAGGGGGGGCGCCTAGAACACACAACATCAACTGTTAGTCGTGTGCGGCGCCCCCCTCCACAGATTACACCCTCGGTCATATTCTCGCGGTGCTTAGGCGAAGCCCTGCGCGGATCACTTCACCATCATCGTCACCACGCCGTTGTGCTGACGGAACTCATCTACTTCCTCGACACTTTGCTGGATCAAGAGTTCGAGGGACGTCATCGAGCTGAACGTGTGCAGAACTCGGAGGTGCCGTACGTTCGGTGCTTGATCGTTTGGAACGAGAAGAAGTTCGACTACATCAACCGCGTTGTCAAACGCTTTCGCTTTCGGTCTACGAGGGTACGTAGACACACTCTCCCCTCTCGTTGCTATGCATCTCCTAGATTGATCTTGTGTGAGCGCAGGAATTTTTTTGAAATTGCATGCTACGTTACCCAACAGTGGCATCAGAGCCAGGTCTATGCGTAGATGATATGCACGAGTAGAACACAAAGAGTTGTGGGCGGTGATAGTCATACTGCTTACCACCAACGTCTTATTTTGATTCGGTGGTATTGTTGGATGAAGCGGCCTGGACCAACCTTACATGACCACGTTCAAGAGACCGGTTCCACCGACAGACATGAAACTAGATTTGCATAAAGGTGGCTGGCGGGTGTCTGTTTATCCTACTTTAGTTGAATCGAATTTGACTGCGGCCGGTCCTTGTTGAAGGTTAAAACAGCAAACTTGATAAATCACCATTGTGGTTTTGATGCGTAGGTAAGAACGGTTCTTGCTAGAAGCCCGTAGCAGCCACGTAAAACTTGCAACAACAAAGTAGAGGACGTCTAACTTGTTTTTGCAGGGCATGTTGTGATGTGATATGGTCAAGACATGATGTGATATACGTTTTTGTATGAGATGATCATGTTTTGTAAAAGTTATCGGCAACTGGCAGGAGCCTTATGGTTGTCGCTTTATTGTATGAAATGCAAACGCCATGTAATTGCTTTACTTTATCACTATGCGTTAGCGATAGTTGTAGAAGCAATAGTTGGCGAGACGACCACGACGCAACGATGGAGATCAAGGTGTCGAGCCGGTGACGATGGAGATCATGACGATGCTTTGGAGATGGAGATCAAAAGCACAAGATGATGATGGCCATATCATGTCACATATTTTGATTGCATGTGATCTTTATCCTTTATGCATCTTATTTTGCTTAGAACGACGGTAGCATTATAAGATGATCCCTTCACTAAATTTCAAGGTATAAGTGTTCTCCCTAAGTATGCACTGTTGCAACAGTTCGTCGTGTTGAGACACCACGTGATGATCGAGTGTGATAGACTCTACGTTCAAATACAACGGGGGCAAGACAGTTTTGCACATGCGGAATACTCGGGTTAAACTTGACGAGCCTAGCATGTACAGACATGGCCTCGGAACATTGGAGACCGAAAGGTCGAACGTGAATCATATAGTAGATATGATCAACATAGAGATGTTCACCATTGATGACTACTCCATCTCACGTGATGATCGGACACGGTTTAGTTGATTTGGATCACGTATCACTTAGATGACTTGAGGGATGTCTATTTAAGTGGGAGTTCATTAGTAATTTGATTAATTGAACTTAATTTATCATGAACTTAGTCCTGATAGTTTTTGCATATCTATGTTGTAGATCAATGGCCTGTGCTACCGTTCCCTTGAATTTTAATGCGTTCCTAGAGAAAGCTAAGTTGAAAGATTATGGTAGCAACTACACGGACTGGGTCCGTAACTTGAGGATTATCCTCATTGCTGCATATAAGAATTATGTCCTTGATGTACCGCTAGGTGAAAGGCCTGCTGCAGGAGCAGATCCTGATGTTATGAACGTCTGGCAAGCTCGATCTGATAACTACTCGATAGTTCAGTGTGCCATGCTTTACGGCTTAGAATCGGGACTTCAAAGACGTTTTGAACGTCATGTAGCATATGAGATGTTCCAAGAGTTGAAGTTAATATTTCAAGCAAATGCCCGAGTTGAGAGATATGAAGTCTCCAACAAGTTCTATAGCTGCAAGATGGAGGAGAACGGTTCTGTCAGTGAACAAATACTCAGAATGTCTGGATATCATAATCACTTGACTCAGCTGGGAGTTAATCTTCCAGATGATAGTGTTATTGACAGAGTTCTTCAATCACTGCCACCAAGCTACAAAGGCTTCGTGATGAACTATAATATGCAAGGGATGGAGAAGACAATTCCCGAGCTCTTCGCAATGCTCAAAGCTGCGGAGGTAGAAATCAAGAAGGAGCATCAAGTGTTGATGGTTAACAAGACCACTAGTTTCAAGAAAAAGGACAAGGGAAAGAAGGGAAACTTCAAGAAGAATGGCAAGCAAGTTGCCACTCTCGGGAAGAAGCCCAAAGCTGGACCCAAGCCTAAAACTGAGTGCTTCTACTGCAAAGGGACTGGTCACTGGAAGCGGAATTGCCCCGAGTATTTGGCGGATAAGAAGGATGGCAAAGTGAATAAAGGTATATTTGATATACATGTTATTGATGTGTACCTTACTAATGCTCGTAGTAGCACCTGGGTATTTGATACTGGTTCGGTTGCTCATATTTGTAACTCGAAACAGGAGCTATAGAATAAATGAAGATTGGCTAAGGACGAGGTGACGATGCGCGTTGGGAATGGTTCCAAGGTCGATGTGATCGCCGTCGGCACGCTACCTCTACATCTACCTTCGGGATTAGTTTTAGACCTCAATAATTGTTATTTGGTGCCAGCGTTGAGCATGAACATTATATCTAGATCTTGTTTATTGCGAGACAGTTATTCATTTAAATCAGAGAATAATGGTTGTTCTATTTATATGAGTAATATCTTTTATGGTCATGCACCCTTGATGAATGGTCTATTCTTGTTGAATCTCGATCGTGGTGATACACATATTCATAATATTGATGCCAAAAGATGCAAAGTTGATAATGATAGTGCAACATATTTGTGGCACTGCCGTTTAGGTCATATTGGTGTAAAGCGCATGAAGAAACTCCATGCAGATGGGCTTTTGGAATCACTTGATTATGAATCATTTGATACTTGTGAACCATGCCTCATGGGCAAGATGACTAAAACTCCGTTCTCCGGAACAATGGAGCGAGCTAATGACTTATTGGAAATAATACATAACGATGTATGTGGTCCGATGAGTGTTGAAGCACGCGACGGGTATCGTTATTTTCTGACCTTCACAGATGATTTGAGCAGATATGGGTATATCTACTTGATGAAACATTAGTCTGAAACATTTGAAAAGTTCAAAGAATTTCAGAGTGAAGTAGAAAATCATCGTAACAAGAAAATAAAGTTTCTACGATCTGATCGCGGAGGCGAATATTTGAGTTACGAGTTTGGCCTTCATTTAAAATAATGTGGAATAGTTTCACAACTCACGCCACCTGGAACACCACAGCGTAATGGTGTGTCCGAACGTCGTAACCGTACTTTATTAGATATGGTGCGATCTATGATGTCTCTTACTGATTTACCACTATCATTTTGGGGTTATGCATTAGAGACAGCTGCATTCATGTTAAATAGGGCACCGTCTAAATCCGTTGAGACGACACCGTATGAACTATGGTTTGGCAAGAAACCTAAGCTGTCATTTTTTAATGTTTGGGGTTGCGACACTTATGTCAAAAGGCTTCAGCCTGATAAGCTCGAACCCAAATCGGAGAAGTGCGTCTTCATAGGACACCCTAAGGAAACAATTGGGTACACCTTCTACCACAGATCTGAAGGCAAAATCTTTGTTGCCAAGAATGGAACCTTTCTAGAGAAGGAGTTTCTCTCGAAAGAAGTGAGTGGGAGGAAAGTAGAACTTGATGAGGCAATCGTACCTTCTCTCGAATTGGAAAGTAGTTCATCAGAGAAAACCGTTCCCGTGATGCCTACACCAACTAGAGAGGAAGCTAATGATGATGATCATGAAACTTTGGATCAAGTTACTACAGAACCTCGTAGGTCAACCAGAACACGATCCGCACCAGAGTGGTACGGGAATCCTGTACTGGAAGTCATGTTACTAGACCAAGGCAAACCTACGAACTATGAAGAAGCTATGATGAGCCCAGATTCCGACAGATGGCTTGAGGCCATGAAATCTGAGATAGGATCCATGTATGAGAACAAAGTGTGGACTTTGGTGGACTTGCCCGATGATCGACGAGCCATAGAGAATAAATGGATCTTCAAGAAGAAGACTGACGCCGATGGTAATGTTACTATCTACAAAGCTCGACTTGTCGCAAAAGGTTTTCGACAAGTTCAAGGAGTTGACTACGATGAGACTTTCTCACCCGTAGCAATGCTTAAGTCCGTCCGAATCATGCTAGCAATTGCCGCGTTTTATGATTATGAAATCTGGCAAATGGACGTCAAAACTGCATTCCTTAATGGATTTCTTAAAGAAGAGTTGTATATGATGCAACCAGAAGGTTTTGTCGATCCTAAAGGTGCTAACAAAGTGTGCAAGCTCCAGTGATCCATCTATGGACTGGTGCAAGCATCTCGGAGTTGGAATATACGCTTTGATGAGGTGATCAAAGCATATGGTTTTATACAGAATTTCGGAGAAGCCTGTATTTACAAGAAAGTGAGTGGGAGCTCTGTGGCATTTCTAATATTATATGTGGATGACATATTGTTGATTGGAAATGATGTAGAATTTCTGGATAGCATAAAAGGATACTTGAATAAGAGTTTTTCAATGAAAGACCTCAGTGAAGCTGCTTATATATTGGGCATCAAGATCTATAGGGATAGATCAAGACGCTTATTAGAACTTTCACAAAGCACATACCTTGATAAAGTTTTGAAGAAGTTCAAAATGGATCAGTCAAAGAAAGGGTTCTTGCCTGTGTTGCAAGGTGTGAAGTTGAGTAAGACTCAATGCCCGACCACTGCAGAAGATAGAGAGAAAATGAAAGTCATTCCCTATGCTTCAGCCATAGGTTCTATCATGTATGCTATGCTGTGTACCAGACCTGATGTGTGCCTTGCCATAAGTTTGGCAGGGAGGTACCAAAGTGATCCAGGAGTGGATCACTGGACAGCGGTCAAGAACATCCTGAAGTACCTGAAAAGGACTAAGGATATGTTTCTCGTTTATGGAGGTGACAAAGAGCTCGTCGTAAATGGTTACGTCGATGCTAGTTTTGACACTGATCCGGATGACTCTAAGTCACAAACTGGATACGTATTTATATTGAATGGTGGAGCTGTTAGTTGGTGCAGTTCCAAGCAGAGCGTCGTGGCGGGATCTACATGTGAAGCGGAGTACATAGCTGCTTCGAAAGCAGCAAATGAAGGAGTTCATATCCAATCTAGGTGTAATACCTAGTGCATCGGGTCCAATGAAAATCTTTTGTGACAATACTGGAGCAATTGCCTTAGCGAAGGAATCCAGATTTCACAAAAGAACCAAACACATCAAGAGACACTTCAACTCCATCCATGATCAAGTCAAGGAGGGAGACATAGAGATTTGCAAAATACATACGGATCTGAATGTAGCAGACCCGTTGACTAAGCCTCTTCCACGAGCAAAACATGATCAGCACCAAGACTCCATGGGTGTTAGAATCATTACAATATAATCTAGATTATTGACTCTAGTGCAAGTGGGAGACTAAAGAAAATGTGCCCTAGAGGCAATAATAAAGTTGTTATTTTATATTTCCTTATTCATGATAAATGTTTATTATTCATGCTAGAATTGTATTGATCGGAAACCTAAATACATGTGCGAATACATAGACAAACACTGTGTCCCTAGTGAGCCTCTACTTGACTAGCTCGTTGATCAAAGATGGTTAAGGTTTCCTAACAATGGACATGAGTTGTCATTTGATAATGGGATCACATCATTAGGAGAATGATGTGATGGACAAGACCCATCCGTTAGCTTAGCATAATGATCGTTCAGTTTTATTGCTACTGCTTTCTTCATGTCAAATACACATTCCTTAGACTATGAGATTATGCAACTCCCGGATACCGGAGGAATGCCTTGTGTGCTATCAAACGTCACAACGTAACTGGGTGATTATAAAGATGCTCTACAGGTATCTCCGAAGGTGTCTGTTGGGTTGGCATAGATCGAGATTAGGATTTGTCACTCCAAGTATCGGAGAGGTATCTCTGGGCCCTCTCAGTAATGCACATCATAAGAAGCCTTGCAAGCAAAGTGACTTAGTCATAGGATGATGTATTACGGAACGAGTAAAGAGACTTGCCGGTAATTAGATTGAACTAGGTATAAAGATACCGACGATCGAATCTCGGGCAAGTAACATACCGATGGACAAAGGGAATAACGTATGTTGTCATAACGGTTCGACCGATAAAGATCTTCGTAGAATATGTGGGAGCCAATATGAGCATCCAGGTTCCGCTATTGGTTATTGACCGGAGAAGTGTCTCGGTCATGTCTACATAGTTCTCGAACTCGTAGGGTCCGCACGCTTAACGTTCGATGGTGATTTGGTGATCGAATGTTGTTTGGAGTCCTGGATGAGATCACGGACATGACGAGGAGTCTTGAAATGGTCGAGAGGTAAAGATTGATATATAGGACGATGGTATTCGGACACCGGAAGTGTTCCGGGGGTACCGGGTACATATCGGGTCACCAGAAGGGGTTCCGGGCACCCACGGCAAAAGATATGGGCGTAATGGGCCAAGAGGGGAAATGCAGCAGCCAGCAGGGGCTGCTGCACCCCCCATATGGTCCGCACCAGAGGAGAAGGAAAGAGGGGAAGAGAGAAGGAAGGGGAGGGATTCGGCCTCCCCCTTCCTTCCCTCCTCCCTCCTCTTTCCTTCCCACTCCGGTAAGTAAGGAAGGGGGGGAGGGCGCACCACTTGGGAAACCCCAAGTAGGATTCGGATCCTACTTGGGGCGCCCCATGGCTGCCTCTCCTCTTCTCCCACCTATATATATGTGGGGAGGGGGGCGCCTAGAACACACAACATCAACTGTTAGCCGTGTGCGGCGCCCCCCTCCACAGATTACACCCTCGGTCATATTCTCGCGGTACTTAGGCGAAGCCCTGCGCGGATCACTTCACCATCACCGTCACCACGCCGTTGTGCTGACGGAACTCATCTACTTCCTCGACACTTTGCTGGATCAAGAGTTCGAGGGACGTCATCGAGCTGAACGTGTGCAGAACTCGGAGGTGCCGTACGTTCGGTGCTTGATCGGTCGGAACGAGAAGAAGTTCGACTACATCAACCGCGTTGTCAAACGCGTCCACTTTCGGTCTACGAGGGTACGTAGACACACTCTCCCCCTCTCGTTGCTATGCATCTCCTAGATAGATCTTGCGTGAGCGTAGGATTTTTTTTGAAATTGCATGCTACGTTACCCAACAAAACCCTAGCGCCATCGCTAGCTTCCGTCGTCGCCGGAGACGAAGCTCTTCGCTGCCGTGACTTCTTCGTCGTCGTCACGCCGGTCGCAGATCTTCTTCCATCCGCCGCCACCGTAGGTGTCTTTCGCCGCCAATAGGGCGCGAAAGATTGGACTGCTCGGCCTCCATCCACAACTCGTCTAGCAGTCTCATTTGTTCTTGAGCGGTAATTAAAAGTCTATTTTTACCGCACGATTGATTCGTCAAAACTTTCTATGTCTTCGTAAAGTTGTTTCTGCACTTCCAAATCTGGATCCTTACTTCTATGCATCTCATGACTCGCAAGTACTTTCACTTATGCTTCAGTACTAGTTAGATTCCTCACTTGTACTTATTCATGGATTCGTACAAATCTGGAACCAACTCACATCTATAAGTGAATGTCTTCGCGCTATGAGGTCAATGCACTGGTACAGCGAGGTGCTATACAAACAGTTTTAACCCCTTTCCGCGATGGTGTTCTGAACCGTCACCTAGTGAATGACTGCGATAGGGGGGTCCTTCCCACACGACCCAGAAACCGTCGGGGATATGCCCTCCTGGCACACACGCTCGGCAAAATGAGGTCGTGTGCGACCGGCGAGCGATCAAATACGGTTATGCGTACAGTAGTGCTAAAAAAATAGAATTATACAGGCGAAATTGTTTCCGGTCGTAAGTACATCCCACACAGTCAGTCCCCGCTAAACGTTTCCGTTCGTATAGACATCCCACACAGTCGCTCCAAGGAAAACGTTTCCGTTCGTAGGTACATCACACACAATTTTTCCCGTTAAATCGTTTGTGATAGCGTTGCCATTGCACACGATATTAACAATTTTATCGTTTGCGTTATTGAATGCATCACACACGGTGCGTAGAAGAAACTGTGTGGCAAAGGCTGTCCATCACACACAGTTTTTATGTGGTAAACGTTTGCGCAAGGTGGCCTAACGCAAACAATTTTTAAGAGGATGTCGTGTGTGATTGTTCATTGATCCAACACGGTTTATTCCTAGAAACTGTGTGTGTTGCCTGAGGTCATCGCCCACGGTGTTTTCTCAATAACCGTTTGCAATAGAAAAACCCAATTAGCAGGATAATTGGCCATTAGCAGGTTAATTGCCCTATTATTAATAATCCATTTATTAATCTAATTGACATTCATATTAAGCACATAATATATTTCATTTCCATATTAAGGAAGCATGATTTCATAATTGAAATACATCAGAGTACAACATGACATAGCTTCAACACTCAGCTACCCCATTACACAACTGCACCAGCACCAAGTTTCACATGCAACATCTAGAAACTTTCAAAATTAGCATCATAGATGGTACATAGACAGATGCATCTCATCTGGAAAACTGCTGAAGCGGAAGGCGAATATTGAGCCTTCATTCATGTTGAAGGTCTTTGCAACTTTAGGTCAGTGCTTGTGGATGATTGATCGTCCATCCTTCGTCCTCTTCAGGAACACTTCAATATTGAACCGTGAGTGTTGCATGAAAACCTTCCTCGCCTCCTGACCATAGAGGTGGTTTGAGAGGTAATCATCAGTGAACTGCTTTGTAAAGGCCTGAAAATAAGGATCTGCATAAATATCTTCTCTATATTGGAAATGGGGCAAAGGAATAAAAAAAGGCAAGGTATAATAGTTAGTACCATCTTGTAGTGAACTGATGTCTTCTTCGTTGTGCAGACAAAGATCTTGTTGTTTTTTGTCGCTAATTTCTTTATCCTAACAATCTTTCTGAGTTTCTTGACTTGATTGATATTCATGGACAACTCATTTCCCCATATGCAAAAAGGGTCGAACAGTGGATCAAAACCTCTGACAGCAGGACCTACATGTGCAAGACCAAATTGTTAAAAACCTAAATATTAGAATGGTTCCTGCAACTGCACAATAATATGCTATTAGACAACGGACCATGCATGTGCTAACCTCGATTGTAAACCTCAGTGCTTCCCATTGTTTCCCTGCAACACATATAAGGTAGTTAGTCATCAGGTTAAGTGAGGGTTCGCATGCTATCAGTAAAATATGTTGATGAAAAATAAGCACATTGCAGATTCATTAGATTAATTCAAGCCACATGGAAAACCCATTTATCCAAACCAAGCATGATTAAGAACTAGGAAATATAGCACTTGTATATGTTTCTCATGTATTAAGTGCAGCCAAATTCGATTTATTCCTCACATGCACAACAATACAAAATTCTACCCACGACAATTGGACATCGCATTGCAGAATTGAACCAAGCAGTTAACTAAACACCACAACAAATGAACCAAACATTAACTGAGCACCACATTGCACAATATAACATACTCCTAATAGAAGATCAGACAGTTAACCAAACCAAGCATGCTTAACAACTTGGAAATATAGCAATTGTATTTGTTTCTCATGTATTTAGTACAGCCAAATTTGATTTACTTCTCACATGGTATACAATAACAGAATGCACCCACAACTATTGAACATCGCATTGCAGAATTGAACCAAATAGTTAACTAAACACCACAACAAATGAACCAAATGTTAACTGAGCACCACATTGCACAATGTATAACATACTAGAAGATCAGACAGTTATCCAAACCAAGCATGCTTGACAACTTGGAAATATAGCAATTGTATTCGTTTCTCATGTATTTTCAAAGATAAATTCGATTTATTTCTCACATGGAAGACAATACAAAATTGCAGCCTGAAGAATTGAACATCACATTTGCAGAATTGAACCAAATAGTTAACTAAAGACGACAACTAATTAACCAAACAGTTAATAAGTGAGCACCACACTGCACGACATATAGAACATATACACTAGAGCAACAGATTGCATGGTAAAATTAGATAGCACAATTCACTAGAATTTGTTTAGGAAAGGCAGGAATGGCAAGGTGCTCCTCCAAGATCTGGGGGTCGGCACGAATGGCAGCCATCGCGACATCATCCGCGCATGCGGCCGCGATTTGCTTCTCCGCTGCCAAATGCTCCTTGAGCTCCTGGCTATACTGCGTGCACCATGGCTTAGGGCGGCGCTTATTTGGTGGAGGGGTCAGTGATTTGGGTGGAAGGTGTCGCGCCGGCGGTCGGGGCATGTGGGATGTGGAAGGAGGAGGAGGATGGGGGTCGGGTGTGGATTACCTGCCTGGATAGACGAGGCCGAGCAGCGTGAAGGAGGGTCGCCGGCGAGGAGGCGGCGCTACAAGCAAGGAGTGAAGGTTTCAACTTGGAAAGGAAGGCGGAAACAGGGGAAATGTGGCTTTTGGTAAGGGGGAGGGGGCGGGGAGGTAGATATTTCCGCGGAAGCCAAAAATTTTGAACCGGTTCAGCGAAAAAACTGGCGCGCAAAGTGTCATCAGACACGGTCCCTTATTCAGAACTGTGTACGATATGTGAACATCACAAACGATTCAGATAGCTTAACCCGTGTGTGATGAGTTTGAACATCAAAAATTTTGGTTCGAATTTCCCTGGTTACAGTGGTCATCCACGTCATTGCATAATTTGGGTACACAAAGGAGACTACAGCACACCCACACTTCTTAATCGAGCAAGTTCAGCAATTAAACAGAGCTAGCTGACCTAAACATTACTCTAACAAATTAAAGACCGGCGCTCTTAATTAAACAAAACAAAGAGTACTACTACGCCTGGTGCTCGTCGATCTCCGCCGCCTCCTCCATGTCCAGCTCGCGCCCGACGGTCTCCTGGGGAAGGGGCTCCATGGCATCCATCGCACCATACTCGGCAAGCATCTCGCCATCCGCGTCCGCCATCTCTTTGGAAAAGGCCGCCATGAGCTGGGCGTGCGCGGCCGCGATCTGGGCTTGGACGGGCTCCGTCGTGGCAAGGTATGCGGCAGAGGAACGGACGGCTACTCGAACGCTCTCGACGATTGCCAACTCTTCGGCCGTGGGTTGCCGACTGTTGTCGGAGAAGCTTCGTTTGATTTGTGTGGTGACCGCCACGAGCTGGGTGTGGGCGGCCTCGACATGGTCGTGGGCGGCCTCCATTAGGGCTAAGGCCGCCGCTGCGGAACGGACAGCTGTTGTGCCGCTCTCGCCAGTTGCTATCCCCGAGGCAGATGTTGCTGCCGCCACCAGAGAAGCAACAGCGGCCGTTTGGGCTGCCTTGGCCGCCCGGTCGCAAATTGCAGCCGCGCTCATGCACCTTGTTAGCACACGCATGGCAACTGCGGCCGCGCTCTCGCCGGAGTGGGCCGCCGAAGTTGCCCTCACGACGCGGGTTCACGTCCCCATCTTTCACCGGCGACGATTGAACAGTGAAATGATATTTGGGGAGCGAGCTAGTGTGCTTGACACGCCGGCTGTGGACTATAGCCGACGCACCTTCTCGCGCAAGCCATAGGCGTACTATACACCGACGATGCTCCAGGATATTTTGTACTGCATCTCACACGGTTGGTGATAATAAACTATGTGGGATCTACTTGATTTTTCATCTTGATTTGAATTACATAATGGGGTTACAGCAGCAATGGACGGTGTTTGAATTGCTAGAACTTTTATCTACAGCGAACATGCAACTATATGTGTGTCGTAAAAAATTGGAATTATTCAGGGTTTGTTTGGACATTTTATACATTAAATTGGTTTTCTAGCCATTTCAGGTACACAATTCAAAATTAAACTACATGCACATGCTCCGGTGCACCAACATGGGTTGTAAAATCATATATGTGTCCATGGGTTTATGCTTATGTCCCATGAAAGAAATGGGGATGAATTTCGAACACCACGGCACCGTGGCTCTCCGGCAAACGTTGAGGTACTTGCTTTTGTAATTCTAGTAAATCCAAAACCCGTCTGAAATTCATGAACCTTGGCATGCTATCATGGAATGGCATCAACATGCTGGGATAAAAAATATTGTCCCATTTGGGGCAGGTTATGGTATAAGTTTCTCACAAACCAGAGCTTCTCACAAGAAGCCTCATGGTTCCGTTAGGGAAACGTGTCACCATTGTGGACAAAATGATATTCATCGCCTCTTCTTCCTTTCAATTTTTTTCCTGGTGTCAACATAGAACAACAGGAGTGTCGTGTTAAGTTTTGGATTTTTTCGGGGATCGTTTGGACATTTTTATACGTTAACTAGGTTTTCTAGGCATTTATGTGCATAATTCAAAATTGAACTACATGCACATGCTCCAGTCCATAAAAACGGGTTGCAAAATCAAATGTTTATCCTTGGTTGCAAGCTTAGGTCACATGCAAGAAATGAGAATGAATGCCAAACACATTGACACTGTCGCTCGGCCGCTAACATTGAGATACATGGTTTTAAAATTCTAGTAAATCGAAAATTCATCTGAACTTCATGAAACTTGACGTGATATCATGGAACGGCATCGACACGCCGTGGTAAAAATATTGTCCCATTTAGGGCAGGTTTGGGTATAAGCTTCTCGCAAACCAGAGCTTCTCTCACAACAAGTCTGATGGTTTTGGTAGGGAACGTGCCACCTTGGGGGACAAAACGATAAATGTTGCCTCTTCTTACTTTCAAAATTTTTCTCATGTCAACATAGAACAACACGAGTGTTGTGTCAATTTTTGGGATTTTTCGGGGTTTGCTTGGACATTTTTATACATTAACTGAGTTTTCTATGCATTCATGTGCATAATTCAAATTTGAACTACATGCACATGCTCCAGTGCATATAAATGGGTTCAAAATTGAAATGTGTGTCCTTGGTTACATGCTTAAGTCTCATGCAAGAAATGAGAATGAATGTCAAACACCTTGCCACCGTCGCTCGGCCGCTAACATTGAGATACATGGTTTTTAAATTCTAGTAAATCGAAAACGCGTCTGAAATTTATGAAACTTGACATGCTAGCATGGAACGGCATCAACATGCAGTGGTAAAAATATTGTCCCATTTGGGGCAGGTTGGGAAATACATAAGCTTCTCACAAACCAGAGCTTCTCACAACAAGCCTCATGGTTACGGTAGGGAACGTTTCACCTTTCTGGACGAAACGATATCCGTTACCTCTTCTTGATTTCAATTTTTTTCTAGTGTCAACATAGAACAACATGAGTGTTGTGTTAATGTTAGGAATTTTTTGGGTCTCGTTTGGACATTTATATACATTAACTGAGTTTTCTATGCATTTATGTGCATAATTCAAATTTGAACTATAGGCACATGCTCCAGTGCATGTAAATTGTTTGAAAAATCAAATCTGTGTCCTAGGCTGCATGCTTAGGTCCCATGCAAGAAATGAGAATGAATGTCAAACACCTTGCCACCGTCGCTCGGCCGCAAACATTGAGATACATGGGTTTTAAATTCTAGTAAATCCAAAACTCGTCTGAAGTTCATGAAACTTGGCATGCTATCATGGAGCAGCATCAAGATGCCATGGTAAATTTTTTGTCCCATTTGGGACAGGTTTGGGTATAAGCTTCTCACAAATCAGAGTTTCTCACAACAAGCCTGATGGTTTCAGTAGGAAACGTGCCACCTTTGGGGACGAAATGATATCCGTTGCCTCTTCTTGCTTTCAAATTTTTTCTAGTATCAACATAGAACGACAGGAGTGTTGTGTTAAATTTTGGAATTTTTCGGGGTTCATTTGGACATTTTTATACATTAACTGGGTTTTCTAGGCATTTTATGTGCATAATTCAAATTTGAACTACATGCACATGCTCCAGTGCACTTAAATTGGTTGAAAAATCAAATTTGTGTCCTTGGGTGCATGCTTAGGTCCCATGCAAAAAATGTGAATGAATTTCAAACACCAGGGCGTTGTTGATTGCCGGCAAAACGTTGAGATACTTTGTTTTTAAATTCTAGTAAATCCAAAACTCGTCTGAAATTCATGAAACTTGGCATGTTATCATGGAATGGCACCCGACATGCTGTGGTATTTTTCGTGTCCATTTTGAGAGAAGGCGCACTCGAATAACAGCCAACAAAGGCATTTTGAAAAAATAGCTGCCACTTTAATATCTCAAACGTTTGTATAATTCAAATCGTGTGCGTTCTGTTAACCATTCACGTGACGCCACGTGTCTTGGTTTTAATGGCTATAGGAGGTGCCGTGCGGACAGCTGCTTGACTGAACGGGAGGCGTGCGAGCGCAGTCCGGTGCGCAGGCTGACCAAGAGGCGTGCAAGCTGTAGTCCAATGCACAGGCTCACCGGGAAGCGTGCGAGCTGTACGCTACGCAGGCTCACTGGGAAGCGAGCCCATAGACTTCCATGGCCGCCCGCCTTGCTCGCATCCTCTCCATTAATGGTGCCCAAGCCGCTGTTTAATACGGGCGGCCTTACTGTTCGCCTCCCATTCCCCTCCCTCCCGCAGACCTCCACCAACGCCATGGCGCAGAAGGATCATCTGCCACTAGTCTTCAAGTTTGGTGAAATCGACTCCGAGCCGAAGGAGATAGAAAATAAGGAGGAATGGGGCCTCATGGACATGACCCTGAACGAGCTGGCCGCGGCGGTTGCTGCCCCCGCTCCCGTCCCAGCTCGCATCCCCGCGCCCGCGCCAGCGACCATCCCCATAGCATTGACGGGCTGGTCGCCGAGCACTATCGCAGAGCTAGAAGCCGCGGGCGTCAGCGAGGTCTCCGCGGACCCGCGCGAGCTCGTGTACATGCCAGCGCCAGTATTCGTGCCCGTGCGCGCCCCTCCACCCACCGCGGTGCCGGTCCCCGTGCGTTTGGCTGCACCCGCCGCGCCCGTGCCCGTGCGCGCGCCCCCCTCAGCGGCATGGGACGCCGACGTCGACCGCTACCTCTCAGCGCCGCCAGTTTCCGTCCTCCCGCGCCCCGCCCGTTGATCGCGCGACGACAGGATGTTTGATTTCCAAGTGAAGAACATTATGTGCTGCCTTGAAGACTTCAACAACGGCGTCCCGGAGGACGACAACGACAATGACGGCGCGGCACGCCACCTCCGCCGCCGCCGGAAATAGTTTTTTTTTGGGGTTTAATATTGTATCTCGATCATATGAATATAAATTCGCAGTGTGACTGAATGAAAGATATGGTTTGAACGAACTTGCGTTTTTCTCTCTTAATGTACAGACTTATCAAACGATTTTCTTTTGAAAAAAATGCCAATGGTTTTTAAATATAAAACACTCATCGCAAACGTTTTACTTAGAACACCCGTATGCAAACCGACAGCTTCCCCAGGAAGCCAAGGGAAAATGTACCGAGCAGGATTTGTGCAGCTCTTGATCGCAAATGTTTTAGATAGAACACCCGTATGCAAAGTGAGAGCTATGGTCTTCCCCTTTAAGTCAAGGGAAAATTCGCAACGCAGGATTTGTGCATCTCTTCAACGCAAACGGTTCAGATTGAATACGGTATGCAAAGCCAGACTTCGGCGCTAAGCCAAGAGAAAATGTGCCGAGCAGAATTTGTACATCCCTTCAATGCAAACGGTTGTTTTGGATGACCCGTGTGCAACCACGTACAAACAATTTGGTAAGATTTGCATCTGTCATATTGGGTATATTGCCATTTGTCAAACTGGAAAGATTGACATTTGTTGATCTAGTAACATTGCCATTTGTCAACCTTGTAACACTGTGATTTGTCAAAATATGCAGCTAAAAATCACTAGCACTATCTAATTTTTGTAACTAAAATTCAGTAATTAAGCATAGATTTCATTCATAGATTAAGCAGTCGTTCTTTATACAAACAGTTCAACTCGACAGTTGAACCGACCAAACTTTTCCCCCAATTGTTGCCAACCACGTACTGAAATAGCTAGTTCAACTATATATACTAGCTAATTTTAAGTACGTTGTACAGTTCCACCACATCTATAGTCAGATGAACTGAACAAAATAGCCCTTAAATACTACTACTACGAAGGGGCTTTGTACTACTTCCGGCAGCCTCTCCTCTGTCGAGCGCGCTCAGTAAGAGGCAGAGGAGGAGGAGCCTACCGACGAGCTGGACAACAGCAATACGGTGCCTGCCGTTGCTGCACCTTCAGCGACGCTCACCTCGAACGTCCTCTACCGCTCCAGACGACCCCTCTCGAAGCGGTGGTTCTCCTCATAGATCTCCTGATTCCTCACCTCTGAGGCGGCGTGTGCCGCGGCCATGGCGGCGGTAAGGCTCTTTGCGTGCTCGACGAGGTGCTCCTCCTCCTCCCGCACGAACTCGGTGTAGCTCGCAAGGTCGCTGACGCACGCGGCGGTGGCAGAGCGGGTGATGACCCCGGCGGTCGACGGTGGGCTGGCGGCCATGGCGGCCGACGATGGGGTGGTGGCCACGACCACCACCTCCCGCCTTCGGGCCGCGGTGGCGGAGCGGGTGATGGCCACGGTGGCCAGCAGTGGGGTGGTGGCCACGACGGCCACCTCCTGCCATCGGGCCGCGGCGGCGGAGCGAGCGATGGCCCTGGCTTTCGATGGTGGTGTGGCGGCAACGGCGGCTGGCAACAGCTGCCGACGGGCAGCGGCGGTGGAGCGTATGGTGGGTGTTCCGCGCACACCCAACAGGGATGGCGCGCGCACTACACTACGCCGGGGACTGCGCCGCCGCAGTGTAGCCTCCCAGCTGGAGCTATCCTTTGATGACGGTGGAGTGGCTGAGCGACGACGATGGACCGGTGCCATTGGGGATTGTGGGAGAAGCAGACAAGATAAGCTACAGGGAGGGAGGGGAAAATGCGACGCAGGACTCGCCGGCCGTGAGGGTTTATATAGCAGGCCGGTAAGCATTGGGATTTTGGGGGATTTCACCGATTCGGACGGGAAGCTTGCGCGGGAACCTGCGAGGTTGCGTGGGAACGGGCTCACCGATGATTCATTGGCGCCACTCCGAGCCACCGTTTGGCCAAAAGAACGCCCCCGAGCGCTGCGCAAGCTTGCGCTGTAAGCCGTCTGCGACAGCGGGGTGACAAGACGTGCGAGAGAAGGACGAAAGGCCACGTACACATATGGTTAATAAAAAAACATTTGTGATTTAATTACCTACTATACCCCATCCTGGTTTATAAGTAGGATTTAACTAATAAAATACGAATGCATGTCGCCAAAGATTATATAGTTGGATTCGTATTTGAACGTAGTTTCCAATTATATAATTTTTATAACATGCATTAACATTTTGTTGGTTAAATTTAAGGGCAAAGTATGGCACGGAATATAAAGGGGACTATAGACCAAGACGGAGGTAGTAGCACACGGCTGCTCTCTACGCAGCGACACAACTGTCGGCCGGCTTGTAGGCGACCATTTCCTGCGTGTTCAACTGCTCTATGCGTGTGGTTGCTTGCGGTTGAGGCGGCCGCGGCGCGCTCTGCTCGCGTCCCGCCGCGCACGCTATGCTCTCGCGTCCCTCCGGGTGCTCTGCCCTCGTCCCTCCATGCGCGCTGCCAGTGTTTGGGGCCGGCGCACGATCACGCACGTTCGTATGCATGCGGTTGCGCCGGGCGCGGCGAGACGATGCAGTTACCCGCTGCAAAAACTGCCATGCAGACGCGCCGAGAATCCAGGCCGCCCAGCCCCCATTTATTCCTGTGTCCATTTACCTTCATCTCTCGCGTCACATGACACAATAAGCACACCCACGACGACACATACAGAGAGGACATCCAGCGGTTCCAATGGCGCTCCCCGTGGCTCCAATGGCGTTCCCAGCGGCCGACGACAACAACGGCGGGCAGTTCACCACGCATCACATAGTGGACACCCACGTGAGGGGGAAGGCCCTCTCGGTGGTGTACACGAACGATTCGGTCTCGGTGGAGAGCTCCATCCAAACTATGGAGCAGTTCCTTGCCGAGGACAAGTACCAAGTGGTCGGCTTCGACCTCGAGTACACCATAGGTCGTGCCGGCACGATCAGAAGGTTGCCGCTGCCCAGTTGTGCGTGCGACATGATGTCCTCATCTACCACTACCAACTGGCCACAAGGCCTTGCGAGCGTTTCTCCAGGTTTATCAACAGGTCCGACTACAGTTTCGCTACGGTGGACACCACCAACGATCTAAAAGCGCTCAAGGTTTCGGGCTTGAAATGCCGGAATCTTATCAACATCCAGGACCACTACAAGGTCTGGGGCAGCGACAACAACAAACTGAACTCCCTGGTTGACCTCGCCTCGGCCATCATTAACCCCTACTACATGAAGATGAAGGATGAGAGCAAGAAGGACAAGAACGCCTGGCACAGTGTTTGGCATGAGAGACTGGATGAACAACACGTCAAGTACGCGGCCAAGGACGCGTACACAAGCTACGAGATGTACAGGCGGATCGTTGACATGAGAAAGTGTCTTCTTCCTGCCCCAGACAAGGGATTGAGCCACAGAGCAGTGGCGGGAGCGTCACAAGAAGTAGATGACTAGACGATCGTTTCTCCTACTTTAGAATGCATGCAATTGTTTATTGAGGTGTGTGCGAATGATCTGTATAGTCACTTATGTAATTGGATGTTTAGTTCAGCTATATATATATATATATATATATATATATATATATATATATATATATATATATATATATATATATACATGTTATTCTTCTGTAGACAGAGCAAATCACACGGCTTATTAGCAGCAATCGTCTGTGTTATTATTGGTCTTCGCACACATTTCTGATTACGGACCTGTTTGCCGCGTATCACACACATCTTGTTCAGTTGAACCGTTTCCATTGTGTTGCCTAATCACACACAGTTCATCCTAGTGAACTGTATGCCATATATCGCACACACCCTCATCTGGCTGCCCGTTTCTGTTGTTCTGCATCATCACAAATAGTTCTTCTGGATTAACCGTTTGCCACTCATCGCACACGCAAATCTAATATGAACCGTGTTTGATGTCGCCGCCATCGCAAACGTTTTGCATCTTTTTTGACGGTTTTATTACATCATCGTTTGTGATTGATGCATCACACACAGTTTCGTCAAAGGGTCTCTGATTCGATTGTCGCGTTTGGACTATCCTGCAGTAGTGATGTCTTCAAACTGATTTATCTTCAAAATCTTCTGAGAATGCATATGACCTCTTCCCCTTCCCTCGCATCTCTAATGTTGTCACAGGTACATGTCCGTGGGAGAGTCCCTTGGTTCTTATAGTCTGCATTCATTTGCAGAGTTTTTACAACATCATATTGAATCACCTAAAGCCAGCTCCTGTTTGACAAGCAGACTGAAGCCTAACACAGTTGTGAAGCCTTTCAGTCTGAAGCCAATAGCAAGTGGTAAATCTGCAAAGAAAGGGGGCCGTCAGCATCGTGATAACACTGCCTTGGACCTGCCTCCTGATCTCTATGCGATGTACAAGTCAGATCCAGATGAAACCTATGGTGAGAGCAAGTCCAGAGTCCAATGGATTCGAAGATATTGGGCAGAAGAATGGTTTCTGTATCACTATGTGACTTTTGAGTATGCAGAAAAGAATGCTGTGAAGCCACCTTGGGCCGATATTATATACAAGAAGCTTCAACCCAAGACCAAGGCTGAAGCCATTGCAAAAGGCTTCTTTCCTTGCATGGTCAGAGGCCCTATGCCTGAAGATGCCGACCCATCCAGCCTCAGATGGTGTCGAGAAGATGATCTCTTTGAAGAGAATTATAAGTATGCCAAGAACTCTGCTGTCTAGAACAAGAAAGACTTCGGGATTGACTTCAACCCAGGTCCAGCTCGACCAAGGCCAGATGGCGGTCGAGAAGCTGAACCCAATCTTGTTGGTCCCTTTGAAGACTTTGACTCATATCTTGCACATTGCTTTGCACAAAGGGCCAGCATTGAAGAGGCTGCTGAGGATGAGGAAGACACTGTCGCTCCAGAGCCCCCGAAGCCTGTGAAGAAGGCTAAGGCTTCAAAGTCTTCTGCTGCTCCAAAAGCTTCAAGAGTGAAGCCATTGAAATCTGCACCTCCTGAATCCAGTGTGCAGTCTGAAGACTTATCTCGCACGTCTAAGAAGACTAAGAAGATCTAAGGGCAAGCTCTTACACCTGCAAGCATTCTTCACAATGATGAAGATATTGTCGATCTATCTAGCGATGAAGATATTGATGATGATGCCCTTGAGATGTTGATCAAGAGCAAACAGGAGGCCGAAATCTTCAATGATCTGCCTCTGTTTGACGCTGACATTCTGAACAACTTCATTGATGAATGGTTTGAAGATACCTCTCTTACCATCGATGATCTGCAGCTTCCCATTGGCATCAGCGTGACATTTCAGGGCTATATTGCCAAAAAACTTGCAATCGCTCAAAAGGTCATTGAGCAGAAAAACAAGATTGACCATGAAAGGCTCTCTTCAAGAAGCACATGGCCAAGCTCAGTGTCACTGAAGTGCAAAATTTCAAGCAGATGATGATTGACCTCAAGGCTGAATTTGTCAAGCGTCGTGATGAAGCCAAAGGCTCTCGAGAGCGCCTCAAGCATTACGTTGAAAAATGTGTTCAGACTCATAATGAAGCCTTGAAGAGGAAAGCACTTGGGCGTCCAGGCATTGACCCTAAGCTGGCTGCTAAGAAGAAGAAGCCAGTGGCAGCTGAAACTGAAGCTCCAAGGCAGGAAAGACCAAACATTGTCTTCCCTGCCAGCATGACTGGCTCGAAGCCAAAGGTCCCATCAGCTGCTTCTGAGAAGAATAAGACAAAGCAGGTTGAGGCTGAAGCCAAGAAGCGAAAGCACCAAGAAATCTCTGATGCTGCTTCTTCACATAAGAGGCTGAAGACAAGGCCATCTAAGGCTTCAAGACGGACTCAAGCACCAACTGCTTCATCTGCTCCTGTAGAGCCACTGCTTGTTGAACCCATCTCTATTGCATTGCCTGCCTCCTCCAACCGCGAGCGCCGTTTGATTGTTCATGAGCCTGCTTCCACAGAGGCTCATGAGTCTGAAGAGATTCCAGCTGCTGTCCCCATCGCAGCTGAAGACATTGGTCATGAAGACAATGTAGATGATGATGAAGTCCTTCCTCAGTTCCCCCGGATCATGCCCAAGCTGGTATCATCGCCTGCTCCCTCGAGCAGTGAACAGATCAGTATTGGTGGTCCTATGACGCCAATCACTCATAATGATTTCTGGGAAGAACAACACCCCAGCACTCCACTCCATGAAGTCATTCCGCGCACTCCACCAGCTCAAGTCACCACTCCAGTGATTGAGACTCCACAAGACACCCCTGAAGACATGGAGAAGACCACATCCTCACCTCAGGCGTCGCCCTCTTTCCGAAGGCTTCGCCGAGGCCCAAGGCCAACGGTCTCCATGTCGAGCATTCCTGAAGAGGATGTGCAAGCCACAAGCTCAGTAGCACGTCAAGTGTTCCCTAAAGCCATCCCTACAGAAACTGCTCAAGAGTCTGAAGCCAAAGAGGCTGAAGATATTCCGGCTGCATCAGTCGAGGAAAGAGAAGAAGATCAAGCTGGTATTCCCCCTACCGCTGAACCAAGAGAGAATCAAGATTTGATTGTGCCTGACCCACCAGTTCTTGAAGCCACTGAAGCCACGACACATGAGGCTACTGATGCCACTGCTACTGAAGTCGATGACATTCTCATGGCTGAAGACAATACGCAGCCCAAAGCCACCCTTCAGACTGAAGCCCATGATGCCACCAAAGCCATCCACCTCGGATGTTGTTGCTGCTCCTCTTGTACCTCACACTATGGAACAGGCATTCTATCGTGGTGAGCTCATCACTGTCAAGTGGCCAATCATGACACCTCCTGTTGCTCCTGGTCCCCAGTATGATTACCATGTGGAGCAAAGGCCTCAGACGCAGAAGCCAAATCCTAGGCTGCCAAGGCTTCCTAGTGCTGCTACCACTCAGGGCTCATTCAGTGTATTAAGCTTTAGAGAGCACAACACATTCTTTGACAAGGCCAAGAATCCCTACAAGAAGCCCAAGATATCTTTAGACAGGTTCTGGAGTCATCAGCAACGAAGCTATTATTCATGCATTTTGTACAACCAGGACAGGATCTTTCCACACAAGCGTCTGTGTTGTGATGCCATTGCTGGACTCCCTTGCCTAGAAGAAGCTCTTGATTGCTTCCATGAAGTTGGCTTGCTCTCTTTTGTCATCGACAAGGAGCACTGGAATGAAGAGCTCTTGCTTCAATTTTATGCTACCCTCCATATCTCTGGCTACAACAGGAATCCGAAGATATGGGTCCTTGTGATGTACACCATGAAGCCAAAGCTCAGGATATCATCGAGCTCACTTCCCTGCCCACTCCTGGTGATGTCTATGAACCAGGTTGTCAGCGATATGAACAAGAACTTCAGAGCATCTTCCAGAAGCCAGAGCCCAACATGAGCCAAATTTTAAGCATGATGAAGCCTTTGCCCGTGGATGCTGAATATCCAAAGGAATTCTTCGTAAATGACCTTGAGTACCTGCCCCACACCATATATCATATACTAAGGCATACTCTATGGCCAATCAAAGGGCATTCTCCTCACGCCAAGATTGAAGGCACTATGAAGACATTGGTCTTCTACATCATCAATGGCATCAGGTTCAATACTCAAGATTTCTTCATCCATCAGTTGGCAGCTTCAGGCATTGATTTATTTGGCCTCAAGTTCTATGCTCCATGGGTTATGCAGCTGATCAAGCTTCACTCCACCATCAATTATCAAGCTTCGGTGCGCAACCATGTTGCTTTTCTGCCTGAAGTAGATATGTCCCATGAAGCCATATATCCCGAGCCGGCCAAGGAACCTGTTCGTGAAGACAATGCTGCCTTCCAAAGCTTCACTCAACCACTTGAAGGTGTTCATGTGCCCAATCCACCTACTGCTGCTGGTCCTCTTGCGGTCAGCTCAGGCTGCCGCATTGTGCCGACACTGATGCAACAGCCAGCACAGTAGCTCAAAGGCCTCAGAAGCGTGCTCGTGTGCTTAATGACAGAGAGCTTCTTGTTTCTCTTCATCAGAAGCAGGATAGGCATCATGACTGGATGAAGCGTCAGATGCAAAGTCTTCTTGTGGATGTCAATCGCATACGCAACCTCTCCACTAAGAATTCTCTTGTTGCCCATGAAGCCTGTAGGCCTGCCTGTAAGAGCCTCACTATGCTATGCTCTAAAGATGACCTTCAAGCAGATGGCTTCACTGAACATTTCAAGTTTGACTCCAGGCCTCCACAGTCAACAAGTTGGCGTCAAACACCTTCAATTGAAGACTCTGAATACTCCTCTTCGGCTCCAACTGTTGTTGCTCGAGTCATTGATGAAGAGGACGACGCCACTTCACCAGCCATGGTTTCACTGCATCAGGATTCTGCATCAGGCCCCTCTGCACCGCCCAACTCCACCGTCGACCCTGCTGCCCCAACATCTTCATCAACACCTCATGGGAACGCTTAGGCACTCTATGTCTTCACTCCTTTTTGGTCATTCCTGACAAAAGGGGGAGAAGCATATGAGTTGATAGTCTTCAAGCGGGTTTATATGGGTCGGGTGCTTATTTTTGCTAAGTTTTTACAACTCTCGTTCTTGAACTGTTGGTTTTGAGTTGTAACACTTAAACCTCGATGGTCGTCTGCCACTTTTTCTGCTACCTCTTGTTGCGATGATAAATTCCGCATGAAGTCATTCCGCAGACGTCCATTTTTCATTGTGCATGTCATTATCTTCACTACATTTTTGTATGCACGATGAATTGTCTTCATGAATTGAAGGAGATCTCCACAAAGCAGAACCTGCCATGTGCATTTGCATTCAAAGGCAAATCACTCATATGCACATCTTCAGGGGGAGCCCTTTCAACTTCATGAAGTCAATGACCGCGTTCTTTAACATACACATATTTGTTCCCCGTTGAAAACTTCAACCAGTTTGTCATCAATCACCAAAAAGAGGGAGATTGTAAGTGCATCTAGTGCCACCCCTAGTTGGTTTTGGAGTATTGACAACAAACATGGTTGAGGGACTAATGTGTTTGTGAGAATTGCAGAATAACACAGGTAGAAGTCCCTCAGTGATTCGGTTTTCCTACCAGAGATGACCCTAAAAATGTATGAAGACATTGAAGATCCAAGAGTCATTATGGATCGCCAGTGGACGGAGTCTGTGAAGGTTTGGAAGTCTACCTTGAAGACTTACCTGAGTGATTGGGCGAGGACTAAGTGTCCTTAGCTCAAGGGGAATAAGGTGAAGACGTGGTCTTCTGAGTTCAATCTCAGCCTCCCTAACCAGACGTACAGTTGTCACAGCAACTGGAACTGGTCTACCAAATCCTTGTGTTCATCAAGCAACTGGTTTTATCCCCTACCTCCTTTACATTTCAGTTTGTCTTCATGAAGTCATTGCTTGTTTGCCTAATCTGTTTGACTTCATTGTGTGAAGACGTTCATTAGTTTGGCTTCGTACCGTCTTCCCATTCCGATCTGTTCTACCTAGCTGCTATTAGTCTTCGTGCTTTCACTGTACTGTTTACTTGCCTAATGCATGCCTAGTGTAGTTTACCCTCCGCTGCATATCATATAGTTGTTGTTTGACTGCCTGTCTTTGAAGATCCTGTGTCTTTTGAAGACTTTCATAAAAATCGCCTACCCCCCCCCCCATAGTCGATAACTAGCACTTTCAAGATCCAATCAATATGAAATAAACCCCACCTTTGTATCCTTAATGGCAACAATACAAATACGTGCCTCGCTACCCCTTCCGTCACTGGGTGAGGACACCGCAAGATTGAACCCATTACAAAGCACCTCTCCCATTGCAAGAAAAATCAATCTAGTTGGCCAAACCAAATCAATAGATCGGAGAGAAATACAAAGCTATCTTAATCATGCATAAAAGAGTTCAGAGAAGACTCAAATAATATTCGTAGATAGTCTGATCATAAATCCATAATTCATCGGATCTCAACAAACGCATCGCAAAAGAAGATTACATCGAATAGAACTACAAGAACATCGAGGAGAACATTGTATTGAACATCAAAGAGATAGAAGAAGCCATCTAGCTACTAGCTATGGACCCGTAGGTCTGTGGTTAACTACTCACACATCATCGGAAGGGCAGCAAGGTTGATGTAGAGGCCCTCTGTGATCGAATCCCCCTCCGGCGGAGTACCGGAACAGGTCTCCAGATGGGATCTCACGAAGACAGAAACTTGCGGCGGTAGAAAAGTATTTTTGGTGTGTCCTCTGGTATACGGGGAATATTTGGGTATTTATGGAGCTGAGATTAGGGTTAGAGGAGCCAGGGGGGGAGGGCACAAGCTCATAGGGTGGCCCCTAGGGCGCGCCTGGTGAACTTGTGGCTCACCCGTGGACCTTCTGGCCTCCTCCCGAAGCTTCCTAGGTGTCTTCTGGTCCAATAAAAATCGTCAGAAATTTTCGTTCCGTTTGGACCCTGTTTGGTATTGATTTTCTTAAAAGATAAAAACAAGGAAAAAACAGCAACTGGCACTGGGCACTAGGTTAATAGGTTAGTCCTAAAAATGATATAAAATAGCATAATAATGCATATAAAACATCCAAGATGGATAATATAATAGCATGGAACAATAAAATATTATAGATACATTGGAGACGTATCAACAATCAACACAAATAACTGACCCGATGTGCATGAATAACAACAGGGACAAAAACGTTGAGGCTCTCGGCAACGCCCGAACCAAGAGTCACTGAGATGGGATTGGAGCCGGAAGACTTTATTCGTGATGACACCACCATCACCATCGGAGCGACATCATCGTGACAACAAAACCTACTACATAAAGGGCGAGGGACGAGGATTCCCTCCGATCCACCCCCACGACGGCAGAGCAAACATCAGAGATGAAGACATTGTTTTTGTGGAGGCTAGGGTTTCATTCAGAGGTTCTCTACTCTCTGCTAGTTGTTGAGGAGTCAAAAAATCGGATGAAGATATCCAGACCCATCGTTCATGTGATAGTCGTAACCATGTATTTCATGTTCTATTGCAGATAAGTGATAGTAGTCGGTCTACAAAATAACTAATCTATAGCTTCGTTTAGTTTGTGCACCCCGAAAATGAAATTGTCTCCCACTCGTACAACATATTTTGGTCTGATCCAGGTATGATGGTTTGATGCTTCAGTGTGATGTGCATTGAGCCTACACTACAGAAGTATTAGATGGTTGTTACAAAATATAATATCTAAATCTGACCTAATATGTTGAACGCATAGCATCTACACGCCACTGAGTGGGTTGTTATTTGTACCAAATGTGTTGGTAGGTTATTGAGTTTATTTTAAGGGTAAACAAAAAATTTCTTGCTTGTTTCACGAGAAAGGACAATTCATGGAGAAAATAATGTGGAATGAGCTTGATCCAATGACATGAAATGATTCTGGTGATGGTGGCCGGGGATGGTGGGGAGGAGAGAGCGAGCATGGGATGAACCAATTTGGACAACAACTCCCCTTTGAGAGTAGGGTTGCTGCCTCAGTATCACTAGCTTGAGTTGAACGCCCGCACACCCTGAATGCCTCACAACATTTACTATGCAAGATATACACTTTAAGAAAAATGTCGTATCGCCAACATGCAAGACCATTGTCTCGACTTATCTGCTAGGTAAAATCCACCATATCACTTTGACATGTCCCACAAATCCGCAATCCTTGTAGCACAATATTACTCCTCCTATCATGTCAAGCCACAGTCGTGCCCAATAGAGACGTTACAACATCGTTGTCTAAGGTTGTCAACTCGAGAGTTGTTACCCGGACGTCCACGATAATACCAATAAAGCACCCACTCAAGCCCATAAATGTTTTTGATTCTCAGGGTATCACTCCAAGGCGACACCTCCCAAGAAGGTAGAGACATAAACATCATTGCCACCCGCTTAGAGGAACCTGTTGTCTTAAATCAAAGTTTAGAAGACCATGCAAAGGTAAAGAAATAGAACTTGCGACAATGCCTTCAAGAAGAAAAACATAATGCTTGATGTTGTCGTCATCGTCAGCACCAATAAAATTCAATGCATGGCATTCACCCAAAATACCGATTCCCTTGTCAAGCCTCACCAAGATGCCTAATGATAGGAACACTACCCATTGTGCGGTGTTCTCTCCCGTCAACCGCCCAACGCCACCTAGCAGATCTATCAAGACACCTCACGCCTAGCCAAGACCATTAGACATGCATGAAGTGAGAACCAAACCATACACACTACCTAGTAACATCCTCCCATGGCCGCCACCCTTGCATCCATATCACGCCAAGACAAATGTGGGCAAATCTGTGTGCATCCAAAGAGGAGCTATATCCATGCAACCACGGGCAACCCTCCGCGACATCCACACCACACATCATTGTCATCCTCTTGTGCTCCTATGGCACCGCTGGCAAGTGGCATGGCTACACACACCGCAACATGTTTAAACTGCACCACCCACTCAAGGCCACGGTAGATGTGTGCTTGTAATATTGCCCTAAGGCCACCACCTTGGCATCCCACGCCGGAGAACAAAACACCGGCGTCCCCACGCCCGAGCATGACTAGATATCGAAGAAGAAGGCTCCACCACTTTTGGAGTGTGGTCCACTGACAATGTGGTAGAGGTTGTCGATAGCAACAATGAGGGACTAGGAGGAGGGGCTTACAAGAGCAGTGATGTTAGGGCTTCTTTCATGTTGTTAGAGGTCAACACAAGGGGCCGATGTTCTGTTGAGTTCGAAGATTCCTTAACTAGTTATCGTTAGTTAGTTCATGTTTCTAGTACATATTGTATATTTATTTTATGTTTTAAGATTATGAGCGAAATGCCGAAACATTAACTTTTTTGGTTATTATGGTTTGGTGCTTAGATGATCGAGCTGAGCGCAAAAGCAAACAATTAAGAGAGAATTCCTTATTTAACATCGTGTCTAAATTTTATGCCCTATTTGACATCGACAAATAATTTCTTCCCTATCTAACAACAAGTCTAAATATTATGCCTTTAATAACACTTTTGTCTATTTTAAGCCTAAATGACACCTGAAAAGACCTTTTTGCCCTCATGTTATATGTTTGTGTGCGCATGTGTGTGATATTGCGCGCGTGTGTGTGCGTGTACCCGTGTGCTACTGCTGTGTGTGTGCGCTGCTGCGTGTGTGTTTGCTAGTGCATGTGTATGTACGTGTGTGTGTGTGCGCTGTTGCGTGCCCATGTGCCATGTGTGTCCGTGCTGCTGTGTGTGCTGCTAGGTGTGTGCGCTACGTGCGTGTGTGCTGCTGCCTGTGAGTGTGTTTGTTGGTTTTAGAACGCTAGACGTATCCTCCCAAAAGCAGCACGTACAAGTACAAAGCTATGCAAGCAAGCTGCTTGATTGATGAACAGCTAGCAGTGCACGTTGGCTATGTATGTATACGCCCTGGGATGGCTAGCTTCTCTTCGGATCGGATCGGATCGATCTCGACGGAACACAGCGAATTGGCTCTCTCTCGCCGGGAACTCACGACGCAAAAAGCTGAATCGATTTGATGGCCAAAGGTGCCTGTCGCGCCTGTTGAATACTTCTTTATTACTTTTTCGTTGATCTATCTGGTCTGGTTTACTAATTACAAGGGGTATGCACGTATATATACTGATCCAGCTACCCTATAGCTAAACCTAGTCGGTTCTGGACTCCAGTACTACACGGACACGTACACAAACGTGTAACCGGACGTCTGGTTTAATCCTAACAGTGTTGCATGCGTGTGTGCTGCTATGTGTGAGCGTGCGTGTGTGTTGCTGCGTGTTTATGTGCTGATGTGTGTGCTACTGTCCTCACACTGATGTTGCGTGTGTATGCTACTGCCCTTCACACACATATACCATATGAGGGGCAAAAGAGTCTTTTCAGGTGTCATTTAGGTTTAAAATGGACGAAAGTGTCATAAAAGGCATAAAATTTAGACTCGTTGTTAGATAGGGAACAAAAAGTTTTTCAGTGTCAAATAAGGAAACGAAATTTAAGATAGTGTTAAATAAGAAATTGTTTCAACAATTAACAATTGTTGCATACCATTGTGAGAAGTATGCCCAGCTCATGATGGAAGAGCTAGACACCTACAATTTTGGCTACATTCAGGTAACTAATTTTGTACTTTTTGCTAATTCTTAGGCGACCATCTAGGTTGTTAGATCAATCACTGGTATATCTGTAGTTGTTGTGTTATTATTATTATTGACTGAGTGACGATACTGAAGTGCAACCAATATGTCCATTCATCATTGTTGAGAGGCCGACGAAATCATATATTCAGTGGAACGTGGCCCAACTCATAGGCAAGAAACATCTTTTTGTTACACAATATGTAAACCATGGGTACTGCATAGCTAAGGGCGCATCCCCAGCCACATATCCGCTCAGAATAGCGTTTAAGCCATTACTGACCAAAACTTGTGGGCGAATATTATCATTTTTTTACCCCATCACTCCTTTTCAGAGGGGCGAGTTATTTGGTTTAGTCTGAACATGAGAGGAGGCTTTCGAGTTTGCAGGTAGTTATTCTTCAGTAACTCTTGCCAAACCTGGGGCCACCATCAATAACTTATAAGCCATTTGCTAAAAAAACACCCATTTTCAATTCAAGATCTCCAGATATCGCATCCCAACCCGTCAAGTGGTATTTACGTGCTTATGATCATCATACTACCAAAAGTCTAGACCCGTTGTAATACAATCTTCAGTCTTGCTAAGTCTCAGTCAACTGCAGTCTCAGTCGATGTTATCTCCGTCGGATCTTACACTAAGATCCGTGCAAAATTCTTTTCAGTTTTTTCTTTTTTCTATTGCATGTTATGTCACTTGACTGAGATTTGGTTAAAACTCAGTCGACTGAGATCTAGCCACACCCTACAATCTCTTGCATATCCCTTTTTGTGTTTCAAAGAAAGATAACATAAACATGGGTGAAAACTGGAAACTCGTGCGACTCGTCCCAGAACAGGGCTAAACATGCCAGAGTTTGTAAGGAATGGTTAAGTAGGATGGGTTTGTCTGCATGATGCTTTTACGGATGTAAGAGTATGTGTCTGCCATGTCACCTGTAAAGATAGATTGGTCATCTATTCTGTGTTGGACTGTGATATTTGGCACATGTGTGCCATATAAGCAAAACTGCCACACCTCTACTTCTTTCACTTTAAAGTACCACATGATCCCCCTTCCTTCGACCCCGCCTCCTCCCGAACGACCCTGCAGGCTCGCCCGAGAAACCCGCTTCTCCCGCACATCTCGCGCGCCCACCCCCAAGAAAACTGCCACTTCTTCACGTCTACCACATGATAAAAAAAATATTGCGCATGTGGGATTCAAACCCACACCTCCTTGGCACCAAAGTGCGCCACCACAACCAACTCACCCTTAGGTATTTGTTGCTCAAACTAAAGAAACTAATCGTTTTGACCCCCCTTTTTTTACAATTGTGTTATTACAGAAAAGTACAGAAAATTACCACGATTTCCCCTCAGGACAAAGTTACCATGGTATTCGTATGCAAGTTATCAGGCCTGTGTTGCGTAAGTTACCGTGCTATTTACATAGAACTTATCAGGTACTATGTTTCAACAACTACACCCCTTTCAAAGTTACCACTGTGTTTTGTACACAAGTTATAAGGTCTTCGATGTGTAAAATACCGTGGTACTTACACATAAGTTATCAGGGTATGTGTACATCAACCTCCCCCCGGTCAAAGTTATCATGGGGGATTGTGCATGAGTTACCGGGTCTATAGTCGTATATTATCATGGTACTTACACCTAAAAACCTGGGTGTGTTTTGGTAGCTTTTTGCATAGGTCAAAAATTACCACGATGTTTTTGCGTAACTTATCACGCCTATAGCGGGTCAAAGTGGGCCGTTTCTCTGGGCCAACCCACGAGCACGTGTGCCCCTCATGACACTAAACATTATGTGACTTTCCCGTGGCACGTCATGTGTTCATCCAAGAGGCCCCGCGAGGCGAGTGTATGTTTTTAACAACTTGTTTTCCTTTGGTAAAAAGTTATCATCATGTTCATATGTAAGTTATCGGTTATGCGGTGCTTATATTATCATGTTATTTACACAAAATTATCGGAGATGTTTTGAACAACTTTTTCCCGGGACAAAAAGTTATCATGGTAATTCTAGGTAACCTATCAAGCCCGCAATGCTTAAAATATCATGCTATTTACACAAAATTTATCAGGGGTATGTTTCAGCAAAATTTGCCCTCACGGGTCAAAAATTTATCATGGTGTTTAGTTATCGCAGTGCATATGTTTTCATGCTATTTACACATAAAAATACCAGGGGAGGGAGGTATACTACCGTGCTATTTACACAGAAGATACCGGAGTATATTTTCAAAAAAGAATCTTCCCTATGGTCAAAGTTACCATGGTGTTTCTACCTCAGTTATCATGTGCGCTGCGTATATTACCATCTATTTACACATAAATTATCGGGTATCTTTTCACATTTTTCCCCAATGGTTAAAGTTACCACGATGTTTGTATCTAAATTATCAGGTCTATGGCGTGAATGTTATCGTGCTATTTACAGAAATTACCGAGAGGCGGGTTCAACAAATTTCTTCCCAATGATCAAAGTTACCACGATGCTTTCACCAAAGTTATCACGCCTTCAGTGCTTATGACCATGCTACTTACACATAATGTACCGCGTGGTATACAAAAATTATCATGTTGGTGGTGCGCCATTTATCGTGATGGTGATGGAGAATTTACCACGGGAAAAGTTTATGTGCCAGATTTGATAGGTGAAACAATAAGTTTTTCAGTGCTAACGTATTAAAGGCAAAACATGTCAAAAACAGTATTTCCCTTAGCTTGTTCAACAATGAGTGTCATAGGTTAGGTGATTAGCTCCCTTTGTTGATTACCCGTAGGCCAGAGATCAAATCCCAATCCAAGCATTATTTTTTCCCGAAAATCGGGAAGGCGCGTGGGGCCGTAACTGAGGATTACAAAAATTAGAAAGGCACGAGCGGGAAGGGCGGTCGGAACTGACGGCGCTGGATGCAGGTGGCAGTTTTGCTATCTGCCACACGATTGCCACATACTTATTTGGCAGCTGCTAGGCGCCATCCGGATGCTGAAAAGCAAAACAACATCCGCCTTTTAAACCATGCGATTCACCGCAACATGATCTACTCTCTTCTTTCTTCTCATCGCAGAATGTCGCACGCCCTGCGTAGCAAGCTTCGGTGGCACCGCAGAACGCCGGCAGCACGCAGCACGGTGAAGTCGTCGCAGCCCGAGCCGTCGTCGCAGCATCGCCAGAGCAGCTCGAGCCACCGTGCAGTAATTGAGTCTTGGTCGAAGCATCCGTCGCAGCTGCTGCTGAGCCATCGTCGCAACAACGTTGTCACGGCCGAGATGTCGTCGCAGCACGGCGGCGCCGTCGCAGCGTCTGCATGCGGCACACCGACATCCTCGGCTCCTCGCCACATCACCTCCAGTGACGCCGCCCATCGCAGCACTAGTCGTAGCAGCTCCAGTGGCCTCGCAACAGTGGTTGCAGCACCACCGGCAGCCCCCCCCGCCGCCCCGCGACGACAGGAACCTCTCGCAGATCCGCAGCCCCTACAAGCATCATCGGCCGGTGCCACTCGCAACAGCGGCTCGCAGCAACGCCACCGTCGTGGCAGCTCTGGTGGACTTGGAGCAACCCAGCCGCGGACTGTCGCAGCATCGTCGGCCTCGAGCGTCGAAGCACCTGGGCTGCCGTCGCAGCAGCTTCGGTGGACTTGGTCTTGGAGCAACCCCGCCGCGGACTGTCGCAGCATCATCGTCGTCGAGCGTCGAAGCACGGCCGCCGTCGCAGCAGCTCCGGTGGACTTGGAGCAACCCCGCCGCGGACTGTCGCAGCACCGTCGTCATCGAGCGTCGAAGCACCTGGGCCGCCGTCTCTCCTCGGGTTCACTTGAGGGGGTGCTGTTGCGTAGCA
The DNA here is from genome assembly GCA_011799875.1 of Thinopyrum elongatum. Classification (NCBI taxonomy): domain Eukaryota; kingdom Viridiplantae; phylum Streptophyta; class Magnoliopsida; order Poales; family Poaceae; genus Thinopyrum; species Thinopyrum elongatum. The sequence continues at coordinate 465,601,540 of CM022297.1, forward strand.
GATCTCAAGAGAGGCGGTTCCATGGCAGCCTGTTGCAAAAGGTTGGGGAATCCCCTCGCCGGCGAGAGATTCAATCAGTGGCGAAGAAAGCTAGAGAGAGGAAAAGGAGAGGCGCACGGCTCGTTCGGGAGCGAGATGGGAATGTGTGGCGTACATTGAGTGAAAGAAGATAAGGATAAAGACGAGTTACACGGGCCCATGAGACACGTGGCGTAAGAAGTAGGCGGCTGCGCGCGGCGTTGTTTACATCCGGATGGAGTGAAGGAGTTTCCTACATATTTTCTTCTGTGTTTATGCAACTTGCTACCGCTGATGATACATACCCCAGTGGTGCGATTATTTTGCAGGTGTTCGAGCTGGAGAAGCTCCTGCGGCAGACGGCGAGCCATCCGACGCCGGTCGGGACGTCAACCGACAACAGCAACCTGAGCCAGCGCCTCCGGCCTACGGCGAAGCCCAGCGCGCTGCTGCAGTGGTACCGCGGCGCGAGCTACTCTCTGAACCAGCAGCTACGGATGGCCCCGTACGCGTTTGAGCGGATGGCGCGGCCGCTGCGATCGAGCGCGCGGCCGGTGGACGTGCTCGGGGTGGCCGTGTACCTGGCTCCTGCGAGCGCGCTGTCGCTGCGCTTCTCCAAGCCGCAGGGGTTCCGGTACAGGAGCGGGCAGTACGTCTTCCTCAACTGCCCCGCCATCCCAGTGGTAAGCCGACATCCCCGGCTGGGCGGCCGGCGCGCGCTTATACAAACTTATTTTATTTTAAAGCATATACTCCCTCTGTCCGAAAAAAATTGTCCTAATTTTGTCCCTCAAATAGATGTATCTAGCACTACATCCATTTGAGAGACAACCTTTTTCGAATGAAGAGAGTATGAATTAAGTGATCTTGCTGCTCGATCGCATGCGCCCATTCTACATCACGTCGGCGCCACAAGACGACCACGTCAGCGTCCACATCAGGACGCTCGGAGACTGGACCCAGGAGCTCAACAACGCCTTGTCTAAGGCTTGTCCGCGACCGACGGAGGGGAAGAGCGAGATTCTTCGGGCAGAGTACGACCGGAATGGCGCCATCTTCAGCTTCCCGAAGGTGCTGATGGACGGGCCATACGGCGCACCAACGCAGGACTACAAGCAGTACGACGTCGTGCTACTGGTGGGACTCGACATCGGCGTCGCGCCCATGATCTCGATCATCAAGGACATCATCAACAACATGAAGCGGCTCGACGGGGACGACGAGTCCGGCAACCGCAGGACCCAGCGAGCCTACTTCTACTGGGTCAACCACGAGCAAGGCTCTTTCGAGTGGTTCCGTGGAGTCATGGACGAAGTGGTGGAGGCGAACGATGAGGGTATCATTAAGCTCCATACTTACTACAGCGGCGTCCATGAGGAGGGCGACGCCCGGTCGATGCTCATCTCCTTGCTCCAGTCCCTTAACCACGCCAAGCACGGCGTTGACGTGGTTTCTGGTGCCCGCGTCAAGACCCGCTTCGGCCGACCAAATTGGCAGGGTGTCTATGAGTGGATCGCCCTCGGGCACAACGGACAGTGTGTCGGTCAGTACCAACATTTTTTCGCGCATTAGCACATATCTTTACATTTAGAAATTCACACTAACTCTCTGTTTGTTGAGTCTCGTAGGAGTATTCTACTGTGGCACGCCGATGCTGACAAAGGAGCTGAGCAAGCTTGCCCAGAATATCTCAAGAAAGACAAGGACAAAATTCGAGTTTCGTAATGCAAACTTTTAGTTTTGCAGACAACTCGGTCACAAGAATACCCCGCAAAAAAAAAACTCGGTCACAAGAATTTTCTCCTTTTGTGTGAAAAGTGGAAACATGTTATTTTTATACTTCCCCAGCAAATAATGTATGTTTCAATTTGATTTAAGACAAGTTTTTTTGTGACATCTTAAAAATATTAAATTTGGAACATTAAACAAACATATTTATTTAAATAAATATGATTGATTTTCCTTGATTTGGCTAGATTCTTCGAAGGAACTTAAAAATTGGGGCTTTTTCGATTTGTTCTAATCTTAGTTCGAATTTTAATTTACATGTTGATTAACATAACTATCCAAAATCATTAGTTAGGATGCTTTTAGGCATTTTATTTGGTGTAACTTCTAATCTTGCTGTCTTATTTGAATTTTTCCAAGGTTGGGAAATTCGCACTACAAACTATAATTGGCCAGATAAATACTTTGCTTATGGTTTTTTATATAGAATTGTTTACATTTTGAGGTACATGTTAAATGTTTATTTTTTTAGAGGAATGCACGGCGACAGTATTAGTTGTTTTTTAGGGGATATTATTATTGGGCTCACCTTTTTTTAGATCATCCGGAGCACCTATTTGGTGCAGTGTGCGCTGGAAATCGGAAATCGGGGGAACATGCACCCCCACCCCCCGTGCACCTTTTTGGGCTAGCCCACGTGCGGGGCAGGACGCCCTTGTTTTAATATATATTTAACATTTTTTTCTTTAAAATAATTCGGTATCTCAAAAAGTTCCAAATTTATAATTAATTGCCATTTAAAAAAATGTTGAAGAAATCATAAAATTTCTCGAGTTCAAAAAAGTGTTCATGATTTGAAAAATGTTTGAGAAATCATAAAATGTTAACATATTCAAAAAATGTTCATGGTTTTGAAAAAAGTTTGCATATTCAAAAAATGTCCATCAAATTGAACAACATTTCACGAATTCAAGAAATTTTCTCAACAATAAAAAAATGTTAGATAATTTCAAAAATTGTTTCCAAATTTCAAAAAAGCTTCATCGGTTAAAAAAATGTCCATGCATTCCATAAAATGTTAGTGTTTTCTTACCAAATTTAAAAAAATGTTCACTGATTCAAAAAATATTCACAATTTATCCAAAAAAACTTGAATTTGTAAAAATGTTCATGAACTAGAATATTTCATGTTTTAAGAAATTTTTAAAAATGTTCACAATTTCAGAAAAAAATCATGAATTCAGAAAATATTCATGGTTTTAAACAATGTTCATAAATTTGAAGGATGTTCGTAAGAATGGAAAATAAAAAGAAACAATAAATAGTAAAAAAAGAAAGGAAAAAGAAAGAAAAGGAAACGTAAGGGCAAAACAGATCTCACAGTATGCATTATGCTATTCAATTCTTCTGTTATCTACACTCCCTAACTTTCTACTGTTCACTGAAGGGAACTTTATCGAAGGACAGAACGAGTTGCTCTTTCAGTGGTTTCAAATGGAAGAAGAACGAACCAACACTGTTTCTAAAGGGTTCGTGTATTTAACGTGAAAAGGTATATTTGCCATCATCCAAGAACTATTTTCGACAACAATGTTGTTTGTGCTCCAGTTTCTTATTAAGCATCCCAAAATAAAAGGAGATAAGTCCACATTACAACCCTCAACTAACCACATGGTTTAAAATACCCCACTGAACTTCATAATCGGTTACTACACACACCCAACTTATCACACCGTTCAAAAAAGCCCCTCCGACCCTGACAAAAGCTGTTTTTTTCACACATGACCGCTTTTGACTAGTCAGCATCACCACGTCACCTTGGTAACTAGTCTGGTTGGTTGGCCTTCTCACTCATTCTTATCCCCCGAGCTGTCTCTCTATCTTGCACAGCCGCAGAGCTGCCACCGCTCAAGATAATGCCTTCGTTTCCCTCCGACAATGCTTCACAGCGGCACGAGGTAGCTACCGTCTGAGATTACTGCTGAAATTGATGGGTCAAACCAGGCAGGAGCGGGGGATCCAGGAGTGTCGCCAGCGATGGGACCGAACGACATCGGCGGAAGAGAGGAAATGCAGCAAGGTTATGGTTGGTGGCATGTGAAATTCGAGCATGCCTAAGGCTTAGGCAGAGGAGCCGAAACTTTTGGTTGTGGTTAAGTGGGAAAAATATGTGCAATGGTGCGATGGCCACAGCAACCGTTGCGGCATGCCTCGCTGGAGTGGAGGAAGAAGAGGATATTAGGAGTGAATGGTGGGAGGGGAAGTTGATTCAGATGTGGAGGAGTGACTTGGGTAGACTCTGTGCGGCTAGAGTCGCGAAATCGGATGCGCTGCCGGTGGTGCTGATCCTTTGCGGTGGACGACGCGCACGCCTCCTCTTCAATAGACGTCGACATTGAGCATGATGGGTTCTAGGACTTGCGCACCGTCCTCGAGGCAGTTGGGCACCATGCCATCCCGAATTCCCGATCCTGCGGCTAGGGGTGAGCCAGCTGCGTTCAGATAAGCTTTATGGTGCACTCCTGGTAGAGCTCCCAATCGGCTAGGCAGTGGTCCTTGGAGGTGTCGCCGCGGAAGAGCCCGACGAGCCGCCGGCAGCCTCTCGGAGGCGTTGTGCCAGCATGTTTCCCTCCTTGGCATCGACGAAGGGGAAGGAGAGCCCATCGGCAACGATGCACATCTTGGCAGCACAAATGGTGGCCGAGCCAGCACGCCCCTCTTCGCTCTGGCTCGAGCCGTTGTGGTCGTGACCTAATTGAGGCGTCTTCTGCGCCCGGTAGAGCCCCGCCGCGCTTCTCCGTGGTCGGTCTAATCGGGTGCATTTTGTTGTTTTCACGATTGAGGTCCATGCCACCCCGATGCGCGAGAGCTGCGGCGGCAGGCAACGGTGCCGGCCAGATGCAGGGGAGCGGCGGCGACGCTGCTCTTTGTTGTTGTCGGCTGATGAAAGAGAAGGGTTTTTTTTTTCTTTTATTTTCTAGATGGGTCCCACATGTAATGAGGGACCAAATGCTGATGTGGCAGTGCCCAGTCATCAGTCAATGCGGCTAAAATGGGCCCACCAAGTCAAAACCGAGTTCAATCGAGCGTGGGGTCGATACATAAACGGAGTGGCAAGTTGAGGATGTGGGACAGCCGGTTTCGAAGTTATGGGTTAAATTTAAGACCAAGTGACAAGTTCAAGGTTGTAAAGTGTACGTACTTCTCTCAAAACAAAATGTAGCGATGCTGAAGAAACAAGATTTACCTTGCCTAATAAAAGATCAAAGTACTACGATGATTGGATCGGTATGAGTTGTCAAGTTGCTGGCTACGGGCTACGGCATGTCCAGCTTTTTTTGCTTGCTATTGCTAATGGCTTAAGACAAGTGCGAATGGCTGCAGGTGGACGACGGCGGGAATGCTGCGAGTGGGCGGTGTCGCACCTGAACACGAGGCCAGAGTTTTTTTTTAACACAGTACAGACGCAAGCGCTTATATACACGCGCATACACTCACTCCTATGAACGCATACACGCACACTCTACCTCTATGAGCACCTCCTAAAGACTGAGCCGGCATATCATCTTGAAATTTACGAAGCTACCGTAGGCACCTCGTCATCGACGGGAACGTCTCCTCCCACTGAATACGCATCGCCGAAAATCCTGAAATAAATCCAAAAATAAATGCGAGCATCAGGACTTGAACCCTGATGGGCTGAGGATACCACAGTCCCACTAACAATCCAACCACGGCCAGAGTTTTAGAGAAAGAATCCTCGTGTGTTTTTTTTTTTGGAAATCCTCGTGTTCTTTTAGCAGGAACAGGTGATAACTAGTGTCATCATTGTCTCGTAGAAAACGTCACGATTTATTACGGCTGGATAATACATGGTCGGGCGTGCGTTCGATTTCTGGACCGTGCATTAGCGAACAATCATTTATTTTGTTCGATAAAACCTCTAGTGGGCCGGATTATGAGTCAGGGTTCGTGTGTGCCGAGTCGGCCAATGCGGACCAGAGCGGCCGGTTGTATATTCTAATTGTCCCACCTCGCTCGTTGTGGGACGCTGCGCGCAGTTTATCTACTGGGTTGGCTACCATGGCATTGCCTCCACGGGGACAACAGGCCGAGAAAAAAGAGAAAAGAGGCCTAAGAGCCCACAAAAAAAAGATAAAAAGAGGCCTTAGAGCCCACCAAAAAAAGAAAAGAGGCCCCAGAGCCCACCAAAAAAAAAGAAAAGAGGCCCCAAAGCCCAAGAAAAGAGGCCAGAGCCGAGGTAAACAGGCCCGTGCCCACTAAAAAAAGGCAGTACCAAAAGAGGCCCCAGAGCCCACCAAAAAAAAGAAAAGAGGCCCCAAAGCCCAAGAAAAGAGGCCAGAGCCGAGGTAAACAGGCCCGTGCCCACTAAAAAAAGGCAGTACCCATGGAGGCTGTGCTAGACATTAGCACATGGCTTTTTGTAGTTTTGAACTTCATCTAGAAAAAAAAAGCCTTTTTTAGCTTTGAACTCTGTCTCGGTTTTGTTTGGTGCACATGGTTTTTTTTTACTCTGTCTCGGTCTTTTTTTACTTGTATTTTCTTTTTTCATGACTTGATGTACTATATAATATAGAAAAGTTAAATGGCGACTAGTATGTTTTTACCCACAATACCGAAAGACTCAGGCGTCCTTCGATCCGAATCGCGCGGCCCAATTCCGCCGCATGTCCTCCATGCCATCTCCTCTCCCAATTTTCTTCGGCCTCCTCTAGTTTCTCTCCCCATGTTGTCCCGTGGGTGATCGCTTTTTGGAAAACTCTCTGTTTCAACCGACTGATTATTCAGTCACGTAAACCATCTTCATAGCTTGCCACGTGCCCCACTAACCCACCCACGAACGCATGTTCAACCTCCCGTTCCCACCCACGAACACGTCTTCAACCTCCCGTTTCGATTTTGCCATGCTCTGCTCTCCCTACATCTCTCTTCTCTCTCTCACCCCTCTCTCAAACCCCATCAAATCTTCTCTCGCTCTGATCCGACGTCGGCTGGCCGTGGATCTCGTCGGAGCGGCGGAGCTCGTGGTGCTGCAAACTGGCGTCGGGGCGCGACGTGCTCGTGGTTCTGCGACCCCCGCATCTCCCCGGCATCCGAGGGGATGCTGCTATGTAAGACTGCTGCAAAGGGGGGTCGTCGTGGTGCTAGCCGCACAAGCTGCTCCATTGGGCGGGCGATGAAGCACCGTTGCATGCACCGTGCTCCGCTGAGGTTGCAATGGAGCATCGTCGGTGGTCACTGGATGCTATAATGGAGCTGCGCCGGAGCACTGTCATGTCACGTCATACAACAAAGAGTTTGCAATGGAGCACCGCCGGGGTCATCGGTGCTGCAATGGAGCTTCGACAGAGCACCATCGTGTCGCACCGTTCTGCGATGAAGTTGCAATGGAGCATCGCCGGTGGTCGTCGATTGCTGCAACAAAGTTGCGTACGATGGAAGGGGCATGCCGCAGCGGGGTCAGTGGTGCTACGATGAAACAGCCGGTGGTGGAGCGATGCAACCGACGGTGACCGGAGCTATAGTCATTAGGGTTGCAGAGTTGCCATTGCTGAGCGGTCATTGCAACGCTGCTTCTGCGAGGTCGATGGCGCCGGTACGAGTATCGGTGCTGCAGTCGCCGATTCGTATCATTGTGGTGGCGCATTGCTGTGTAGGTGGATATGACGCAAGGAGGAAGACGACGCGATTATACGGCCACATGCATTTTGATCGAAGGGCTGGCCAGGCGGCTGATCTTTCCGTAAGATCAGCAGGCTCATTTGTAGCAATTCCCTCGCTTTTTTAGTTTTGAACTCTGTTTTCGGTATTTTTTTACTTGTATTGTTTTTACATGACTTCATACATATAATAGGGAAAAGTTAACCGGCGAATAGTAGGTTTTTAGCCACAATACCGAACGACTTAGACGTCCTTCGATCCAAATCGTGCGGCCCAATTCCGCCGCACATCCTCCCTAGCATCTCGCTCTCTCTTCAGTTTTTCGGCCTCCGCTGGTTTCTCTCCCCCTGTCATTCACGTTGGTGATCTCTCATGTTTTTTTCTTCGATCGCTAGAAGTGATGTGTCGTCTCGTGGGCATCACTGGAGCCATCCCCACATCACCCTTTTGTCACCGTGTGAGGGGAGGGAGACGTGTCAACGCTTGCGGGAGTCACAGGACTCGGCACCGTTGGCAGAGATTTGCTGTGGCAGCGAGGTGATGGCCTAACAGAGGCCATCCCCAGGGCCGACAATGGGGGAAGGTCAGGGTCGTGGTCGTGCATAGGACATGGCTGCTCAGGGCGGTGGCGGATGTTTTCTAACCTTTTTCCCTCTGCGCATCGCACGTGTTCATGTAGTTTTATACCAAATAGCTCCGGAGACATTTTGTACATCCATAAAATCCTAAGTAATAAACACAAAATACAATGCAGAGATTGGAATTGATATGCACATCCATGGGGGAGAGATTGAAAACGAGTACCATGTGCAATGGTGGGCTAGATCCTATATGTGCTTGATGAACACAAATGTTGCCATTCCTAGCACACCACTGTGGCAGTTGATGTTCCCCTCGCACCCGGCCAACGCTAGAGAGGATGTAGGACCGCGGGGCAAGAGGCCATAGAAGCACCGAGATGTGGCGAGTGCGGTGACGCCCTGCCGGTGCTGGAGAGGAGTGAGGCCACAGGCGGTGCATAGGGTCACGGTCATTCAGGCGACGCCCTAGCGATGCTGGAGAGTAGGCGGGGGAATGCCCTGTCGATCATGCCATACACGTTGAAATCGCCACCAGCCGGCTGTTGAGCCTCGCGCCGGCGAGACAAGGACCCGCTCCTCGTGCCTCCTCCCCTCCTATTCTTCACCGGCGACTGTGCCTGCCTCTGAGCTCGCTGCCTCTAGCTACGGAGCCTTTGCCATCCAAGCCTCCGATGCCGCCCGCCTAGTTGCCAGTGCAGTAGCCGATGACCGCCTCTTCCTCTAGCTCATTTCCTTGTGGCACTCCTTTGCCTGCCCATCATCCACACATGACCACCACAAACACCATTGCTGGGCAACAAGACAGGCAGCCCGCCATCGCCTTCAGCTTGGCCGGCCGCCCAACGCCAGTCGCTCTTCCTTTATTCTCTGCAGCAAGGAGAGGGTAGATGTAGTGGAGTGGGCTGTTTTGGTTGGAGAGAAGGTGACACGGTGTGAGAGAAATGTGGATAAGAGATGTGTGACGGGGAAAAGGAGAGCGTTTACCACGTCAGATTTTTTCCTGAACAAATTCCTACGCTGACGTGGTAGCTCCGAGATTCATGCCTCAATCCAATGGTCCAGGGGGCGTTCTCCCAGAAAGTCCACAATTCCAACGTTAGGTTTATAGATTTTTAGTTTTTCTTTCCTTATGTCACTAGTAGAAAAAGGCCCATTTGTCCCGGTTCATAAGGCCCATTTGTCCCGGTTCGGGAACCGGGACTAAATGGTCGGGACTAAAGCCCAACACCTTTAGCCCCGGTTCTTATACGAACCGGGACAGATGGGGCTCCACGTGGCCGCTGCGGCGAGCCCAGAGAGGAGGGCCTTTAGTCCCGGTTGGTAACACCAACCGGGACCAAAGATCATCCACGTGTCAGCAGCTCAGGAGCTGGGGTTTTTGTTTTTTTGTTTTGAAAGGGGGGGGGTTTAGGGGTTTTGTAGGGTTAATTTAGGGGTTTCACATATTGTGTTAGCTAGCTAATAGAGAGAAGTGTCCTCTCTTATCTCCGTGCTTGGTCGACGCTACGTACTATACGTATAGAGAGGACTCGACACGCTAGCTAGTAAGCAAAAGAAGGAAACCATTAAGTACACAAGATCGTCATGAACATATACAGAGAGAAGTGATCGACCTCCTCCTTCTCCGAGAGATTGGTCGAACAACAAGTTTTCGTATATCTATCCGACGCTACTAGCTACATATATACAATATAAGATCCCTAACATCTGATGTCAAGTTCCACATGGTATTCTCCGGCTGGATTGATGACGTGGTCAAGAAAGAATCCAGCCAATTCCTCTTGAATTGCCTTTAAGCGATCTTGTGGTAGGAGTTCATCCCGCATCTGCCAAATCTAATTTGAAGAAGGGGGTCAATACATATATATGAATGAAACTCAACACAAATGATGGTAATAAAATAAAATTGTGAATATTATTGCTTACGCACTTCATATTGTTTTTCAGAGTAGCCCCGCTTAGAGGTCGTTGCGTTGTAGATGTACTCGCAAACGTAGTATCCACAAAAATTATTCCCGCCTTCCTGCCACAACCACTTTACGAGAAATAGAGGTTAATCAAACTGATAATCAAGCATTATAAATGGTATTGATGAAACTAGCTAGAATCAATGGGAGATGTGCGGAACTAGCTAGTAGTACTTACTTTCGGGTGTGTTAATCGCAGATCCCCCGGCAGTCCCGGAACTTCTGCGGTGAACACTTTCCAAACCCTGCGAGACAAAGAAAATAATTACTTGATATCAGGAAATGAACAAAGTTGCCGATATGGTGCGATAATGATCGATTGAACTTACTTCTGGAGCATTTCAGTCATGGCCGCATACTCCTTGGGATCTTTTCGTCTTGAGTCTAAGACGGTTACTAGTCCCTGCTCAAGCTTAATCTCTAGGAGAATAAAGTGGAAGCTGCGCATGCATGCATAACTCATCAACTACATTACTATAACCTCGAGTAATAATGGAAACCGAATATGCAGAAGACAGTAACACTCACTTGAAGTTGTAAGGAAAGAGTATTTTATCTTTGTTTTGATTTTTAAGCAACGATTGTAGCAAGTTGGCCTCGGTTTCTTTCGGATTATATGTAACCGTCCATTCATCTATGAGATTTGTGTTAATGAACCCAATATCATAGATTTGTGCATTTCTGCATTCGACGATCTTCAATCTGCATAATATAGTGAGGATAATTATATATACATGCAATGAAAGAGCTGAGCTATATATAGAGACTTAATTACAGAAGTATAATACTTACAGACAGTAGCAAGTGATGATTATTTTATCGAGGTCCTTTTGATTGAAAAACTGGAAGAACTTCTCAAATGGAACAGACAACAGATCAATTCCAACTAGGTCGTGCTCCTCTTTAACTCTCAGCGTCAAAATATCCTTCCCAGACTTGCAGGTGTCCATGTACCACTTATGGAATCTTCGCATCATCGTTGTTAGAGGAGGATCACCAGGTCTGACGAGAGGCTTCGCGTACTGGTATTTGTGTTCGTCCACCTCCATTGTATCAAAATGTGCATCGTCGGGCAGGTAATCACCAGGATTGGTACCGGGCAGCATCCCCGGCAGATTTGCGACGATATCGCTAGACACCTTGAGCGGGGGGCACGATTGGTTTGCCTGTTCGCCGAGCTGGGGAATTTTGTTCCCACTTCTTCGTTCTTGTAACCTTTTGTCAGTTGAAGTAGTTCCCGACTGGCGCGCTCCTTCCACTGCCTTTTTAAGAGCGCGGACATGGTTGTCATCCGGCGGAGGCGGTGGTGGTCGCTTCAGGTTCTTCACAGTGCGCTTCAATTTCACCGGATCCATCTTCTCCTCCGGAGATGGATTTTTCTTTGCAAAAAAGTCCCTCACTTGGGCTTTACAGATCTCCGCATTTTCCTCGTCGGTCATCTCATATGGTAACTTCTCTAGAGGCGTGAGAGTCGGACCGAATCTGTATTGCCTCCCGCCTCTGGCTGTACTGCTAGACGCCGGAGCAGTCGGAGTGGCTGCGGCTGTCTTCCTTCATTGTTTACGAGGCGGAGAAGGAGGCGGAGTGCTACGACGCGGCGGAGCAGCCGGAGCGGCGGCGGCTGTCTTCCGCTGTTGCTGACGAGGCGGAGAAGGAGGCGGGCTGCTCGGATGCGCCGGCGCAGGCGGAGAAGGAGGCGGAGTGCCCTGATCACTCGCCAGAGGAGGAGGCGGAGGAGGAGGCGGAGTGCCCTGACTCGCCGGAGGAGGAGGCGGAGGAGGAGGCGGAGTGCCCTGACTCGCCGGAGGAGGAGGCAGAGGCGTCCAGTTCGGAAGGTTGATGAGCTCCTTCCGCCATAGACATGGAGTCTTCAGAGCAAGACCCAGCTGAGTCTCCCCTTCACCGATAGGGTGGTCAAGCTGGAGCTCCTCAAATCCCTCCGTTATTTCATCGATCATCACAACAGCATAGCCTTGTGGAATCGGAAGGCAGTGAAAAGTTGCGCCGGGTTGAGGAGGTGTAACAGAGCCGACAGCCGCCTTGACTTTGAGGTGCTGCCATTGTGTCATAAGGTGGCAATCTTGAGCCTCCGTGATAGCATCCACGAGGTAGCTGGGAGCCGTGAAGTCAGGCTGCTGAAGGACCTCGGTGGAAGCCACGCTGCTTCTCCACTGAGATGGAGGGGTAGCTTCTGGGGTAGCTCCGGCAGGTCGCTGGCTCTGAACTAGTAGTGCTTGTTCCTCTAGCGCTCGTACCCTTGCATTCAGCGACTGCAGTTCCGTCTGCTCCACTTTCCTCCTCCTCTCCCGGGTTTTGTAACCGCCTGCGCTGGGAAACCCAACCCTCCACGCAACGGAGCCTGCCGTGCCTCGTGTTCGTCCTGGGTGCTCAGGATTCCCGAGGGCCTGTGTGAGCTCGTTGTTCTCTCTGTCGGGAACGAACGTCCCTTCCTGCGCTGCGGCGATATACTTCTGAAGCTTCTTGACGGGTATTTCAAGTTGCTCCTTCGTCCAATGGCACTTCCCTGTTTCAGGGTCCAAGGTTCCCCCAACCCCGAAGAACCAAGTCCTTGAACGGTCTGGCCAGTTCAATGTCTCTGGTTCGACCCCTTTATCAAGCAGGTCCTTCTCAGCCTTGTCCCACAACGGCCGGGCTTTGAGGTAGCCACCTGACCCCGTGCGATGGTGATACTCCTTCTTTGCAGCATTTTTCTTGTTTGTCGCTGACATCTTCTTACTCTTCTCCGATGTCTTGTGGGCCACAAATGCGGGCCAGTGATATCTTATCTTCTCAAATCGGCCGGTGAATTCTGGAGTCTTCCCTTTGTCGACAAACGTTGATTTCAACTCATTCTTCCACCTCCTGAATAGATCTGCCATCTTCTTAAGAGCATGAGCCTTGACCAATGGCTCTATAACTGGCTTATCCGGATCCTCCTCTGGCGGTAGGGTGAAATTTGCCTTCAGCGCGGTCCAAAGATCATCTTTCTGTCTATCGTTGACAAAAGACACTTGAGGGTCTTCGCTCTTAGGCTTATTCCATTGGTGGATGCTGATCGGGATCATGTCCCTAACAAGAACCCCGCACTGAGCAGAAAATGCTTCCTTGGTCCGGCTGGGTTCAATCGGTTGGCCATCGCCCTTGATTGCTGTGATCATGAACCTTTCATCCTGGCGCAACCTTTTCTTTGGGCCTCGTCTCGTTACCGAAGTTTGGCTCGATCCGGAGGGCTAGAAAAGAAGAAAGAAGAGAGTTAATATGTGTACATACCAAAACAATTAATGCATCAATTAGCTAGTCAGCACAGGCTTAATTAATATATATACCTCGCCGGACTTTGCAACAGCTCCTTCCTCCATTTGCTCATCGGAGCCATCATAATCATGTCCTTCCACCTCCATTGTTCGATCACCAGAGCCTGCTTCACCCTCTCCTTCCAGACCATCGGTGTCGTTGAGATACGAGAAGATATCACCTCCGCCGAGGATTATGTCCCCCAACAACTGTTCTGCTTCGATGTCTCGGTGCTCCATAGTTTCTGCAAATATTACAACATGGTAATTAATATACAAACATGACAGATGGATATATTAGTGCAAACGTAGACCTAGCTAGCTCGACGCTTCTACGGTTTGGGGTGGCCTCGACAACTCTTCTACGAACCGCCTCTCTCATGAATGTCCGACGTCCGGACCGACAAGGGGTTTAACAAAATGACGCCATTCTGGATGTGCAGAAAATGGTCCATATTTTTCCTGATCTCATCTACCCTTCTATATGTCACGTTGTCTAGTGTCAAAGAATTCAAGAAAACCATGACTTCATCATTAGCCGGAAATGACAGGCGTATAATGGTACGAAGCTCTTCAAAGTTGTTTTGGAACGGAGTTCCCGATAGAATAATTCGCTTTTTGGTACAAAGTTCAGCAAGAGCCTTTCGAATATCACTATTTGGAAGGCTTTTGCTGAAATTCGTATCAAAAGGAGAATTATTCTATCAGGAACTCCGTTCCAAAACAACTTTGAAGAGCTTCGTAGCATCATACGCCTGTTACTTCCGACTAATGATGAAGCCATGGATTTCTTCAATACTTTGACAGACAACGTGACATATAGAAGAATATATATATATATATGAGATCAGAAAAAAAAATTGGATCAACTTGTGCACATCCATAATGGGGGCATTCTTGATAAATCTATATATGTCAAAATTCAAACTTTGACATATGATCAAACTTTGACATATGATCAAATGTTGCATATGTCAAAATTCAAACTTTGACATATGATCAAATGTTGCATATGTCAAAATTCAAACTTTGACATATGATCAAACTTTGATATATGTCCACCGCGATATAAAATAATACATAGACTTGTTCGGGCGAGAGGGGGTTGATCGACGTCCCCCCTCATGTCGAAGTTACTGGAGTTATCTTCTAGTGGTTTGGGTGGCCTCGAGAGTTTGTCGAGTAGGGGCGGGAGGGGGTAGGAGATCGACAACGCTTTTTTATATATGTCCACCGCGATATAAAATAATACATAGACTTGTTCGGTCAAGAGGGGGTTGATCGACGTCCCCCCTCATGTCGAAGTGAATGAACAACTCTGAATTTTTTTACATGTACTCCTACAACATGAAAATTTCTAAGTGATTGCCAAACTGTTTGCTAAACTTTTATGCTTCATTTATATGAAGATCAATTGTCCAATATAACTATGTTCGCGATATGAGGCATTGGACATTATCTAGATCACATGCCTCAAAATCAAAGGAAAAACTCCTCTCACAACTATCCGCGGTGCCCAACAATATGAAATCATTCACAAATATTGATGTTGGACTCGACTAAATATGCACTCCATAGTCCAATCAAGTATATAAGTCCGCGGTGATCAAACACATATAAGTTACAAAAATTTCTATGCTCACAAAAATATAAGCCCGAGGGGAATTGAAGTTATCGGGGTTATGTTTATACAACAAATGGACAACTCATCTCATTTCATCTCATCTGAAAAAACATAGCACATCTAAAAAAAATACATACATACATGGAAAAAAATTGCTATGAACAAAAAAAACATCATATATGAACAATTTCTATATCCATCCATACATACATACATACATTGAAAAAAATGCTATGAACAAACACATCAGTAGTAATTATTTTTATAATGATTTGGCCTCAAAAAATTCTTTTATTAGTATTTTCAAACTCTAGAATGACCCTGTTGCACTAGAACTATTTCAAATAATTCTTTTCAAATGCCACAAATTTTTTGAGAAGTCCTCTAATGCCTATAGATCATTTTTATGCAAAAACCCCCTTTGGTCATTTGAAACTTTTGAGCAGTGGCAGAGCAAGGCCGAGCTCGGGGGAGCACGCGGCGAAGTTATCGGGGAGGGGGTATATCGACCCCCCCCCCCCCACTCATGTCGAAGTTATCGGGGAGGGGGTATATCGACCCCCCCCCCCTCATGTCGAAGTTATCGGGGAGGGGGTATATCGACCCTCCCCCTCATGTCAAAGTTATCGGGAGGGGGGTAATCGACCCCCACCCCCCTCATCATGCATATATAGCTACCACATACATATACATTAAAAAAATACATATATATATATATATATATATGAACAAAAAAATTACATCATATATAGACATATGTACATCGACCCCCCCCCCTCATCATGAACAAAAACATGCTCTGAACAAAAAATTAATACATTATGAACATCTACATACATAGGCACATACATAAATATATACATTATATATATATATGAACAAAAAATTAATCTAATAAAAAATAAAAAAAACAAGAGAGGGGCGGCGCGGCGGCTCCAGCGGGGGCGGCTGGCGACGGCGATGGCGACGGCGACGACGACGACGGGACGGCGGGGGGGCGCGCGGGCAGGGGTGGGCGGGAGGGGGAGGGGGGGGGCGACGGCGTGGTCGGGGGCAGGGGCGCTGGGCGACGACGACGAGGTGCGGGGGAGCGGGCGGCGACGGCGTCGAGGGCTGGGGCAGGGGCGCGCGGCGACGGCGTCGGACGGCAGGAGGGGCCGACGGCGACGGCGACGAGGAGCAGCGCTGGGGCGTCGGGCACGAACTGGCGATGGAAATCTAAAAATTTCCTAAGTGCTGGCTTATATAGCAAAGGCTTTGGTCCCGATTAGTGGCACCAACCGGGACCAATGCCCCCCTTTAGTCCCGGTTGGTGCCACCAACGGGACCAAAGGTCTTTTTTCAGCAGCCAAAGGGCGGGAAGCAGGGACCTTTGACCTTTGGTCCCGGTTGGTGGAACCAACCGGGACTAAAGGGCGTGCATTGGTCCCGTGGTGCCACGAACCGGTACCAATGCACCCCTTTAATCCGGTTGGTGCCACCAACCGGGCAAAAAGCCTTGTGCTGCCCGCGTCGCGGCCAAAAGTTTAGTCCCACCTTGCTGTTGAGAGAGCTCGAGATGGTTTAAAGCGCTGCTGCGCCCACCTCTCGAGCTCCTCTACACTGCAGGCTTTCGGGCCTAAACTCGCACTATGTGCCTGTGGGCTTACTGGGCCTGCTGCGGGCCTGAATCCTGGCCCATGGTTGAGTTTCTAGTCGTATTCAGGCCGTGGTGCCAGTAGGCGGCACTTTTTTATTTTTATTTTGTTTTCTTTGTTGCTTTATTTATTTTATTGTTTTTCTACTTACAACAAATATATTATTTTATTTTATTTTATTTTGTTTCTACTTATTTATTAAAGTTTATTTTGTTTCTACTTATTATTTTATTTTGTTCTACTTATTTATTTTATTTTATTTTTTGCTTTTTTTATTTATTTTATGAAAATTCTTTTTCTTTAATGTTTTGAAGAGAAAATACTTTGATAATTTGTTGCATAAATTTTAATAATTTTAGTTTCAATAATACAAGAGGTTTAAAAGTTTTTTACTTGATTCCTTTAGCTATTAAAGTTTCATTAAAGTTTTCTAGTTCATCTTTTTCTATTGAGTTTCATCAAGTTTCTAGTTCATTCTTTTAGTTTATTATTTTTGCTATTAGAGTTTCATAAAAGTTGAGAGGGTTACGGCAAAAACTGGATGCACTTCGTGTACAAAATGGACAATCTCTTTCGAAGTATCAGGGTTTCGGACGAAAATCTTGTTACAAAGGGATTTTATTTTTTTGAACTTATTTGAACTCCAGACTTTTTGTGTGCTCAAAATGAACCATTCAAAGCAACATCATCAATTTTCAACCCTTTCTGACTTCATCTGTTATTTTTCATGCATTTACTGATTTTTTTGAGCTAACTGACCCTGAAATTGAAAAGCATTCAAATGAACTCTGAAGAGGTTGAAAATGAGCATGATCATCATTTCACCCAACAAGCATGTGCTAAAAAGTTGAAGGGTTACGGCAAAAACTGGATGCACTTCGTGTACAAAATGGACAATCTCTTTCGAAGTATCAGGGTTTCGGACGAAAACATACATCTAGTTATAAGAGGGATTTCATTTTTTGAACTTATTTGAACTCCACACTTTAATGTGTGCTCAAAATGAACCATTTCAAGCAACATCATCAATTTTCAACCCTTTCTGAGTTCATTTGTTATTTTTCATGCATTTACTGATTTTTTTGAGCTAAATGACCCTGAAATTGAAAAGCACTTCAAATGAACTCTGAAGAGGTTGAAAATTGGCATGATATCATCATTTCACCCACATAGCATGTGCTAAAAAGTTGAGAGGGTTACGGCAAAAACTGGATGCACTTCGTGTACAAAATGGACAATCTCTTTCGAAGTATCAGGGTTTAGGACAAAAACTCACCTGTTACAAAGGGATTTCATTTTTTTGAACTAATTTGAACTCCAGACTTTTTGTGTGCTCAAAATGAACCATTCAAAGCCACATCATCAATTTTCAACCCTTTCTGACTTCATCTGTCTTCACTTTTTCTTCGCTTGTGCCCTTTGCTTATTGCGCCGTAACCATGGATATTCTTCATCGCTTAACAGGGTGCTTGGGTCAGCCTTGACTTTGAAGGGAGGAATTTCATGAAACTTTTCATAATCTTCAGACATGTCTGTCTTACCCTCCACTCCCACGATGTCTCTTTTCCCTAAAAGAACTATGTGGCGCTTTGGCTCATCGTATGATGTATTCGCTTCCTTATCTTTTCTTTTTCTCGGTTTGGTAGACATGTCCTTCACATAGAAAACCTGCGCCACATCATTGGCTAGGACGAATGGTTCGTCTGTGTACCCAAGATTGTTCAGATCCACTGTTGTCATTCCGTAATGTGGCTCTACCTGTACCCCGCCTCCTGACAGATTGACCCATTTGCACTTAAACAAAGGGACCTTAAAATCATGTCCGTAGTCAAGTTCCCATATGTCCACTATGTAACCATAATATGTGTCCTTTCCCCTCTTGGTTGCTGCATCAAAGCGGACACCACTGTTTTGGTTAGTGCTCTTTTGATCTTGGGCGATCGTGTAAAATGTATTCCCATTTATCTCGTATCCTTTGTAAGTCAATACAGTCGAAGATGGTCCCCTGGACAATGAGTACAGCTCATCAGAAACAGTGTTGTCACCTCTGAGATGTGTTTCCAACCAACTGCCGAAAGTCCTGATGTGTTCACATGTAATCCAGTCGTCACACTGCTCCGAGTGTTTGGAGCGCAGAATGTTCTTGTGTTCATCGACATACGGGGTCACCAAGGTAGAGTTCTGTAGAACTGTGTAGTGTGCTTGAGACCAAGAATTCCCGTCCCTGCATATTATTGAGTCCCCTCCTAGCGTGCCTTTTCCAGTTAGTCTCCCCTCATACCGCGATTGAGGGAGACCAATCTTCTTAAGGTCAGGAATGAAGTCAACACAAAACCCAATGACATCCTCTGTTTGATGGCCCATGGAGATGCTTCCTTCTGGCCTAGCGCGGTTACGGACATATTTCTTTAGGACTCCCATGAACCTCTCAAAGGGGAACATATTGTGTAGAAATATGGGGCCCAGAACGACAATCTCGTCGACTAGATGAACTAGGACGTGCGTCATGATATTGAAGAAGGATGGTGGGAACACCAGCTTGAAACTGACAAGACATTGCGCCACATCACTCCTTAGCCTTGGTATGATTTCTGGATCGATCACCTTCTGAGAGATTGCATTGAGGAATGCACATAGCTTCACAATGGCTAATCGAACGTTTTCCGGTAGAAGCCCCCTCAATGCAACCGGAAGCAGTTGCGTCATAATCACGTGGCAGTCATGAGACTTTAGGTTCTGAAACTTTTTCTCTGCCATATTTATTATTCCCTTTATATTCGACGAGAAGCCAGACGGGACCTTCATACTGAGCAGGCATTCAAAGAAGATTTCCTTCTCTTCTTTGGTAAGAGCGTAGCTGGCAGGACCTTCATACTGCTTTGGAGGCATGTCGTCTTTTTCGTGCCAACGTTGCAGGTCCTCCCGTGCTTCCGGTGTATCTTTTGTCTTTCCATACACGCCCAAGAAGCCTAGCAGGTTCACGCAAAGGTTCTTTGTCACGTGCATCACGTCGATTGAAGAGCAAACCTCTAGGTCTTTCCAGTAGGGTAGGTCCCAAAATATAGATTTCTTCTTCCACATGGGAGCGCGTCCCTTAGCGTCATTCGGAACAGATAGTCCGCCGGGACCCTTTCCAAAGATTACGTGTAAATCATTGACCATAGCAAGTACGTGATCACCGGTACGCATGGCGGGCTTCTTCCGGTGATCTGCCTCGCCTTTGAAATGCTTGCCTTTCTTTCGACATTGATGGTTGGTCGGAAGAAATCGACGATGCCCCAGGTACACATTCTTCCTGCATTTGTCCAGGTATATACTTTCGGTGTCAGCTAAACAGTGCGTGCATGCGTGGTATCCATTGTTTGTCTGTCCTGAAAGGTTACTGAGAGCAGGCCAATCATTGATGGTTACAAACAGCAACGCATGCAGGTCAAATTCCTCGTGTCTGTGCTCATCCCACACACGTACACCGTTTCCATTCCACAGCTGTAAAAGTTCTTCAACTAATGGCCTTAGGTACACATCAATGTCGTTGCCGGGTTGCTTAGGGCCTTGGATGAGTACTGGCATCATAATGAACTTCCGCTTCATGCACAGCCAAGGAGGAAGGTTATAGATACATAGAGTCACGGGCCAGGTGCTGTGATTGCTGCTCTGCTCCCCGAAAGGATTAATGCCATCCGCGCTTAAACCAAACCATACGTTCCTTGGGTCACGTGCAAACTCAGTCCGGTACCTTCTCTCGATTTTTCTCCACTGCGACCCGTCAGCGGGTGCTCTCAACTTCCCGTCTTTCTTACGGTCCTCTCTGTGCCATCGCATCAACTTGGCATGCTCTTTGTTTCTGAACAGACGTTTCAACCGTGGTATTATAGGAGCATACCACATCACCTTGGCAGGAACCCTCTTCCTGGGGGGCTCGCCGTCAACATCACCAGGGTCATCTCGTCTGATCTTATACCGCAATGCACCGCATACCGGGCATGCGTTCAAATCCTCGTACGCACCGCGGTACAGGATGCAGTCATTAGGGCATGCATGTATCTTCTGCACCTCCAATCCTAGAGGGCATACGACCTTCTTTGCTGCGTATGTACTGTCGGGCAATTCGTTATCCTTTGGAAGCTTCTTCTTCAATATTTTCAGTAGCTTCTCAAATCCTTTGTCAGGCACAGCATTCTCTACCTTCCACTGCAGCAATTCCAGTACGGTACCGAGCTTTGTGTTGCCATCTTCGCAATTGGGGTATAACCCTTTTTGGTGATCCTCTAACATGCGATCGAATTTCAGCTTCTCCTTTTCACTTTCGCACTGTCTCCTTGCATCAACAATGACCCGGTGGAGATCATCATCGGGCACATCGTCTGGTTCCTCTTGATCTTCAGCTTCCCCCGTTGCAGCATCATCGTATTCAGGGGGCACATAGTTGTCATCGTCCTCTTCTTCTTCGCTGTCTTCCATCATAACCCCTATTTCTCCGTGCCTGGTCCAAACATTATAGTGTGGCATGAAACCCTTATAAAGCAGGTGGGTGTGAAGGATTTTCCGGTCAGAGTAAGACTTCGTATTCCCATATATAGGGCATGGACAACACATAAAACCATTCTGCTTGTTTGCCTCAGTCACTTCGAGAAAATTATGCACGCCCTTAATATACTCGGAGGTGCGTCTGTCACCGTACATCCATTGCCGGTTCATCTGCGTGCATTATATATAATTAAGTGTGTCAAAAACCATTACAAAACATCATGAACAGATAAGTGACCAAATTAATAGAAGTTCATCATCACATTAAAACCAAAGTACATACATAGTTCTCATTGAACAACATATAGCTCTTCAGAGCATCTAATTAAACCATACATTATTGAAACTATGTAAAACATTTCAATGCAACAACAAATGCGATCATAATCGCAACCAAGGTAACAATTGATCCAACGGCATAATGATACCAAGCCTCGGTATGAATGGTATATTTTCTATATTTTCTAATCTTGAAGCGCATTGCATCCATCTTGATCTTGTGATCATCGACGACATCCGCAACATGCAACTCCAATATCATCTTCTCCTCCTCAATTTTTTTCAATTTTTCCTTCAAGTAATTGTTTTCTTCTTCAAATAAATTTAACCTCTCGACAATAGGGTCGGTTGGAATTTCCGGTTCACATACCTCCTAGATAAAAAAAATCTATGTCACGTTGGTCGGCATAATTGTCATAAACAACAAATGAACCAAATAGTTATAAAATATAATATATACCACATCCGAATCATAGACAGGACGAGGGCCGACGGGGGCGGATACCAAAACCATCGCACTATATAATAACAAACAATAATAAAAGTAAGAAAATTATACAAGTATCTATGTAAATCATACAAGTAAGAATTTTTTTTCTTTTAGAAAGAAGATAAGAACAAGAGGCTCACCACGGTTATGCCGGCGACGAGATCGGCGCGGGCGATCGACGGCGGTGAAGACGGGGACGGGACGTGACGGACCGCTAAACCTAGACAAATCTTGAGGAAAATGGAGTTTGAAGGTCGAGTTTGGAGAGGAGAAAGCTTAAGTAGTGTTGCTCGGGCATTTCATCGAACACCTCATGTGCATAGGAGGTGAGCTAGAGCACCACAAACACCTCCCCTCGCCGGCCAGAAAAAACAGAGTAGTGGAGTGCTCTGCTCGCGGGCGAGGGGTATATATAGGCACAACATTGGTCCCGGTTCGTGGTTGGAACCGGGACTAAAGGCCACCCTTTGATCCCGGTTCCAGCCACGAATCAGGACCAATGGATGTGGGCCAGGAGCGAGGCCCATTGGTCCCGGTTCGTGTCTGGAACCGGGACCAAAGGGTCCAGACGAACCGGGACCAATGCCCCACGAGCCCCGGCCGGCCCCCTGGGCGCACGAACCGGGACGTATGCCCCCATGTGTCCCGGTTCCTGACTGAACCGGGACTAATGGGCTGGGCTGGCCTGGACCAAAGCCCTGTTTTCTACTAGTGTGTCAGTGGCTTATGCTAGGTGAAGAAGTTATGAAACTATTTAAAGGCTAGTAGGCATCGCTTTCTATCAGAACCGTTAGCCTCACCACATTAAAAATCCACTATAAACGAAGGGGAGAGTAGAACTATGATTGTACGACCCAAAATGCTTACAATAGCCGCAAGTAAACTAATCATCGCTGTCCAACAAAATCATCACTAACAATGGACAACATCGATAAATCAACAATTGGAGTACTTGCAAAGACGTGTATAGGAACAAACCTTGTTGAATCGCCACAATAGTAAATCGTCGCGTGCGACAAAGATTGGCAATCACAACAAGCATATCGGCAGAGAGATCACCCCGATCTGGCTAGGCATCCATGCTAGTATTGGTAGACCAATCCGAGGACTTTGCGAGCAACGATCCATTGAAGATGATGATGGTATTGCCGACGATGTGGATGGAGCCATGCCTACACACAGACACAAATAAGCAACCCGATGTCCATCCGTCTATGCTCCTTCGGCATTGTTGCCATGGCTACATACACACACCGCAACATGCTAAAATCGTACCACCCACCCGGGGCCACGATACATGTGTACTTGTGATCTTGTCCCAGGGTTGCTGCCTCGGCATCCTGATATCGTCATGCCTGAGCTAGACTAAATACCTAAGAAGATGCCTCCACCGCCTTTGGAGTGTAGTTTAGTAACAATGTGCTAGAGGACGTCCATAGCAACAGTGAGAGACCATGAGGAGGGACTGCCAAGAGTAGTGGTGCTAGGGTTCCCTTGGTGTCTTTAGAGGTCAACACAACGGGCTGACATTCTTTTGACTTTAACAATTTCTTAACTGGTAGTAATCACTGATTAGTTCATGTTTTTAATACAAAATGCATGTCTATTCTATGTTTTAAGATTTTTTTTACTTCAATGTTTTAAGATATTACATGAACAAAATGCCAAAAATATTAAGCTTTTTTAGTTATTATATTCTCATCTGCAGATGATCGAGCTGAGTGCAAAGGAAAACAATTTAACGATTGTAGCACAACATTCCGAGTATGTCCGGACTCATGATGGAAGAGCTAGAAATGTACAATGGTGGCTACATCAAGGTAATTAATTTTGCAGTCTTGCTAATTCTCAGGCGGCCATTTAGGATGTTAGATCAGGCACAGATTTACGCGCTTGTGTTCATCATACTATCAAAATCTAGATCTGTGGTAGTACAATATTTTGTGCACCTCTTTGGGTGTTTCAAAGAAGAGGACTTTTACGGTAGGAACAAACAAACATGATCCGTCTATTAAACAAATCCAGAGGTCCATATTCATCAATGCTAGGAGGCAAGAAGGATACATTCTTTTCTTTCATCAAAGGGCAAAATAAGTAGAGGTGGAAAACAAATCCGGATGGCAAAATGGCATATTTTTGGAGATAAAAACGTTTCAAGCGAGGGGCATCCGTCTATTCTGGCCCGTGTGTTTCCACTTCGTGTCCCCCATACACAACTATGTTGTGTGAGCAAGTGTGACAGTGTAGGCACTCTATGAGGGCACCGTATCGTGCCGGAGTTTCTTCTCTGCTGTGAGCCCGTGAGGCGATAGGGGGTGGAGCGGAGCAGGGCCATGCGCACGCTAGATGAGTACGGCTACTGGCGGCAAGCGACAACGAGATAGAAAGAGTTGTGACGCTTGTGAAGGTGAGGAAACAAGATGCGGCCGCCTATTTGCTCGTGTCGCATCAGTGGAGGGCCGAGGGCGATTCTTGTGCAAGGAAAAGCAATGTACGTCAGACTATTACATCAAATGGTTTTTTCTTGGTTAAATTAACATCCGCTCTTCCTATCAGTGATCACAGTTGGATTTGCAGTGGACAAGGAGTCCATTGATGGCGGTGATTTTAATCTCACAACTTCCTGACGGTGCTGATGTACCAGCCGTATGGCGTACCGACACAGGACTCCAAGGAGTATGACGTCGTGCTACTAGTGAGACTCGAGATCGGCGCCACGTCCATGATCTTGATCATCAAGGACATCGTCGACAACATGAAGCGGCTCGATGGGGATGACCAGTCCAGCTACTGTCGGACCCAACGCACCTACTTTTACTGGGTCAACCAGGAGCAAGACTCCTTCGAGCGGTTTAATGGAGTCATGGATGAGGTGGTGGAGACGCGGATGGGGAGGGTGTGTCATTGTGATCCACAACTACTACTACAACGTCTACGAGGAGTTGAGGAGGGCGACGCCCAGTGGATGCTCATCTACTTGCTCTAGTCCCTAGAACATGTTTAATAATATAGCCAACTCTTGGCTATAAGAAAGTGCCATGTCATCTATAGCCAACATGTATAACAATTAGCTATAAGTATGTGCTACTTTATTAATACATGGTCCATCTTCCACTCTCACACAGTGCCTAGGAGCACGTGTTGCAGCTGGCTCTTGGTGTTGCAGCTGGCTCTTGCATGAGAGCCCGCTTACATTCTCTCTCCTATCATCTCTCCTCCAACTAAGCATAGAAATATTAATTTAGTCCTTACAGCCTGCTGACTGTATCTTATTATACTTGCTCTAACCACACCAAGCATGGCGTCGATGTGGTCTTCGATACACGCATCAAGACACACTTTGGCCGGCCTAAATGGCGGAGCGTCTATGAACGCATCGCCTTCAAGCACCGCGAACAACGCGTCGGTGAGTATCGATACTAAATACACTCTTCGTGGGCAGTGAACAATAAAACATATCAATCAACATTTTTTTATGAGTCCTGCTTCGATACAACCCCGCACTAAACAAGTAAAGGGCGATATGATTATTTTTGTAGCCCTTACCCGTACCGCGACTTAAGAAAAGGGCACCGCAAGCCACACTCGCTGGGATTCAAACTCCCGACCTCGAGGTGTGGAGCAACACAGCTAACCAGTCGAGCTGACAAGTGTTTGTGAACAAAATGGAACGTGCATGGTTAAGAACTACTACCTTTGTTCGGAATATTTAGTTCTCTGAACCCGGTCCGTAAATATTAGGCCGTGATGTAATTTCCGGTGCACAACTAAGGATGCCCTCATCTCTCCTATTGGCCAATCACGGTCACACAACCGTGATCTGCGCGCCGGAGAAGCCGCATGGATGCGTGCGCGAGGCCAGCCAGTGCATGCGTGCGGTAGTTATGGTCACGTGCATGCAGCCAATGAAATCTCCCCTGATAACTATTGCCAAAGAAATACTCCCTCCGTTTTTATTTACTCCGCATATTAGGTTTGTCTAAAGTCAAACTTTATATACTTTCAACAATTTTGTAGAAAAATATATTAATATATACTCCCTCTGTTCCAGAATATAAGGTGTATTGGTTTCCGTGCAAGTCAACCACTTAAATGTTTGACCAAGATTATAGAATAAAATAAGAACATCTACAATACCTGATAGATAAAATATGAAAATGCTTTTCATGTATCAAATAATATAAATTTCGTATTGTGAGTATTGATATATTTTTCTAAACACTCAGTCAAATATGCGCTTGTATAACTTAAAAAAACAAATACACCTTATATAAAGGAATGGAGTGAGTACACCAAATATATATCATTGGATTCATCATTGCATATATTTTCACATCATATAAATTTGTTAGTGTAAATGTTCATGTTGTCGTGTACAAACTTGATCAAACTTTATAAAGTTTGACTTTAGTGAAAGCTAATATGCTGAGTAAATAAAAACGGAGGGAGTATATCCAACAAATTACTGCTGAGCACGTAAACACAACCACATAAATCGTTGCAATTAATTCTTCTCTAAACGCACGCATGCAGTTAACTGTGTCTACCTTGGTCCTGGTGTTTTGGTTTGCGGGACTACAAATCCTGGACGGAGGTAGTAAATACAAGCATAATCCGGATAGGTTGTTTTTGAATATTTCTTTGAAATTGTAAACAAAATTTTTAAAAAGCGAGAAATGTTTAAAACTCCGAAAAAACTGAACAGATTTTTGCATTTTTTTGGAGTTTTCTTGGTAAAAAAAAAAGGCCAATAAATGGCTGGACGCAATTTGCATACGGCGTCGGAAACCGTTCAAACCTGACGTGGATGCCTACAATGGGCATGCCAACCTTTTTGCAAAAGTTAGGGTCATTTAAAGGATGTCCAAAAATTAGACGTTGTTGAACGGAGAGTGTCCGGGTAGGCTAGAAGGCTCCATCTGAGAGCATGTTGTTTCTCGACATATTTGAAATGGCCACAATTTTTTTCCATGGCCTTATATGACCAATTCAAGGCACCATGCCAACTTGTTTGGGTTTTCGATAAGTTTTGCATTTTCTGGAGTTTTCCCGGTGAAAAAAGCCTATAAATTGCGGGACGTGTCGCAACGTGTAAACGGTGTCGGAATTCGTTCAAACCTGACATGGATGCCTACCATGTGCATGCCCACCTGCTTACAAAAGTTAGGGTCATTTATCCATATTCCAAAAAAAACACCCTTTAAGAGGAGTGTGCTAGAGTAGGTCAGACGGGTGCATCCATGAGTATGTAGTTTTTCCTAATTTTAGTGCTTCTGTAATTTGCAATTTTTGTCATTATGAATCACATGAAAATTTTCTTATGTCTTAATCATTTCTTTAAATTTGTCAACAATTTTAGAATTTCAATGTATGAAAGTTTTATGAACTTGAACACTTTTTCCAAAATTATTAACAAATTCCTAACAATTGATGAAAATTTTGACCACAAATTGCAAACCACGTATTTTTTTAATTTATCAATATTTTTTGAAACACAAACATTTCTTAAATTTGTGAACAAAAAATTCCAAAAAGGGACATTTTTTAAATTTCAGATATTTAAAAAATTGTAAATAATAATTAAAAAAAGAGATTATTTTTTGATATCCCAGATTACTTTTTCACATTTTTGAAAAGGTTTAAAAAATGTTCAAAAAGAAAAAAATGAATTAACGAAAAAAAGACCACATTGCTAAGGAAGGTATCCCATGGACTCCGCCACGCCCGGCCAGGAATGAATTTCTCAAGGCCTGCTTCTCCCGTGGACCAATCAGCTCCTGGAAGGCTCAAGTTCAACATAACATATGTATGGCGTATGGTTTCAGACTCCACTAGAATTTAATCCCTCTTCTCAAAAAAAAAAAACTAGAATTTAATCCCACCTCGGCTGGCTAGTTAGAGTGGGGCTGGGAGCTTGCTTACATAATATATGGTTAGGTGTACATGGTGAAAAGCACAAAACTTTGTTATGTGCACTAATAGAACAATTTGTTAGGCATAACTGAGAACTGAACCAAATTAGCCGGTTAGCAAAATTTTGGTTAGCTCTTTTTGGTTGCTATTTTTGGTTTTCACTTTTGTCAACGGAATTTTCAGAAAAACCGAATCGTATAAACCAAATTTTCGGTTACTACCGAACGCCCACCCCTGCTTGTTGGGCTGGCCCATGAATTCATGGATTTGCAAAACGTTCATCGATTAAAAAAATGTTCATGGATTTTTTTTTTGCATATTTTGAAAAAAGGTTCACTAAAAAAATGTTGCAAACCTTTTCAAGAAAAATAAAAAAGATTCACAAATTTTATTTTTTTATTCAATAGTTCACACATTTGAAGAAAATGGAAAAAAATAAAACTAAAAATAAACAGAACAAAACCCGGCTTGAAACCACAAAAAAAACCGGCCTTAGAGTTCACGAAGTTACATTTGCCACGTAAGATGTGAAAAAGAAAACAAATGGGCACAGCAAGTAACTTGTCCCGATTGGTTATTGGAATTTGAAGTAAACCTTGAGGGTTGGAGTTCAAATCTCTTGTGGCAGTTTTTTTTTTAATTAAATAGAAAGGAAAAAAAGTGCACCTGGCGTGTACGGGTGGTTTCGGCACGGGCTATGTATTTTTAAAAAATACCATCCTACGTTGATGTGTTTATGGGGTTGTACCGAAGCAGCAGTGTTTCCTTTTTTCATACATTAGCACATATCATTACATTTAGGAATCCACCATAACTTTCTATTTGTCGGATCTCGCAGGATTATTCTATTGTGGCACGCCGACGCTGACAAAAGAGCTCAGTTGCCCAGAATTTCTCGAGAAAGACAAGGACATAATTCGAGCTTCATGATGCGAAATGCTAGTTTTACAGACAACCCAGTCACAAGAAGCTTCATTTTTCATGTGGAAAAGTGAAACCATGTTATCTTTATACTTCCCCATCAAATAATGTATGATGTATTTCAATTGGATTAAGACAAGGTCTTTGTGACGTCTTGAAAAATGTAGATTTGGAATGTTACATAAACTTATTTGTTTAAATAAATATGATAGATTTTTCTTCATTTGACTAATTTTTTCCACTGATATAGAAAAATCAAGAAGAAAAGACCCTCCACCCGGGTCCCTTTTCGGGGAAACCAGTAAAACCCACAATGCCAGGAAAACAATAAAAATGACAGACACACAAAATCGCGCGCCAAGATTCACATCATCGATCGAACGCCCACAAAATTCATTTTGAAGGGAAAAAAATAGTCTACTGAAATTAAGCAATAATATTTCTTTTTCTTCGATTACATCATCCGAGCTTTTTTATATTGTTATGACATTCTTTTCTCAAGATGAAATATTGCAGCAACCTGGTCTTTAGGTTTTAGTGTGTGTGTGTCTATATATATACACACTTTCTTTTTTCGGCGTTTTATTACTATTATTATTAAGGAATAAGTATATTTTTCGTCTCTCATAAGGGCATGTACAATAATGTACAGTCAGCCGTCTGTAACATCAGCCATGTAGGAAAAAAAATGACGTGGGAGAGAGAGAAAGGGAAAACTGCTCGCATCTGTCTGTAGAAATAAAGACGGTCTTTTCCCGTGTGAATCGCTGCTTATAGACGGTCAATTTGCCGTTGTATCGAGGCCGTCGCTTATCGTGCGCCGCATTTATCTCATGCTTCAGGAAAACAAACTTTCCCCTTCTCCCGCGAACCTAAAAAACAGTTTTTCTTTCTCCCATGGACTTTGCATGCACATACGTTAGACTAGTCACAATGGGTAGTAACTTAGACTAGTAACATGCATATATTACTAGTCTATGTTACTATCGCTATAGTGGGGAGTAACATATGTGCGGTGCTATGCAACACTTCATTTATTAGGTTGTAGACTCATCTTGTCTTCATATGTGTGATGTTACAGTAACTAGCTATGTTACCACATCCATCTCTTTTCTTATTAATTACTCGTCACATCATCTGTTTTGCCTAGAGATGTGTGATGTTACCATCTATGTTACTCCTACTGTGGGTAGTCTTACAGCCGGCCAAATAGCCAGCCTGTTGTACGTGCTGTCTACAGCATAGTCCATAGATGACGTGTATTCATGCTATAGACAGAAGCCGACTGAACCAGTGTACATGCCCTAATGCTTAAGGTGGTTTTACTGTGACGTGGACCCTGTTTTGACTGAAACGGGCCATGTGGACTGGTTTTGACTGCCACATCAATTAAGTATTTGTGCAAGACTATGTGTGTGTGCATGTGTACAAGTGAGAATAAGAGAAAATGAAAGTGTTTGCACTGAATATAGCTTAACAAAATCTGAATATAACTGAAAATAATTTGGACATTTCAGAGCATTGTACTGAATTTAGTTGAACATAGTCTGAACCATATTTAGTTGAAAATAGTCCTTACATAGTCTCGACCCAATTTAATTGAACATAGTCTGACAAAGTACTAAATGGGAAAGGGAAATAGTACTGAATATAGCTTACAATCAACGACAAACATGAATTCTCACATGGTCTGACATAAGAACAGACAGCAGCAAACAAGCACTAGTCTAGTAGTTTTGCTGGCACTTTATTTGCTGTTTTATTTCCGCCAACTGGGGAACCTGACGGGCCGGAGATAACATTGGAAGTAAAGGATGAACTGGAGTTCAGAGCGCAGCCGCCACCATGCACAACCAGCAATCGCGGGCCCCAATCACCGCCGCCCATAAGGGGATCGCCGCCGCAGCCGCTGCCTAAATCGCCACCGCCGCCCAGAACTGGTTCTGCTCAAGGTCGTCGCCGCCGTGCCCTAGCAGCCACCACCACAGCCACCATGCTCAGCCAGCAACCACTGCGCCTCAATCATCGGCAGGCCACGCCGCCACCGCTGCTGTAGCCACGCCTCACTGCCCGCCATCGCCGCCCATGAGGGAATCGCCGCCGCCGCCGCTCAATCACCGAGATCGAGAGAATGCAGAAATGAGAGAGAGGGCCGGCAGGTGCCCTTAGTCACTTGACTGACGTGGCGGTCAAAACCAGCCCACGTGGTCTGTTTTAGTCAAAACAGGGTTCATGTCACAGTAAAACCACCTTAAATGTTATTAGGGATGAAAAGTATTCGGTTTAAATAATAGAGGGATTGATTTTTGATGGTTTTGAAGTTGAGGAACGCTTTCTCAATTTTCGGAAGAGTTTAGGGACAAAAAAATATATTTATCTCTATTATTAATTAACTGGTTCGTTCAAAGGGTATAAGAAGAGATGTCAACGACGTGAAGACAATCACGGCAAGCTACTTGTTTGAACTTATATAAACTGTCATCTCCCATCGCCACTCACGTGGTAATAAGAGCATCTCCAGACGTGCCCTCAACAGGCCCCCCAAGACCTTTTTTAGAGCCGGCGCCAAAAAAAACTACCCAGTCGTGTCCCCAGAATCCCAATTTTCGCCGGTTAGGCCCGATTTTGGCGCCGGCGGTCCCAGGCTGAACCCGGCGCGCTGGGGGGCGCCGGGGCAAGCGTTTTTGGCGCGAAAGCCCGGCGGGCCCGCCGAGTCAGCGACCAGCCGCGTCTCGTCTTCCTCATCGCTTCGTTTTCCCGCGGGGAATCAATGCCAAGGCTGCCGCCGGTCAACCTTCCATTGATTCCTCACGGGCGGCGTAGTGATGGCACGGCGACGCGCCGTTCCCCTCCCGCTACGCGTACACACACGTCTGCCGCCCCCCCCCCCCGGTCGGCTATAAAAACGACCCCTCCCTCGCCGGTGGACGCACTCTCCTTCGCCCTCATTCCCTCTCTCATCGCCGGCGCCCCTCTCTCCCCCGCCTCCAACCACCGCGCGTCTACATCTGCCGATGGGAGAACGTTTCCCCGGCGATGGTGCGGCGGCCAACGGCTTCGGCCGCCGCACCCTGCACGAGTAGGAGGCGTACCTCCTGCACGAGGCCAACTACCCGGCACCGCCTGACATGCGCGTGCCGGGGCGGTGGAGGCTTAGCGCCGGAGGCGTCCCCGTCCCCCCGCAGCCCGACGCCGACCGCTTCCACGGTGAGGTCGATCGCGTTCGGGCCTCCCTGCCGGAGGAGGTGCGCGGCCGGCCGGAGTACACCGCCAACAAGCATGCGAGCTAGGCGGGGTACTTCCAATGTCGTCACGAGGAGTAGATCACCTTCACCAACAACGCGCCGGTGATGGGGCGCCACAACGCCGACGGCCGCCGCCTGTGGTGGGGCGTCCTCGGGCGGGCGCTCCACTACGTCCTCGAGTACCTCGAGGGCGGCAACCAGCCGCCGCTCCAGTACCCGGCGGACCCGGCGCCTATCCCCCACCGGAGCGGCGGCATTTGGATGCTGAGGCGCATGGCGGGTGGGTCGTCGTCGTCCTCCTCCTCCTCCTCCCGCTCCACTGGTTCACCGGCGCTCGCGAGCGTCAAGGCCGAGCCCGTGGAGACGCCACTCGGGCGGCGCTCCCACGGCGGCGCCCTCGTCATCAACGAGGGCGGCCGTGGCTCCTCCTCCTCCCGCCTCGTTAAGCCCAAGACGGAGCCGGGGCTGGTCGCCGTGAAGAGCGAGCACGACGACATGGCCGCCGCCGACGAGGCCGCCATCAAGTGGGCGTGCGAGGACTACGTCTGGCTGGAGATGGAGCGCCAGCGCCGCGCCCTCGAGGAGTTCGCCGCTCGTCGCCGCGGCCGCGACGAGGGCGGCGTCATCGTCCTCGAGGACAGTGATGACGACGCACCACCGCCGCCACCCAAACCCGTCCGCCGAGGTGACCCAGGGCAGGGGTGCAGCAAGGACGTCGGCGGCGTGAAGGAGGAGGAGGATGACGGCGACGACGACAGCGGTGACTACAGCGCCTTCGACGCGTTCTTCGGCCTGTAGGAGGGCGGCGGACAGGCCTGCAGGAGGGCGGACAACGGCGACGTAGTTATGTTTTTTAAGTTTTAAAATTAAGTTTTTAAGTTTTTATGTACAAACATCAATGAAAATCGCCCTAGTTTCGCCGAATATGTGTCTTGTTTGGCCGAGTTTGTTTTTCAAAAAAGGCGTCTGGGTTGGGCTTGGGGCGGCGGTTAGGAAGCCGGCCACCCCACGACGATATTTTCACCGGCGCGCCCCCAGGCGGCGCTATTTCAGACCCCTGGGGGGCCGAACGACTGGAGATGCTCTAATTACTAGCTGTGCTCCAGGGAGGCTGGGGGCGTGCTTCTCGCTGGCTGGATGACTTCTTCTTGGGGACGAGCTAGAGGCGAGGCGACCCGATCTCCGGCCATGCGCAACGGTGAGGGGACCGGCGGCGGAACAGCGGGGGACATCGTGGAGGCCGGCGACGAGAGAGTCCACGGGCCGCGGTTTCGTGGAGCCCGTGCCTGCGTCGCACGGGTTGCAGGCACCGCGCGATGGCAGCGACGACGACGATGACAACGGCTACCCCTGGGTCGAGATCACCCTCGACGTTAGGGACGACTCGATGGTGGTGGTGAAACAGGAGACGCTGGACAAGCGCCCGCACTCGTACGGCCACGGCGTGCTCCGGGGCGCCTCGGCGCGGGTCGAGCAAGCGCCGCAGGAGCTCCGGCGGTTCACGGCCTCAAGCGAGCAGGGACAGGGAGGCGACTCGAGCTGCGTCGGTAGGTCCATGACCGCCACCGCGCACTTGCTCAAGTTCCTCAGCCGGGTTGACGGCTCCGCCGGGTGGGCCGCCGTTGAGAGGCGCTTCGACGAAGAAGCCAAGGATGGCCTCCTCCACCGATCCAAGTTCGCCAAGTGCATCGGTACACGCCCTGAAGGAAATATGCCCTAGAGGCAATAATAAAGTTGTTATTTTATATTTCCTTATATCATGATAAATGTTTATTATTCATGCTAGAATTGTATTAACCGGAAACTTGATACATGTGTGGATACATAGACAAAACACCGTGTCCCTAGTAAGCCTCTACTAGACTAGCTCGTTAATCAAAGATGGTTAAGTTTCCTAGCCATAGACATGTGTTCTCATTTGATGAACGAGATCACATCATTAGGAGAATGATGTGATGGACAAGACCCATCCGTTAGCTTAGCATAATGATCATTCAGTTTTATTGCTACTGCTTTCTTCATGTCAAATACATATTCCTTCGATTATGAGATTATGCAACTCCCGGATACCGGAGGAATGCCTTGTGTGCTATCAAACGTCACAACATAACTGGGTGATTATAAAGATGCTCTACAGGTATCTCCGAAGGTGTTTGTTGGGTTGGCATAGATCGAGATTAGGATTTGTCACTCTGAGTATCGGAGAGGTATCTCTGGGCCCTCTCGGTAATGCACATCATAAGAAGCCTTGCAAGCAAAGTGACTTAGTCACAGGATGATGTATTACGGAACGAGTAAAGAGACTTGCCAGTAACGAGATTGAACTAGGTATGTGGATACCGACGATCGAATCTCGGGCAAGTAACATACCGATGGACAAAGGGAATAACGTATGTTGTCATAACGATTCGATCGATAAAGATCTTCGTAGAATATGTGGGAGCCAATATGAGCATCCAGGTTCTGCTATTGGTTATTGACCGGAGAAGTGTCTCGGTCATGTCTACATAGTTCTCAAACCCGTAGGGTCCGCACGCTTAACATTCGATGACGATTTAGTATTATATGAGTTATGTGATTTGGTGACCGAATGTTGCTCGGAGTCCCGGCTGAGATCACGAACATGACGAGGAGTCTCGAAATGGTCGAGAGGTAAAGATTGATATATAGGATGATGGTATTCGGACACCGAAAGTGTTCCGGAGAGTACCGGGTACATATAGGGTCACCGGAAGGGGTTTCGGGCACCCCCCGGCAAAGATATGGGCTTAATGGGCCAAGGGAGGGACAGACCAGCCCATAAGGGGCTGGTGCGCCCCTCCACCAGGCCGGCCAGCCCTAGGGAAAGGAAAGGTGGGAGGGCAAGTCCCTCCTTCCTTCCCCTCCTCAAGGGAGAAAGGAAAGGGGGGGCGCCACCTCTCCCTTCCTTCCCCTGGCGCCTATACAAGGGGGAGGCCGAACCAGGACAGGAGCCCAAGTGGGATTCGGCCCCACTTGGGGCGCCCCTTGGCCTCTTCCCTTTCCCTTCCACCTATATATATATGAGGAGGGGGGGCGCCTAGAACACACAACAGACAACTGTTAGCCGTGTGCGGCGCCCCCCTCCACAGATTACACCCTCGGTCATATTCTCGCGGTGCTTAGGCAAAGCCCTGCGCGGATCACTTCACCATCACCGTCACCATGCTATTGTGCTGACGGAACTCATCTACTTCCTCGACACTTTTCTAGATCAAGAGCTCGAGGGACGTTATCGAGCTGAACGTGTGCAGAACGCGGAGGTGCCGTACGTTCGGTGCTTGATCGGTCGGAACGAGAAGAAGTTCGACTACATCAACCGCGTTGTCAAACGCTTCTGCTTTCGGTCTACGAGGGTACGTAGACACACTCTCCCCCTCTCGTTGCTATGCATCTTCTAGATAGATCTTGCGTGAGCGTAGGAATTTTTTTGAAATTGCATGCTACGTTTCCCAATAGTGGCATCAGAGCCAGGTCTATGCGTAGATGATATGCACGAGTAGAACACAAAGAGTTGTGGGCGATGATAGTCATACTGCTTACCACCAACGTCTTATTTTGATTCGGTGGTATTGTTGGATGAAGCGGCCTGGACCAAACTTACATGACCACGTTCATGAGACCGGTTCCACCGACAGACATGCAACTAGTTTTGCATAAAGGTGGCTGGCGGGTGTCTGTTTCTCCTACTTTAGTTGAATCGAATTTGACTGCGGCCGGTCCTTGTTGAAGGTTAAAACAGCAAACTTGATAAATCACCATTGTGGTTTTGATGCGTAGGTAAGAACGGTTCTTGCTAGAAGCCCGTAGCAGCCACGTAAAACTTGCAACAACAAAGTAGAGGACGTCTAACTTGTTTTTGCAGGGCATGTTGTGATGTGATATGGTCAAGACATGATGTGATATACGTTGTTGTATGAGATGATCATGTTTGTAAAAGTTATCGGCAACTGGCAGGAGCCTTATGGTTGTCGCTTTATTGTATGAAATGCAAACGCCATGCAATTGCTTTACTTTATCACTATGCGTTAGCGATAGTTGTAGAAGCAATAGTTGGCGAGACGACCACGACGCAACGATGGAGATCAAGGTGTCGAGTCGGTGACGATGGAGATCATGACGATGCTTTGGAGATGGAGATCAAAAGCACAAGATGATGATGGCCATATCATGTCACATATTTTGATTGCATGTGATGTTTATCTTTTATGCATCTTATTTTGCTTAGTACAGCGGTAGCATTATAAGATGATCCCTTCACTAAATTTAAAGGTATAAGTGTTCTCCCTGAGTATGCACCGTTGCAACAGTTCGTCGTGTTGAGACACCACGTGATGATTGGGTGTGATAGACTCTACGTTCAAATACAACGGGTGCAAGACAGTTTTGCACATGCGGAATACTCGGGTTAAACTTGACGAGCCTAGCATGTACAGACATGGCCTCGGAACACTAGAGACCGAAAGGTCGAACGTGAATCGTATAGTAGATATGATCAACATAGAGATGTTCACCATTGATGACTACCCCATCTCACGTGATGATCGGACATGGGTTAGTTGATTTGGATCACGTATCACTTAGATGACTTGAGGGATGTCTATTTAAGTGGGGTTTCATTAGTAATTTGATTAATTGAACTTAATTTATCATGAACTTAGTCCTGATAGTATTTGCATATCTATGTTGTAGATCAATAGCTCGCGTATAGCTCCCCTGTTTTATTTTGATATGTTCCTAGAGAAAACTAAGTTGAAAGATGATAGTAGCAATGATGCGGACTCGGTCTGTGATCTGAGGATTATCCTCATTGCTGCACGGAAGAATTATGTCCTTGATGCACCGCTAGGTGACAGACCTATTGCAGGAGCAGATGCAGACGTTATGAATGTTTGGCAAGCTCGATATGATGACTACTTGATAGTTTATTGCGCCATACTTTACGGCTTAGAACCGGGACTTCAAAAACGTTTTGAACGCCACAGAGCATATAAGATGTTCCAAAGAGCTGAAATTGGTATTTCAGACTCATGCCCGTGTCGAGAGGTATGATACCTCTGACAAGTACTTTGCCTAGAAGATGGAGGAGAATAGCTCAGCCAGTGAGCATGTGCTCAGAATGTCTGGGTACTACAATCGCTTGAATCAAGTGGGAGTTAATCTTCCAGATAAGATAGTGATTGACAAAGTTCTCTAGTCACTATCACCAAGCTACTAGAACTTCGTGATGAACTATAATATGCAAGGGATGATGAAAACGATTCCCGAGCTCTTCGCGATACTGAAATCGGCGAAGGTAGAAATCAAGAAAGAGCATCAAGTGTTGATGGTTGACAAGACCACTAGTTTCAAGAAAAAGGGCGAGGGAAGGAAAGGGAACTTCAAGAAGAATAACAAGCAAGTTGTCGCTCCCATGAAGAAGCCTAAAGCTGGACCCAAGCCTGAAACTGAGTGCTTCTACTGCAAAGGAAATGGTTACTGGAAGCGGAACTGCCCCAAGTATTTGGCGGATAAGAAGGATGGCAAAGTGAACAAAAGTATATTTGATATACATGATATTAATGTGTATTTTACTAGTGTTCATAGTAGCCCCTGGGTATTTGATACCGGTTCAGTTGCTAACATTAGTAACTCGAAACAGGAGTCGCAAAATGAACAGAGACTAGTTAATGACGAGGTGACGATGTGTGTTGGAAGTGATTCCAAGGTTGATAATGTGACGCCCCCGGCTTAATCGTGCACTAACCATACACGCAAATGCACACGATCAAGCCTAAGGACTCACTTGAAGATATCACAACACAACTCTAAAAACATAAATAAAGTCGTACAAGCTTTATATTACAAGCCAAGGCCTCGAGGGCTCGAATACATAGCTCGATGGCATACAAGTGTCAGCGGAAGCATCAGATATCTGGGAACAGATATTACAGAGAGACAGATAGGCCTTTAGGAAGGCGGGGCAAAATAAAATACTACGATCGAAAGGCGTAGGCCTCCTGCCTAGGACCCTTCGAATCCTACTCCTGGTCGTCTGTCGGCTCCTCGTAGTAGTACTCGCCTGGAGGGTAGAAGTAGTAGCCGTAGTCGTCGACGGGGGCAGCTATCTCAGGGGCTCTGTCATCTAGTTGCGACAAGTGGATATGGGTAGAAAAGGAAAACAAAGCAAACGTGAGTACTCATCCGAAGTACTCAGCAAGCAAGGATCTACACTACATATGCATCATTTTCAAAGGGAGGCTGTATATGTGGACTGAGCTACAGAAATGCCAGAATAGAGGGGAAGGCCTAGTCCTATCGAAGACTAGCATCTTCATCGGTCTTGCAGCATTAGAAGAGTGCAGATTAACATAAGGTAAAGTAGTAGTAATATCATCAACCTCGCCCAGAGATCCTTCCTCGACTCCCTGCGAGAAAGCAATCCCAGAGCCATACTATCTGTTTCGTCTCAAGTCTCCAGTTCTAGTTGTTCCGATCGGGATACAACTCCGAGTGTCCGTTACCGTAGGACAGGCTATCGATAGATTAGTTCTTCCCTGCAGGGGTGCACCAACTTACCCACCACGCTCGATTAACTCCGGCCGGACACACTTTACTGGGTCATGCCCGGCCTCGGCCAAATGATACGCAGCAACCCGACCAAATACTTAACAGAGAGGTCAGCACGCCGGACTAACCTATGCCCCCAGGGGTCTTGGGCCATCGCCCCGGACGCTCCTGCACGTTGCGTACACCGCCGGTGAGCAGACCTAGCAAACCCTTAATACAAGCACGGTTGCGTTACCAGTCCAACCCAGCGTGTGCCGCTTAGTTGCTGAAGTCTATTAAGCGTCGGCTGAAGTATACGACGCAGAACGCCCATAATATGCCCACGTGATGGTTAGTGCTATCAGGCCAGAGGCTCCTCGGATTAAATATCCAAACCGTTAGTGTCTTGGTATTGCGGAAACGAGCAGAGACTCACGAAAGATGTGACCCCGTCACCCCGTCTCGAGGACTTGCGGCAAGGGCTAGGAATGCCCGGCCACGCCTCGTATTCATTACTCGGGCACCATCCAGGTCCACCCGACTCCACATCTTTCACCATTAAGCTCGCACGGGTACCCCTCAGGGCCGACCCGTCTTTATCCAGAATAAACAGTGTCAACAGCAATGTAGGGGCATCCGTGTGGCTAACATATCAAGAAGGAATCCGAGGCATCACCCTCGTTGGATTCCCACCTGACGTAAACATCAAGGTGAACTAAAGAGCATCACCCTCGAGGTCCACACTTGAGCAGTTGCACGACAATGTCGTTATCGGGGGTGGTGTAGGAGGAATCACCCTCGCTTACCACAACCGAATAACTAACCTACAAGGTTATCATTAGAAGTGCTGACGAGGTATCACCCTCGGCACTCGATATTAACCCAGTAGTGTCGAGCATCTAAGGGGAAAGTGATGTGCGGTGACGGGGCCTGGTCTTCGATCCCGTTGATCAGGTCTTCTGAGAATCCAGCGGGGCAGTCGGGATAAAGTGGGGTCTCTGATAGGTCTCTACCCAGCCTATACTAAACAGTTTAGGATAACAGGTAGGTATCAACAGCAGGATACAATTAAACAGGCTATGCAGCAGATATAGGATAACAATAGCAGCAGCCACTTCTAATGCAAGCATAAGAGAGAGAAGAGTAGGCGATATCGGAATGCTCAAAAGGGGGGTGCTTGCCTGATTGCTTTGCAAACACCAACTGGTCTTCAACGAGGTAGATGATCTTCGGGTCATCGTCGGTCTCGGGGTCTATCGAGAGAAAGGGGGAGAAGAAACAAATAAATACATGGCAACGAAAGTAATCACAAAACAATACATGGCACTACGCGGTGTTGGGGGTGACCTAACGCAGCGATACACGTCGTAGGTGAAGCGGGGATATTTTCCCAGCTCTGGGCATCTGTCAAACAGATGAACCGGAGGGGAAGGTTACATGTTCAGGTAGTTAGAGGCATGAGACAGATAAACGGAGAGCGTATTCTGATTCGTCTCGTCGTTCTGAGCAACTTTCATATATAAAGTTTTTCGATCTGAGTTACGGTTTAAAAGTTATGAATTTTCGAAGATTTAATTATTTTCTAGAATTATTTTAAATAGATCGAAATGAATTAATGCGTCAGCACTACGTCAGGATGACGTCAGCAGTCCACAGAGACGCTGATTGGTCAAACTGACCAGTGGGTCCCACATGTCATACTCAGAGGCCTAATTAGAGTTTTTTGAAATAAACAGAGGGTTAATTATTGGGTGGACCCCATCTGTCAGTGACTGATTAGTATCTTAATTAATTAACTCAATTAATTAACCAATTTCTATTTATTTAAATTAGTTTAACTGGGCGGGTCCCACATGTCTGTGACAGCGAGGTGCCACGTCAGCGGTTGACCCAGGTCAAAGGGGCCCGCGGGGCCCAGCAGTCAGCGGCACCGAGGCGGGACCCAGTCGGCCACGTCGGCGACGGCCACCGGAGCTCTCCGGCGAGCGCCGGACGCGGCCAAGAGCTCCGGCGAGCTCGGGATTTGCGTACGGTGCATCGTTTGCGATGTGGTTTGCACCTACGGCCTCGTGAGACTCGCGCGCATCCAATGCTGGGGGTGGTTGCCCATGGAGTGGCCAGAATAGTCGCCGGCATCGTGGTTAGCGGCGAAGCCATTCGGTCGAGCTCGGGCATGGGGTTTTTGAGTTGTTTTCGAGCGGCTACGCGGCTAGGCGGCTACTGCGGGCACCCGGAGCACGACGGGCATGGAGGAAGGACGCGGACGGCTCTGCTCTGCGCCGTTCGTCGGCGTTGGTGGCAACCGGAGCAGCAGAGCCAAGGCGGCGCTGTTCGGGCTCGGAAAAGAGCAGCAGAGAGAGAGAGGAGAGATGAAGCTCACCGCAGCGGCTCACGGTGGCCTTTGGTGGCTTTGTAGCGCAGTGAAGACGACGAACGGGGCTGCGGTGCTCCGGCGATCCGCGTCGATCGCCGGCTCGATTCGGCCAACGCCGTGGCCTCGGGCTTGGACGCGAGGTCGGGGAAGAAGTAGAAGACGTCGGCGGAGTCCATGGACGGCTCGGGAGGACGGGACGGCACTGGTGGCCGCGAGTTGGATGGAGTAGCGGCGGCGATGGCGCTCGGCCAGTGGGAAAAAGAGGGGGATCGAGCGCTGGAGAGGAGAGGGGGAAAACTGGCGGCTAGGGTTCGCGGGGATGGCGAGGGGGGCTCTCGGGCGAGGCCATATAGGCGTCGGGGGCCGACGGATGGTCGACGCGCGCGCGCGCGACAACGCGCGATGAGGAGGGAGATTTGCGGTGGGCTGGGCCGCTAGCGATTGTGCACTCGAGCCCAGCGCCACAGTAGCCGCTTGGCCCTTTTTTTCTGTTTCCTGTTTTTGTTTTCTTTTCTATTTGCAAAAATTATTAGGACACTTAATGATTTTTTTTTAAACAGTGAATTATGCCACGTAAATATGTTGCATTATTTGGCACTGCCAGAAATGGTTTTGGGTGAAATATGATTTCATAAGAATTTTTATTAAATGCAATGGGTTAAAAGGGTGCTGGTTTGATACTGTTTCTTAATGATAGAGTCACTTAACTAATTTAGTAGATGTTGAATATAGTTTTAGAATTGTCTCTGGATTATTTACAATATTAGGAACATTTTAGTTCCTGGATTTGAACAACTTTTACTTTTATTTTGTATTTGAATTTCAATTTGAATTGGAATTGTAAATGAGATATGATGCAATGATGATCAAGCATAGTTAATCATGGTGACTTGGCATGATCAGAGGGTGATCACTATAGTGTGATGCTGGGGATGTTACAGATAAGATCACCATCGCACACTCCATCTACCTTCGGGATTAGTGTTGGACCTAAATAAATAAATGTTATTTGGTGTTTGTGTTGAGCATGAATATGATTGGATCATGTTTATTGCGATACGGTTATTCATTTAAGTCAGAGAATAATTGTTGTTCTGTTTACATGAATAAAACCTTCTATGGTCATACACTCAATGTAAATGGTTTATTGAATCTCGATCGTAGTGATACACATATTCATGATATTGATGCCAAAAGATGTAAAGTTGATAATAGTGCAACATATTTGTGGCACTGCCGTTTAGGTCATATTGGTGTAAAGCGCATGAAGAAACTCCATGCAGATGGACTTTTGGAATCACTTGATACTTGCGAACCATGCCTCATGGGCAAGATGACTAAAACTCCGTTCTCCGGAACAATGGAGCGAGCTAATGACTTATTGGAAATAATACATGCCGATGTATGCGGTCCGATGAGTGTTGAGGCACGCAACGGGTATCGTTATTTTCTGACCTTCACAGATGATTTGAGCAGATATGGGTATATCTACTTGATGAAACACAAGTCTGAAACATTTGAAAAGTTCAAAGAATTTCAGAGTGAAGTAGAGAATCATTGTAACAAGAAAAAAAAAGTTTCTATGATCTGATCGCGGAGGCGAATATTTGAGTTACGAGTTTGGCCTTCATTTAAAACAATATGGAATAGTTTCACAACTCACGCCACCTGGAACACCACAGCGTAATGGTGTATCCGAACGTCGTAACCGTACTTTATTAGATATGGTGCGATCTATGATGTCTCTTACCGATTTACCACTATCGTTTTGGAGTTATGCATTAGAGATAGCTGCATTCACGTTAAATAGGGTACCGTCTAAATCCGTTGAGACGACACCGTATGAACTGTGGTTTGGCAAGAAACCTAAGCTGTCGTTTCTTAAAGTTTGGGGTTGCGACACTTATGTCAAA
The DNA here is from genome assembly GCA_011799875.1 of Thinopyrum elongatum. Classification (NCBI taxonomy): domain Eukaryota; kingdom Viridiplantae; phylum Streptophyta; class Magnoliopsida; order Poales; family Poaceae; genus Thinopyrum; species Thinopyrum elongatum. The sequence goes on from CM022297.1 coordinate 465,644,278, forward strand.
AGGCTTCAGCCTGATAAGCTCGAACCCAAATCGGAGAAGTGCGTCTTCATAGGATACCCTAAGGAAACAATTGGGTACACCTTCTACCACAGATCCGAAGGCAAAATCTTTGTTGCCAAGAATGGAACCTTTCTAGAGAAGTAGTTTCTCTCGAAAGAAGTGAGTGGGAGGAAAGTAGAACTTGATGAGGTAATTGTACCTTCTCTCGAATTGGAAAGTAGTTCATCAGAGAAAACCGTTCCCGTGATGCCTACACCAACTAGAGAGGAAGATAATGATGATGATCATGAAACTTCAGATCAAGTTACTACAGAACTTCGTAGGCCAACCAGAACACGATCCGCACCAGAGTGGTACGGGAATCCTGTACTGAAATTCATGTTACTAGACCAAGGCGAACCTACGAGTTATGAAGAAGATATGATGAGCCCAGATTCTGACAGATGGCTTGAGGCCATGAAATGTGAGATAGGATCCATGTATGAGAACAAAGTGTGGACTTTGGTGGACTTGCCCGATGATCGGCAGTCCATTGAGAATAAATGGATCTTCAAGAGGAAGACGGACGCTGATGGTAGTGTTACTATCTACAAAGCTCGACTTGTCGTAAAAGGTTTTCGACAAGTTCAAGGTGTTGACTACGATGAGATTTTCTCACTCGTAGTGATGCTTAAGTCTGTCCGAATCATGTTAGCAATTGCCTCATTTTATGAAATCTGGCAAATGGATGTCAAAACTGCATTCCTTAATGGATTTCTTAAAGAAGAGTTGTATATGATGCAACCAAAAGGTTTTGTCAATCCTAAAGGTGCTAACAAAGTGTGCAAACTCCAGCGATCCATCTATGGAGTGGTGCAAGCATCTCGGAGTTGGAATATACGCTTTGATAAGGTGATCAAAGCATATGGTTTTATACAGACTTATGGTGAAGCCTGTATTTACAAGAAAGTGAGTGGGAGCTCTGTAGCATTTTTGATATTATATGTGGATGACATATTGCTGATTGGAAATGATATAGAATTTCTGGATAGCATAAAAGGATACTTGAATAAGAATTTTTCAATGAAATACCTCGGTGAAGCTACTTACATATTGAGCATCAAGATCTATAGGGATAGATCAAGACGCTTAATAGAACTTTTACAAAACACATACCTTGATAAAATTTGAAGAAGTTCAAAATGGTTCAGTCCAAGAAAGGGTTCTTGCCTGTATTACAAGGTGTGAAGTTGAGTAAGACTCAAAACCCGACCACGACAGAAGATAGAGAGAGAATGAAAGTCATTCCCTATGCCTCAGCCATAGGTTCTATAAAGTATGCCATGCTGTGTACCAAACCTGTTGTGTACCTTGCCATGAGTTTGTCAAGGGGGTACAATAGTGATCCTGGAGTAGATCACTAGACATCGGTCAAAATTATCCTTAGAGGAATAAGGAAATGTTTCTCGGTTATGGAGGTGATAAAGAGTTCGTCGTAAAGAGTTACGTCGATGCAAGCTTTGACACGGATCTAGATGACTCTAAGTCTCAATCTAGATACGTATTGAACATGGGAGCAATTAGCTAGAGTAGCTCCATGCAGAGCATTGTAGACATAGAAATTTGCAAAATACATACGGATCTGAATGTGGTAGACCCGTTGACTAAACTTCTCTCACAAGCAAAACATGATCACACCTTAGTACTCTTTGGGTGTTAATCACATAGTGATGTGAACTAGATTATTGACACTAGTAAACCCTTTGGGTATTGGTCACATGATGATGTGAAATATGGGTGTTAATCACATAAAGATGTGAACTATTGGTGTTAAATCACATGGCGATGTGAACTAGATTATTGACTCTAGTGCAAGTGGGAGACTGAAGGAAATATGCCCTAGAGGCAATAATAAAGTTGTTATTTTATATTTCGTTATATCATGATAAATGTTTATTATTCATGCTAGAATTGTATTAACCGGAAACTTGATACATGTGTGGATACATAGACAAAACACTGTGTCCCTAGTAAGCCTCTACTAGACTAGCTCGTTAATCAAAGATGGTTAAGTTTCCTAGCCATAGATATGTGTTGTCATTTGATGAACGGGATCACATCATTAGGAGAATGATGTGATGGACAAGACCCATTCGTTAGCTTAGCATAATGATCGTTCAGTTTTATTGCTACTGCTTTCTTCATGTCAAATACATATTCCTTCGACTATGAGATTATGCAAATCCCGGATACCGGAGGAATGCCTTGTGTGCTATCAAACGTCACAACGTAACTGGGTGATTATAAAGATGCTCTACAGGTATCTCCGAAGGTGTTTGTTGGGTTGGCATAGATCGAGATTAGGATTTGTCACTCCGAGTATCGGAGAGGTATCTCTGGGCCCTCTCGGTAATGCACATCATAAGAAGCCTTGCAAGCAAAGTGACTTAGTCACAGGATGATGTATTATGGAACGAGTAAAGAGACTTGCCGGTAATGAGATTGAACTAGGTATGTGGATACTGACGATCGAATCTCGGGCAAGTAACATACCGATGGACAAAGAGAATAACGTATGTTGTCATAACGGTTCGACCGATAAAGATCTTCCTAGAATATGTGGGAACCAATATGAGCATCCAGCTTGCGCTATTGGTTATTGACCAGAGAAGTGTCTCGGTCATGTCTACATAGTTCTCGAACCCGTAGGGTCCGCACGCTTAACGTTCGATGACGATTTAGTATTATATGAGTTATGTGATTTGGTGACCGAATGTTGTTCAGAGTCCCGGATGAGATCACGGACATGATGAGGAGTCTCAAAATGGTCGAGAGGTAAAGATTGATATATAGGACGATGGTATTCGGACACCGGAAGTGTTCCGGAGAGTACCGGGTACATATAGGGTCACCGGAAGGGGTTCCGGGCACCCCCCCCGGCAAAGATATGGGCTTAATGGGCCAAGGGAGGGACAGACCAGCCCATAAGGGGCTGGTACGCCCCTCCACCAGGCCAGCCAGCCCTAGGGAAAGGAAAGGAGGGAGGGAAAGTCCCTCCTTCCTTCCCCTCCAAAAGGAAGAAAGGAAAGGGGGGCGCCACCTCTCCCTTCCTTCCCCTGGCGCCTATACAAGGAAGGGGGAGGCCGAACCAGGGCAGGAGCCCAAGTGGGATTCGGCCCCACTTGGGGCGCCCCTTGGCCTCTTCCCTCTCCCTCCCACTTATATATATGAGGAGGGGGGTGCCTAGAACACACAACAGACAACTGTTAGCCGTGTGCGGCGCCCCCCTCCACAAATTACACCCTCGGTCATATTCTCACGGTGCTTAGGTGAAGCCCTGCGCGGATCACTTCACCATCACCATCACCACACCGTTGTGCTAACGGAACTCATCTACTTCCTCGACACTTTGCTGGATCAATAGTTCGAGGGACGTCATCGAGCTGAACGTGTGCAGAACTCGGAGGTGCCGTACGTTCGGTGCTTGATCGATCGAAACGAGAAGAAGTTCGACTACATCAACCGCGTTGTCAAACGCTTCCGCTTTTGGTCTACGAGGGTACGTAGACACACTCTCCTCCTCTTGTTGCTATGCATCTCCTAGATAGATCTTGCGTGAGCGTAGGAATTTTTTTGAAATTGCATGCTACGTTTCCCAACACGCCCCTCATCGCTTCATCCTGACATGTTAGTAAGAAGAAGCTATTCGATCGCTCATGACGTCTCATGCAGGGATGAAGGAGCCCGCGTTCGCCAGCGAGCTGTTCGATGCACTGGCAAGGCGTCGACACATCTCCGGAGACAGCATCAGCAAGCCGGAGCTGCTCGAGTTTTGGGACCAAATTTCCGACCGCGGCTTCGATGGCCGCTTGCAAATCTTCATGGATATGTAAGCTAATTAGCACCCCCAAGGCCGAGCCCGTGGAGACGCCGCTCGGGCGGTGCACCCGCGGCGGCGCCCTCGTCATCAACGAGGGCGACCGTGGATCCTCCTCCTCCCACCTCGTTATGCCCAAGATGGAGCCGGGGTTGGTCGCCGTGAAGAGCGAGCACGGCGACATGGCCGCCGACGATGAGGCCGCCATCAAGTGGGCGCGCGAGGACTACGTCTGGCTGGAGACGGAGCGCCAGTGCCGCACCTCGAGGAGTTCGCCGGTCGTCGCCACGGCCGCGACGAGGGCGGCATCATCGTCCTTGAGGATAGTGACGACGACGCACCACCACCGCCACCCAAACCCGTCCGCCGAGACGACCCAGGGTAGGGATGCAGCATGGACGTCGGCGGCGTGAAGAAGGAGAAGGACGACGGCGGCAACGACAGCGCGTTCTTCGGCCTGTCGGAGGGCGGCGGACAGGCCTGTAGGAGGGCAGACAGCGGCGACGTAGTTATGTTTTTTAAGTTTTAAAATTATGTTTTTAAGTTTTTATATACAAACATCAATGAAAATCGCCCTAGTTTGGCCGAATACGTGTCTTGTTTGGCCGAGTTTGTTTTTCAAAAAAGGGGTCTGGGTTGGGCTTGGGGCGGCGGTTGGAAAACCGGCCACCCCACACCGAATTTTTGCCGGCGCGTCCCTAGGCGGCGCTATTTCAGACCCCTGGGGGGCCGAACGGCTGGAGATGCTCTAATTACTAGTTGTGTTCCAGGGAGGCTGGGTGCGTGCTTCTCGCTGGCTGGATGACTTCTTCTTGGGGACGAGCTAGAGGCGAGGCGACCTGATGACCCACAAGTATAGGGGATCTATCTTAGTCCTTTCGATAAGTAAGAGTGTCGAACCCAACGAGGAGCAGAATGAAATGACAAGCGGTTTTCAGCAAGGTATTCTCTGCAAGCACTGAAATTATCGGTAACAAATAGTTGTATGATAAGATAATTCGTAACGGGTAACAAGTAACAAAAGTAACTAAGGTGCAGCAAGGTGGCCCAATCCTTTTTGTAGCAAAGGACAAGCCTGGACGAACTCTTATATAAGGCAAAGCGCTCCCGAGGACACATGGGAATTCTTGTCAAGCTAGTTTTCATCATGCTCATATGATTCGCGTTCGTTACTTTGATAATTTGATATGTGGGTGGACCAGTGCTTGGGTGCTGCCCTTCCTTGGACAAGCCTCCCACCTATGATTAACCCCTCTCACAAGCATCCGCAACTACGAAAGAAGATTTAAGAGAAATCTAATCATAGCATGAAACATATGGATCCAAATCAGCCTCTTACGAAGCAACGCATAAACTAGAGTTTAAGGTTCTGTCACTCTAGCAACCCATCATCTACTTATTACTTCCCAATGCCTTCCCCTAGGCCCAAATCATGGTGAAGTGTCATGTAGTCAACGTTCACATAACACCACTAGAGGAAAGACAACATACATCTCATCAAAATACCGAACGAATACCAAATCCACATGATTACTTATAACAAGACTTCTCCCATGTCCTCAGGAACAATCGTAACTACTCACAAAGCATATTCATGTTCATAATCAGAGGAGTATTAATTATCATTAAGGATCTGAACATATGATCTTCCACCGAATAAACCAACTAGCATCAACTACAAGGAGTAATCAACACTATTAGCAACCCACAGGTACCAATCTGAGGTTTTGAGACAAAGATCGGATACAAGAGATGAACTAGGGTTTGAGAGGAGATGGTGCTGGTAAAGATGTTGATGGAGATTGACCCCCTCTCGATGAGAGGATCGTTGGTGATGACGATGGCTTCGATTTCCCCCTCCCGGAGGGAAGTTTCCCCTGCAGAATAGCTCTGCCGGCGCCCTAGATTGGTTCTGCCCAGGTTCCGCCTCGAGACGGCGGCGCTTCATCCCGAAAGCTTCCTCTTAATTTTTTTCAGGTCAAAACACACCATATAGCAGAAGATGGGCATCGGGGGCCTGCCAGGTGGCCCACAAGGCAGGGGGCGCGCCCTCCACCCTTGTGGATGGCTGGTGGCCCCCCTCTGGTGCTTTCTTCGCCCAATATTTTTTATTAATTCCAAAATGACTCTCCGTGAAGTTTCAGGACTTTTGGAGTTGTGCAGAATAGGTCTCTAATATTTGCTCCTTTTCCAGCCCAGAATTCCAGCTGCCGGCCTTCTCCCTCTTCATGTAAACATTGTAAAATAAGAGAGAAAAGGCATAAGTATTGTGCCATAATGTATAGTAACAGCCCATAATGCAATAAATATCAACATAAAAGCATGATGCAAAATGGACGTATCAACTCCCCCAAGCTTAGACCTCGCTTGTCCTCAAGCGAAAGCCGAAATCGAAAAATATGTTCACATGTTTAGAGATAGAGGTATCGATAAAATAAAATACGGACATGAGGGCATCATGATCATCTGTAGAGCAGCAACATATATTGTCATAAAATTTCTTATGCCAAAGTAACAATTCATTCACAAGGTAAAGTATGAATCAAGAACTTCATTGAAAACCAACAAACTATGATCTCAGTCATTGAAGCAATTGCAATTTATCATAACATCGGAAAGAGTCAATTTAAGAGGTTTTCAGCAAGTCCACATACTCAACTATCATCTAGTCTTTCACAATTGCTAACACTCATGCGATACTTATGGGTTCAAAGCTTCAGTCGGACACAGAGAAAGATAGGGGCTTATAGTTTCGCCTCCCAACCTTTTACCTCAAGGGTAATGTCAACAATAATACTTTATGATGACCTACATCCAAGTGGATATATATATCTGGATCTTTCTTCAACACATAGTGCTTGCCAAAAGAAAAAAAGTGTAAAAAGGAAAGGTGAAGATCACCATGACTCTTGTATAAGGGTAGAAGATAAAAGTAAAAGATAGGCCCTTCGCAGAGGGAAGCAGAGGTTGTCATGCACTTTTATGGTTGGATGCACAAAATCTTAATGCAAAAGAACGTCACTTTATATTGCCGCTTGTGATAAAGAACTTTATTATGCAGTCCGTCGCTTTTATTTCTTCCATATCACAAGTTCGTATACAGCTTATTTTCTTCACACTAATAGATCATACATATTTAGAGAGCAATTTTTTTTCCTTGCACCGATGAAAACTTACTTGAAGGATCTTACTCAATCCATAGGTAGGTATGGTGGACTCTCATGGCAAAACTGGTTTAAGGGATGTTTGGAAGCACAAGTAGTATCTCTACTTGGTGAAAAGAATTTGGCTAGCATGAGAGGGAAAGGCAAGCATAACATGTTGGAGGATCCATGACAATAGAACTTCTATTCAAATATAAGAAAACATAAACCATTATGTTGTCTTCCTTGTCCAACCTCAACCTTTTAGCATGTCATATTTTAATGAGTGCTCACAATTACAAAAGATGTCCAAGATAGTATATTTATATGTGAAACCTCTCTTTCTTTATTACTTCCTATTAATTGCAACAATGACCAAAACTATGTTTGTCAACTCCCAACAAATTTTATTCATCATACTCTTTATATGTGAAGTCATTACTCTCCATAAGATCAATATATGACCTCTTTATTTCCTTTTATTTCTTTCTCTTATTTTTATTCCCTCAAGATCATAGCAAGAAAACAAAGCCCTCAACTCAAAACTACTCTTTATTATATATAGCTCACGGACTCGATTACAAAGAGGGAACATAAAGCAAAACTCAAAGCTAGATCATACTAAAACTTTATTCTACTAGATCAAGATATAACCAAAAGGATCGAACTAAGAAAAAAGAACGATAGAAGTAAAGGTGTGATAGTGTGATACGATACCGGGGCACCTCCCCCAAGCTTGGCAGCTGCCAAGGGGAGTGCCCATACCCATGTATTTATATCTCTTTCTTCGGAGGCGGTGATGATGGAGTTGATGATGTTGTATCCTTCTTCCTCAGCTTGCGCTTGAGGATAGAATTTTCCTCCCTTAAGTCATCGATCTCCTGCTCAAGCCATAATATCTTTTTACATAGTTCCTGTTTGTTTTCCTGCAAGAGACGAAAAGGGATAAACTCGATCTTAGGTATCTTTGCTTTATTAGGAAGACTTGACTTTTTGAACTCCACGTGCATGTCCCCAGGTTGGGGTAGTGGGACGTCCTCTTCATCGGAGCTTGTCTCTTCCTTTCCTTTTGGATCATAATCTTCTTCTTCCTCCGTGGTCCAATCATAATGCTCCAAATCCCCGTAGACCTTTGGGTCTGCAATGTAATCAGCTACATGGCTCTCTCCCTCCAAATCTTGGGACGACATATTACTCTAAATCTGCTACAGAAACAACTCAAAACGAAAACAGGGGATTTTGACGTGGTATTGTGGTCAAAACCTTCAGGAGATTATATAATGAATTTTTACCGACCAAAAGAAGTATTGTGCAAGAAAACGGAGTCCAGAGGGCACACGAGGTGGCCACAAGGCAGGGGGCGTGCCCAGGGGGTAGGGCGCGCCCTCCACCCTTGTGGTCTCCTCGTGCAACTTTTGGACTACTTTTAAGTTTCCTAATTTTTTTAAATATTCCAAAACAGAGAAAAATTATCATTGGAAACGTTTTGGAGTTGGTTTACTTACCGCACTACATACCTATTCCTTTTCGGAGTCTGAAATGTTCTGGAAAGTGCCCCTTATGTACTCCTCCGGTGTTACAGTGTCAATTATATTGGTCTCAACATTTATGGGATTACCAGAGATATAATGTTTGATTCTTTGACCGTTTACCACCTTCGGATTTGTGCCTTCGGCGTTGTTGATTTTTATGGCACCGGAACGATAGACCTCCTCGATAATGTAAGGACCTTCCCATTTACAGAGAAGCTTTCCTGCAAAAAATCTTAAACGAGAGTTGTATAGCAAAACATGATCACCTACATTAAACTCACGCTTTTGTATCCTCTTGTCATGCCATCTTTTAACTTTTTCTTTAAACAACTTGGCATTCTCATAGGCTTGGGTTCTCCATTCATCTAGCGAGCTTATGTCAAATAACCTCTTCTCACCGGCGAGTTTGAAATCATAGTTGAGCTCTTTGATTGCCCAATAGGCTTTGTGTTCTAGTTCAAGAGGTAAGTGACAAGCCTTTCCATAAACCATTTTATATGGAGACATACCCATTGGGTTTTTATAAGAAGTTCTATAAGCCCAGAGTGCATCATCAAGTTTCTTAGACCAATTCTTTCTAGATCTATTAACAGTCTTTTGCAAAATCAATTTAATCTCTCTATTGCTCAATTCTACTTGACCGCTAGACTGAGGATGATATGGAGATGCAATTCTATGGTTAACATCATATTTAGCAAGCATTTTACGGAAAGCACCATGAATAAAATGTGAACCACCATCAGTCATCAAATATCTAGGGACTCCAAACCTCGGAAAAATAACTTCTTTAAGCATCTCAATAGAAGTGTTATGATCAGCACTACTAGTTGGAATAGCTTCTACCCACTTAGTAACGTAATCAACAGCAACTAAAATATGTGTATACCCATTAGAGGAAGGAAAAGGTCCCATATAATCAAAGCCCCAAACATCAAATGGTTCAATAACGAGTGAATAATTCATAGGCATTTCCTGACATCTACTAATATTACCAATTCTTTGACATTCATCACAAGACAATACAAACTTACGAGCATCCTTGAAGAGAGTAGGCCAATAAAAACCGGATTGTAATACCTTGTGTGCAGTTCAATCTCCAGCGTGGTGTCCTCCGTAAGACTCGGAGTGGCACTTGCGTAGGATCTGTTCCTGTTCATGCTCAGGTACACAACGTCTAATAACACCATCTACTCTTTTATAAAGATGTGGGTCATCCCAAAAGTAATGTCTTAAATCATAGAAAAACTTTTTCTTTTGCTGGTATGTGAAACTAGGTGGTATAAATTTAGCAATAATGTAATTAGCATAATCAGCACACCACGGAGTATTACGAGAAGAATTTATGACAGCTAATTGTTTATCAGGAAAGCTATCATCAATAGGCAGTGGGTCATCAAGAACATTTTCTAACCTAGACAAGTTGTCTGCAACGGGGTTCTCAGCTCTCTTTCTATAAATAATATGCAAATCAAATTCTTGTAGCAAGAGAACCCATCTAATAAGTCTAGGTTTAGCATCTTTCTTTTCCATAAGATATTTAATAGCAGCATGATCAGTGTGAACCGTTACTTTGGAATCAACAATATAAGATCTGAACTTATCACAAGCAAAGACAACTGCTAGAAATTCTTTTTCAGTAGTAGCATAATTTCTCTGGGCACTGTCTAGAGTTTTACTAGCATAATGAATAACATTCAATTTCTTATCAACTCTTTGCCCTAGAACAACACCAACAGCATAATCACTAGCATCACACATGATTTCAAAGGGTAAATTTCAATCAGACGGTTGAACAATAGGTGCAGAAATCAAGGCTTTCTTAAGTATTTCAAATGCTTCTACACAATCATCATCAAAAACAAAAAGAACATATTTTTGCAAGAGATTAGTGAGAGGCCTAGAAATTTTTGAGAAGTCTTTAATAAACCTCCTATAGAAACCAGCATGACCAAGGAAACTTCTTATACCTTTGATATCTTTAGGACACGGCATCTTTTCAATAGCATCTACTTTAGCTTTATCAACTTCAATACCTATTTCAGAAATTTTATGCCCCAAGACAATACCTTCATTAACCATAAAGTGACACTTCTTCCAGTTCAAGACAAGATTAGTTTCTTCACATCTCTGCAAAACTCGATCAAGGTTGCTTAAGCAATCATCAAAAGAAGTTCCGTAAACGGAGAAATCATCCATGAAAACCTCAACAATCTTTTCACAAAAATCAGAGAGTATAGTAGTCGTATATCTTTGAAAGGTAGCAGCTGCATTGCATAAACCAAAAGGCATACATCTATAAGCAAAGATACCGAAAGGGTAAGTAAAAGTGGTCTTTCCCTGATCATCTTTTGACACAGGTATTTGAGAAAACCAGAGTAACCACCTAGAAAGCAAAAATGTGTATGTTTGGATAGTATTTCTAGCATTTGATCAATAAAAGGTAGAGGGTAATGATCTTTTCTAGTAGTTTTATTTAATTTGCGAAAATCAATTACCATTCTATAACCTGTAACAATTCTTTGCGGAATCAATTCATTCTTATCATTTGGAACAACAGTAATACCTCCCTTCTTAGGGACACAATGAACGGGACTTACCCATCTACTATCAGCAATAGGATAAATTATACCTGCCTCCAGAAGCTTTAGTATTTCATTTCTTACCACTTCTTTCATCTTAGGATTTAGCCGTCGTTGGTGATCAACAACTGGTTTAGCATCATGCTCCAAATTAATTTTGTGCTGACATAGAGTGGGACTAATGCCCTTAAGATCATCAAGAGTATATCCAATAGCGGCACGGTGCTTCTTCAGAGTTTTCAATAATTTCTTTTCTTCATGCTCTGAAAGGTTAGTACTAATAATAACATGATATATCTTCTTTTCATCAAGATAAGCATATTTCAAAGTATCAGGTAATTGTTTAAGCTCAAACACTACAAGGATACCCCCTATAAAGCTACACAAATTGTACAACGTTTTGACTATATGTTGCAAAATTTACAATAGATACACATATTAGGGTTGCAGCATATGCGTTGCACAGTTGCAGCTCATGACAAGGTACATATGAATATATACGAAAAAAATAAACAGAGGAAAGGAGAGAAACGCGCGTGAAACAGAGCCCCCGATTATCTCATCTCTCCCAAATCGCCGCCGCCCACCGGCTCGTCTCCCTCCTCCAAACCACCTCGCCGCCGGCCCTCTCCCTTCCCTCCTCCCACCTCGCAGCTCCGGCGGCTGCCGGATCCGCCGCATCGCCCACCCACCCATCCCTCCCGCGTCCTGTCTCTCTCTCTCTCTCTCCACGCGGCTCCTCGTTGCGGCACCTACGGCGGCTGATTCAGGCGACATCCGGCGAATCCTGCCACCGCGAAGCGCCCAAGGTCTCGTCGCACTGCGGCGCCCTCCCATCCAGCTAGATCCAGCGGTCACGGGCACCAAAGCCCACCCGCGACCCTTCCCCCATGGCTTGGGTTTCGGGCGTCGGCTCCGGCGCCTGTGACCATGTCGTCCTCCTCTCGTCCGGTGAGTGCATCCCCTCCCCTGGCTTCGTCCTCACTCCCCCCCTTCCCCCCTTCTCTAACCTCTACTTTTCTCTTCGCTTGTAGGCGTGCAAGGAGGAACAGCCAGTGAACAGCCTTGCTGCTGCTCGGGACAAAGCAGCCATGGAGCTTCCCCTCCTCCTCCTCTGGCATCAGGTGAGTTGGTCCACTCCTCCTCTCTGCTCTGGTTCGTGTCACATCAGGAGCCATTGTTATGCTAATAGCAAGGAGTACTTGACTTGTACAGGTTCATGCTTACATCATAGATTGATTGATGAGGTTTCAGTATAAAACGGAACATCCTACAATGATTATTATGGAAGCAATATTCTAAACATTAGTTTCTAACAGCATGTATATCGTTCCTCTGTAGTTTCATTATTTGGATTTCAGAGCTGCCACTTACAGAAAGCATAATAAGGTAATTAAGCCACTTTTTCCAATATATACTGGATTGTATAAATGCTGAGTAATGGTGTGTGTGTGTGTGTGTGTGTGTGTGTGTGTGTGTGGTTATGAATCAGTCCTTAATTTTGTTCTAAACTTGGCGTTTTCCCACCCTTTTCATGTACTGACACAATAAAAGATGCACCACAAGGCTTTTTGAATTATGTCTGTACGTCTTATGCAAATTGCACACACTCCAATTAAAGAATTGTTGTGATTAGTCATGGTTAGTGCATATATACCGTGTTGTGTGAAAAGTCTGTAGCTTCAGAGAAACTGCAAGCATGTCTCTCCATCGTTTGTTAACATGTTCATATCTAGGTACTTCTGGCTGTCTATATATACTGTATAAGTAGTGATTTTGTCCGGACTAATTTATTTTTACCCAAACAGGATTCCCATGTTAACTAGCATGATGTGTTGAATAACTTAATTAGCCCCTTTACAACAACCGGTGCGTAACTAATATTTAAATTATGTTTTACGAGCACAAACTGAAAGTTTATTTTTACTCTGTTATATTTTACTCATGCTTGGACCAGGATCTCATGAAGAAGTGGGAGAAGGGACACAACAATTGGTGCAGGTTCGTGTTGCTCCAACAGATTTCGCTCTGCATGCCATAAAAATTGTGTATCTTTGTCCCATTTGATATGTTCAACATTGGAGAAACTGTTAATACTTGCAATGTTTTCTGCCATACACTGAGACGCCCATATTAGGCTCATATATTTTAAGTCTGTAACCTGAACCACTCAAAGAAATGATAACAAAACCAATGCTACAGGTCAATTATCACCTTGAGATAATTTATGCATGTATTTCCATCTACTATGTATGCAATGATGATCTGCTTGATTTTTGTGGATTCCAGTGTGACGGTGAGGTCGTCTTACTGGAAGTGAAACTGTTGGTGCTATTCTGCATTCTGATAATGTTGAGTGGCAGGGTGAACGATCAAAAGAGGGATGGCGGCGGCGTTTAAGTCGTACTGGCAGTTTGCCATCGGCAGGGCCCTCATGTAGACGCCGGACGAGATGGTGCTTAGCCCCGAGCTCGCCATCAGTTTCCAACTACAGTTCGATGAGGTCCACCGGTTGTTTTTTCATCTTGGTTTTCTTATTCCTTTCAGTCCATGAGCGCTGGACCACTAGCTCAAGAGAAAGGCCTTCTGCAAGGTACCAACCAGGTTGCGACCTCTCTTTCTTGTTCCACACATTCATCACTACACTGTACAGATTCCAAGGGAATAATGCTGAAATAACATGATGTTGTTACATGTTGGTGTAACTGTACTGATGCAGATCAGCTACGGATCTTTCATGTCTTTTGTTTGATGCCATGATGCCTTGTGTGCTAAATTATGAAGTAAACTACTAGGCAGCGCATATATTTTCCAAGTCCCTTCAGGGAATTATTCTTTTGGGATCATATTTCTTCTCTACAAAAAGTAACCTCAACTTGCTTAATGGCCACATTCAGCAGTTGCTTCAACCTTCTGGACAAGATGCACAGACATACAAGTCTGTGACAACTTAACGTCTTTTGGGGGATTTTGATAAGAAAAGTAGAGCACTACCACTCAAAGGGTTGACTAATTAATTAACCCATCCAATCCAAGCGTCACAAAAGTAGAGCATTACTCCTCAAAGGGATGACTAATTAATTAACCTCTTAATTTATTTTTACAGGAATTAACTAGATAGTTACTTGAATAGCTTCAAACTAGCTACTATTTATAAAATGTAGTGCCATGTTGAAATAGAGGAAGTGAAGCTGTGGTAGGTTATGCACCATACTTATTAGGATAGGGGTGTGTGATATTATTTTTCTCCCGCACAGACTTTTTTGCTATTATAGTTTAAGTCTGTAACCTGAACCCCTCAAAGAAGCGGTAACAAAACTAATACTAACGGGTAAATGATGACCTTGAGATAGGTTATGAATGTACTTCAATCTACTATGTATGCTAGTAATTTTTTATGTACAACATACATTGCATGGCCTTAACCTTTGTATGTGACTAATAACCTGCCTCTATCACTACTTGCATCTTGTTAGTTCATTGTGTGTTAACAGTTTGTTTTGTTGTTTTCTTTGTAGATTCAATCAAAAGATATATGGATGATTCTACGGGTGCATGGCAATGATGATGATGATGGATGCTTTCAGTTTTAGTTAAGTTGTAGGGATGCCCTTCATGTTGAATGATGTTCCTTGGTTAAGTTTTAGTTAAGTTGTAGGGATGTTGATGGATTTTTTCCAGTTTAAGTTTCACACTCAAGAAAATATTTAGATTATGGATCACATTGGGGTGATGTTCCTCCTGTAATATCCACTGTTGTAATCCAACAGTTTTATTCAATATATGATTTCTTCCTCTTGTGAGTATATTCTCTTTTTTTCCTCACTTGATATACATAATTATCACCATTATGCGAAGCATTAATTTAATAATAATAATAATAACATTATATATGTACCAGCATTTGAAGTATTGCAAATTCTCTGTTGCCATGCAATGATATTTCGCTTCTTGTACATTGAGCACCAACATATAAAACTGTTGTAGAAGTTGATTTTATGTGTTGTACTCTTGCAACGGTCCCTTTTACCAATGACAGTATAAGCGTTGCATTAGGCGCTAGCAACACTGGATAAGGCTACGCATCCCAATCCGTTGGTAAAGACGCTAACAACGCATATATGGACTTATAGATACGGAAAAAACCGTTGCTGTAGGGGGGTTCTTGTTGTAGTGAAACACGGGATCTCCCTTGGGTGGAGGAGGATCCCCAAGGATTTCAACAGGCAAGTTGTGTTTCAAAACAGGCCCTTGATTAAAAAATATTTCATCTATTTCCCTTCTTTCATTCATGAACATATCATTTTCATGGTCTAGCAAATATTGTTCTAAGGGATCAGTAGGAGGCACGGCAATAGAAGCAAGACCAATAATTTCATCCTTACTAGGCAATTCTTTATCATGGGGTTGTCTACGAAATTTAGAGAAATGAAAATCATGAGACATATCCCCTAAACCAACAGTAACAATATCTTTCTCACAGTCTATCTTAGCATTAACGGTATTCAAGAAAGGTCTACCAAATATAATGGGACAAAAGTCATCTTGTGGGGAACCAAGAACAAGAAAATCAGTAGGGTATTTTATTTTCCCACACAAGACTTCAACATCTCTAACAATCACAATTGGTGATATAATATCTCTATTGGCAAGCTTAATAGTAACATCAATATCCTCTATCTCAGCAGGTGCAATATCATTCATAATTTCTTGATATAAGGTATAAGGAATTGCACTCACACTAGCACCCACATCACATAAGCCATGATAACAATGATCTCCTATTTTAACAGAAACAACCGGCATGCCAACAACATGTCTATGTTTATCTTTAATATCGGGTTTAGCAATTCTAGCAGCTTCATCACAGAAATAAATAACATGCCCATCAATATTATCAACCAAGATATCTTTAACCATAGCAATGCTAGGTTCAACTTTAATTTGTTCAGGGGGTGTAGGTATTCTAGTATAATTCTTACGAACCACAATTGAAGCTTTAGCATGATCCTTTATTCTAATAGGAAAAGGTGGTTTCTCAATATAAGCAGTAGGAACAATAGGATCAACATTATAAGTAATAGTTTCTTCTTCAACTTTAATAGGTTCAACTACTTTAGCTTCAATTGGAGGATGATATTTAAACCACTTCTCCTTAGGGAGATCAACATGAGTAGCAAATGATTCACAGAAAGAAGCTACTATCTCAGAGTCAAGTCCATATTTAGTGCTAAAATCACGAAAAGCATTGGTATCCATAAAAGATTTAACACAATCAAACTTAAGGTTTATACCTGACTCCTTACCTTCGTCGAGTTCCCAATATTCAGAGTTGCGTTTAATTCTTTCCAATAAATCCCATTTGAATTCAATATCCTTCTTCGTAAAAGAACCAGTACAAGAAGTATCGAGCATGGACCGATCATTATGAGAAAGCCGAGCATAAAAATTTTGAATAATAATTTCACTTAAGAGCTCATGATTGGGGCATGAATATAACATTGACTTAAGCCTCCCCCAAGCTTGAGCGATACTTTCTCCTTCACGAGGCCAAACATTATAAATATAATTCCGATCACGATGAACCAGATATATAGGCTAAAACTTCTGATGAAATTTTAATTTCAATCGATTGTAGTTCAAGTCCAAATATCATCGCATAGCCTATACCATGTCAATGCCTTCTCCTTCAAAGGTAAAGGGAAGACCTTCTTCTTGACTTCATCCCCGGGCAAACCTGCAAGCTTAAATAATCCACAAACTTAATCAACATAGAATAGATGCATATCAGGATGTAGTGTTCCATCTCCTGTATAAGGATTAGCTAGCAGTTTCTCTATCATACCCGAAGGAATTTCATAATAAATATTTTCAGTAGGTGCAGTATGTTGAGGGGCAACTCTTTGCTCTTCCGGTCGGGGTGAAGATACCCCGAACAAACCCCTCAAAGGATTATTTCCCATAGTAACAAGTAACAGTAAATTTCAGCACACTATATAAATGTTTCATTACCAAATTTCACTTATCAAAGGCGCTTCACTCCCCGGCAATGGCGCCAGAAAAGAGTCTTGATGACCCACAAGTATAGGGGATCTATCGTAGTCCTTTCGATAAATAAGAGTGTCGAACCCAACGAGGAGCAGAAGGAAATGACAAGCGGTTTTCAGCAAGGTATTCTCTGCAAGCACAGAAATTATCGGTAACAGATAGTTGTATGATAAGATAATTCGTAACGGGTAACAAGTAACAAAAGTAACTAAGGTGCAGCAAAGTGGCCCAATCCTTTTTGTAGCAAAGGACAAGCCTAGACGAACTCTTATATAAAGCAAAGCGCTCCCGAGGACACATGGAAATTGTTGTAAAGCTAGTTTTCATCATGCTCATATGATTCACGTTCGTTACTTTGATAATTTGATATGTGGGTGGACCAGTGCTTGGGTGCTGCCCTTCCTTGGACAAGCCTCCCACTTATGATTAACCCCTCTCGCAAGTATACGCAACTATGAAAGAAGAATTAAGATAAATCTAACCATAGCATGAAACATATGGATCCAAATCAGCCCCTTACGAAGCAACACATAAACTAGAGTTTATGGTTCTGTCACTCTAGCAACCCATCATCTACTTATTACTTCCCAATGCCTTCCCCTAGGCCCAAATCATGGTGAAGTGTCATGTAGTCGACGTTCACATAACACCACTAGAGTAAAGACAACATACATCTTATCAAAATACCGAACGAATACCAAATTCACATGATTACTTATAACAAGACTTGTCCCATGTCCTCAGGAACAAATGTAACTATTCACAAAGCATATTCATGTTCATAATCAGAGGAGCATTAATTATCATTAAGGATCTGAACATATGATCTTCCACCGAATAAACCAACTAGCATCAACTACAAGGAGTAATCAACACTATTAGCAACCCACAGGTACCAATCTGAGGTTTTGAGACAAAGATCGGATACAAGAGATGAACTAGGGTTTGATAGGAGATGGTGCTGGTAAAGATGTTGATGGAGATTGACCCCCCTCTCGATGAGAGTATCGTTGGTGATGACGATGGCTTCGATTTCCCCCTCCCGGAGGGAAGTTTCCCCGGCAGAATAGTTCCGCCGGAGCCCCAGATTGGTTCTGCCCAGGTCCGCCTCGAGACGGCGACGCTTCGTCCCGAAAGCTTCCTCTTAATTTTTTTCAGGTCAAAACACACCATATAGCAGAATATGGGCATCGGGGGCCTGCCAGGTGGCCCACAAGGCAGGGGGGCGCGCCCTCCACCCTTGTGGATGGTTGGTGGCCCCCCTGTGGTGCTTTCTTCGCACAATATTTTTTATTAATTCCAAAATGACTCTCCGTGAAGTTTCAAGACTTTTGGAGTTATGCAGAATAGGTCTCTAATATTTGCTCCTTTTCCAGCCCAGAATTCCAGCTCCCGGCCTTCTCCCTCTTCATGTAAACATTATAAAATAAAAGAGAAAAGGCATAAGTATTGTGCCATAATGTATAGTAACAGCCCATAATGCAATAAATATCAACATAAAAGCATGATGCAAAATGGACGTATCACGACCCGATCTCCGGCCATGCACAACGGTGAGGGGACCGGCGGCGGAACATCGGGGGACATCGTGGAGGCTAGCGACGAGAGAGTCCACGGGCCGCGGTTTGTGGAGCCCGTGCCCGCGTCGCACGGGTTGCAGGCACCGCGCTATGGCAGCGACGACGACGACGACAACGACTACCCCTGGGTCGAGATCACCCTCGATGTTTGGGACGACTCGATGGTGGTGGTGAAACAGGAGACGCTGGACAAGCGCCCGCACTCGTACGGCCACGGCGTGCTCCGGGACGCCTCGGCGCGGGTCGAGCAGGCGCCCCAGGAGCTCCGGCGGTTCACGGCCTCAAGCGAGCAGGGACAGGGAGGCGACCCGAGCTGCGTCGGTAGGTCCATGACCACCACCGCGCACTTGCTCAAGTTCCTCAGCCGGGTTGACGGCTCTGCCGGGTGGGCCGCCGTTGAGAGGCGCTTCGACGAAGAAGCCAAGGATGGCCTCCTCCACCGATCCAAGTTCGCCAAGTGCATCGGTACACGCCCCTCATCGCTTCATCCTGACGTGTTAGTAAGAAGAAGCTATTCGATCGCTCATGACGTCTCATGCAGGGATGAAGGAGCCCGCGTTCGCCGGCGAGCTGTTCGATGCACTGGCAAGGCGTCGGCACATCTCTGGAGACAGCATCAGCAAGCTGGAGCTGCTCGAGTTTTGGGACCAAATTTCCGACCGCGGCTTCGATGGCGCCTGCAAATCTTCATGGATATGTAAGCTAATTAGCACCCCCCCCCACCCCATTGTGTTAGCTCTCCTAAATTGACCAACAAGGTGTAAGTGCACGATTAGTACACATAAGGTTGTCGTGAATGTTCGGGGCTATCTATATTGCAGTTGCCTGAAATATAGAAAGTTTCAGTCACTTTTTCTGTTGGCACTTATATCTACATCAACGGCACATACTAAACACCATATACTGTTTTCTCTCGGCCTGGT
The DNA here is from genome assembly GCA_011799875.1 of Thinopyrum elongatum. Lineage (NCBI taxonomy): Eukaryota > Viridiplantae > Streptophyta > Magnoliopsida > Poales > Poaceae > Thinopyrum > Thinopyrum elongatum. The sequence goes on from CM022297.1 coordinate 465,663,939, forward strand.
ATACTAAGCAATTATAGACCTTTCATCACAGATCAGCACATGGTGGTCTCTGGGCTAATCTTATATACTCCCTCCGTTCCAAATTAGTTGACTCAGATTTATCTACATACAGATATATCTAGACATGTTTTAGTGTTAGATACATCCGTATCTAGATAAATCCAAATCAACTAATTTGGAACGGAGGGAGTATATAAGTAGCTAGCCCCACTACCCTATTCTCTCAAGATGCAAGCATGTCACTTCATCATGCAACATGTATAGGAAAAAAATTCACCTTAACATGCAGCCATGTATAGGAAAAAGTTCACCTCAACATGTCAACATGCATGAGAATTTCCAATATGTTATGCTGTTTATATTTAATATTTTTCTAGAAACATATTTAATAAATATTTTACAACAATACAATAATCAAACATCATAAATCATATGTATTTTCAGTTTTAGTTATCATATTATTTCTCCAAGTCTCCATGTTCCATAAAACCAAATCTCAATGAAATGTATTGCAAAACATTCCGGCAACAACGTGTGCGGTATCATCTAGTACATAGAACTATCACACCCATATGAGATGCAATAATATAGAGCATAATGATTGAAATCCTCTGAAAAAAACATAATGATTGAAATAAAAATATCATCTAAAAGATTAAAAATATTTTTTTAATAGATGAAATTCATGTTGTAGTTTTACCCTAAAGGAAACAGAAGTAAATACGGGAAACTCCGATAGAGACAAGACAAAAATACAACGAGCGGAAACTTGCATAAAAAAATACACATAACTTGCACCATTATAGAGCATGCAAATATAGCTGCAATACAATGTAAAATTTTCTAAATATGAGTATGATTACAATAGAACATTGAACATATAACTTAGAGCATCTACAACCAGAGCCCCCATACCCTTCCAAACGCCCGGACGGGTTGCCCGGTCAGTGCCCGGACGCAAAAACGCCACCCAATCGGCCTCCCCATAGCCGGCCCAAACGCTCGGACTGACCGACACTCCCCATATCCGGCCAATATTTGGGGCGGATATGGGGAGGCCCGGACGCACCCGGGCACGCCCGCCATGTAGGATCGGAGGATAGGGCCCATGCGGGGACGCGAAGAGACCGCTGATCCGACGGGCGCCTCCTCCGCTTTGTGCCGCTCCGGCGTGCCGCCCGAGGGAGGAGGCCGGCTATTTAAGCCGGACGGCGGCAGCCAAACCCTATCCACCACATTTCCTCTTTCTCCTCTCCTCTTCGTTGTCGACACTTCAAATACGCCCGCCGCTACCATGCCGAGGCGCCAGATCACCGCATATGCCATGCTCACTCCGGAGCGGAGGGTGCAGCTGCTGGAGCAGATCCATGCGAGGCGGGCTACTCGTTTTGCCACCGGCCTACCTCCGGATTCACCGGAGCCATCAGAGGATGAGGAGCAGGAGGAGGGAGATGGGGAGCAGCCATCGGAAGCCGAGCCCATGGAGGAGGAGATGGAGGAGGAGGAGGAGGAGGAGGCTGCGGACTTCGCTATGGTGGACGCGGAGGCGGAGTACGAGGCCGCCCAAGCGATGGAGATGGCGGAGCAGACCGCCATCCTCGAGTCCATCTAGGGCGAGGCTTACGTCGTGGCCAACCGGCGGTTCATCCAGCAAGAACAGGCGACGACAGAGGCGATGTTCGCCGAACTGAACGGCGGAAGCGTGGGGGGGGGGGGGGGGGGGGGGGGGGGGGGGGGGGTGGAGGTGTCGGAGCCTCCGCAGACGCAAGAGCTTCCGCAGCTCCCCATGTACCTTATGGCGGACACGGAGATCGTCGAGATCTCCGACGATGAGTAGTTTAGCGTATGTACGTAGTACGTAGGTTTTTATTTGCATAGGTAATATGGATTTGAGGTATGACGTTTGGGTTTCATGGTTGTGGCGGACCTTTTTGTTGTGGTGTCTAGTCACTATTCGCGGAAGCGTCCGAGCGCGTCCGCGGACATTTGGGGGCCGGTTTTTGGGTATTGGGATTGTAGATGCTCTTAGCCATTTGAGTCATGTAGCTACTATCTCCACTCATTTGTCTTTCTCTTTCCTTTAACAACCATATGTGGACCTTCAATTGGTCAATGAAGAAAATGTGTGTGTTAGTCACGGTTTGTTTTCTTCTAAATAAACAAAATGTACAATAAAAACAATAAAAAACATAAGTTATTCTAAAAAAAATGAATTAATAGCATTGGTATTAGCTAAAATACAAAGAAAAATACCTAGTGCATGAAAAACATAAGTTATTCCCGTCATCCGAGTTTTTTTTTCATATTTGACTGAACGAAAAAATAGATTTGAGTTACCTGATTAATAGCAAACACGTGAATGTTCGGTTTAATACATCTAAGTTAGAAATCAACCAGTTTGGTCCATAATCTTGCGTAAGTGATGCTGATGCACAAACAAAAGAAACTAGCCAAGCTGAGTGTGCGATGCCAACATGTCCACAAGGGGATATTTGAAAAAAAATCTGGTTACAAGTTTGCACTTTAGTCCTTGTTGGTGGAGGGTGCACATTCGATCTCACATCACCCATTGTATATCTGCAACGTGATTTCGTCAAATAACCCATTGCAAATCCCGCCTAAACGGTATGAGAACACACCGGCGTGCACGTTGGTCTCGCACGCTCTGCTCGGCTGGTTTGTATTGTTTGTGCATCAGTAACCCGATATTGTGGACTAAACTAGTAGTTATCTTACTACTGTACATCGACAACAAATTTATGTACTAACTATGTATTTTGTTGGCAATTAACCACTAGGACTGAGAAGGCCGGTGACGGGAGAATCCTCGAGGAGGACATCAGAGGTAAATTCATCGTACCCTCACCCGTTCATTTAGGTCTCTCCGAGAAATGGACCAAAACCCTCAGATGACAACTCTGTTTATGCGAGAAACCAGATCGAATGACAAATCTCCCATCCCACATGACAATAAAGCCACATGCACAACATACACACATGCCAATATTAGGGAGTGTTGCCTGACACCCTCCGCTCGAGCCGGAATGGCGCACAACACAAAACCATCGCAATCCTTGTAACACAAGACAGTCGCTCGTGTGCAAACCACATCCGCCACGCCAACCTTCACTATTGTTGTCCCGGCATACCAATCTAACAGAACCCATCATGTCGCCCAACAAGTAATGCACCACGTGCAACACCCACAAACATTGTCGGCTCCCCAAGGTATAGCACTCCAAGGCGATATCCCCAGGAAGATGACAACATAAACTTCATTGCCACCTGCTCCAACTGAGCTTGTTTTTTCACCTAAAGTTCACAGGCATTTGTCATCACCGACCAAAGTCAATCAAAGGCTTTCGACCATGGCACAAAGTCCCTCTCCGAGCCTCACAGGGATGCCCAAACCACAAGAACACAACCCTGTTGCACACTGTGCACCCCCGCCAACACTTAACACCACCTCATGGCGGCACCTCACGCCTCAACGATCACCACCACGTGTGCAAGAAGCCATAACGTAACCATACACCTGACCTAACAACCATTACTAATGGCTACCACCCTAGCATCCATGCCACCAAACCATGCACAAACATATCTATGTGCATTCGAAGAGGATGAAACCGACCACACAGTCATGCACAATGGAGCCAAGCATCTGCCCCAGTACCTCGAGGGCATCCGCCCCGTATACCGTCACTGTACGACCAGCTCATGCGTCACTGTTTCTCATGGCTACGTACCACGGTTTGTCGACCACCAGACCACCCAACTGAGACCGCGCTAGATGCACAAATGTGATCTCATCCCAGGTACACCACCCCGGTATCCCGCTTCGCTGAGCTGAGAAAATGATGTCCCCATGCCTCAACCGTGAGCATTGCCAAAAATAAGCCCCTGTTACCTTTGGAGCATGGCATGCCAGCACTACAATATACTCCCTCCATAAAGAAATATAAGAGCGTTTAGATCACTGTGTTTAGCTTTACGAGGGAGTACTCCATAAGTCGGTGGCAGCCACAGGTGGAGCTCCCGGTAGGGCGAGGCAGGGCGCCCGCCCTACCTTGATTCTGCGCAAAAGGATTTGTACACGTAGGCATACGTTGTCGGTTCGTGTGTGGAGTCACGGCCGCTAGTGGTGCTCGTCGGTCGTGCAGCTTCGGTCCACGGTATTTCGGCCCATGACTTCCTGTTGCTGGTGCTGGGCATCGTTCAATCAAAGCCCATCCCAATCACTCAAGGCGCACGCCCACTACACACCACGCTCTCTCTCTCAAAAAAAAAAAAAGGCCATCCGGAGAGCTATAAATTGATAGCTCTTGAACTAAACAAATGATCAAGAGCTAGCTATAAATTTGTACTACATTTTCATGTTGGGAATTTATGATGTAAATTTTGAGAGAATAGCTTTGCAATCTAGGTTGTATTAAATCTTCATTATCCGTATGTTTTCAGGTCTACTTAAATATGCTTGCATTTCCATTGTATCTGAAATAGTTAAAATCACGTAAAATTATCAGAGTGTTATTATTTGGTACAGGCTATTTTCATATTGCATCAAATTTTTACTGGACTTTAGCCCCATCTTAATTTTTTTCGTCCTCCGCCACTGGTGGAAACGGCCATGACGACTCAAAATGGGTTGACTGGAGCAGAAGTGATAGCAGGATTCCCCTGGGTGTCGCTGGAGCGCAGCATCAAGGGTGGACGTTCTCGTGACTTTGACATGTCATTTTCCTACAAGTCCACACGTACTGACAAACCAGTAATCATTCATTAGTTCTTGTTTTCCGAATATACATTGCATATTTATTTCATGGTTTAAGATTTTGCATTAATAGAAGTGCCAAAAATATTAATATCATTTTGTTGTTGTGCTCTGGTGTGCAGATGATCATGCTGAGCGCGAATGCAAACAACCTGACGATGGACACACAACAGTCCCAAAAGTACGCCCGGCTCATGATGGAGGAACTGGACCCTGACGACCTCGGCTACATCCAGGTAACTGAGACGTAGTTGTTCCCGGTTGCCTTAATTTTGATCCAAACAACAATGGCGCAATTCCCTTGCCACATGAGATTGACCATCCGTGCTGCATCGGCGTGTCACTGATCATGTCGTGGGATGAATCGATTTACAGTTGTTCGAGCTGGAGAGTCTCCTGCTGCAGACGGCGAAGCCGACCGGAACAGCCCTCAGCAGCAAACTGAGCCTGCACCTCCACCCGACGGAGGCGGAGCCCAGCCCGCTCCGGCGGTGGTACGGGCGTGCTGGCTACCAAATATCCACCCCCCTCACGTCTATGCTCACGTGGGCAGCGGAGGTTTTGAACCCTGAACCTGTTGGTTGCAAACTTATACATCTAACCAGTTCATACATCAGTCCGAACTGATGAAGGGAGGCGGGTAATATATTTCAACACCCGGATCCTGCGAGCGCGATGTCGATGCGCTTCTCCAAACCGCAAGGGTTCAGTTACAAGAGCGGGCAGTACATCTTCCTAAGTGTCCTGCCGTCTCACGATCCCAGTGGTGAGCAGCCAACGGCGTCCCCGGCCGATGACTTGCTTAATTAACTGAAGCAAAAATTAATGGATGAATGAACGAACGTGCAGGCACCCATTCTACATCATGTCGGCGCCACGGGACGAGCACGTCAGTGTCCACATCAGGACGCTGGGTGATTGGACCAAGGAGCTCCACAACGTCTTCCTAAAGGGTTAGAGCATCTCCAAAGAGACTACACAAACTTGATCGCCTAAAAACAGCTTTAATGTAGTAGAGATAAGATCAGAAGAATCTAGAACTTGATTGTTACCTGTATCGAACCCTAGAAGTTTAGAACATGCTCCTCTTGCTTTTTTCCTTTCTTCCTGGGTGCTCATCATCATGATTTCAGCATCTTCGTCTTCTGACAAACTCTTTATATATGAATTATGTCAAGGTCCTTGTTCCCATAGTCATCATCCGATGAATCCATTGTTTACCTACAAAAAAGCAAAAGAATAAGAAAAATAGCTTGAACATTTCATTCGAACACATAGAGGGCGATGTATATGTCTGAATTAGTAGGACGTACCAAGGGGCGTCGGTGATGGCAAAGACAATGGCGCTTTAGGTTGGGGCCTCTGGTTGCAGCATTGTGGGTTGAGGACAACAGCGAAGCTAGGAGCTAGGGTGGCACCGGAGCTAGGAAGGGGCGGTGCAAACGAGGAAGAGGGCTGGTCGGACTAGGTTGGGGACGATTTGAAGAGATTTGATACGAGTTTGGCTTGTCGGATCAAGGTGATGGATGCATCCGAGCCTCTCCATAACCGTCCCACGTATGAGCTGGGTTTGAGGGGTGTTAGACAGTCCAAATATTTGGGTTGGCTTTGCTGGGTCCGATTGGGGTGACTTTTTCGATTCGGGCGGTGACCGGGTTGTCTGCCAAAAAAATTGGGGAAGATTTGACGGGTCCAATTATAGATGCTCTAGTCATTTTTTGAGGTAAGATGAAAGAGAAATTTAGATTATAAACTACTACCTCTGTAAAGAAATATAAGAGCGTTTGGATCATTTTCTTTACGGAGGGAATAACATTTGCATGGATAGCAAACCGCTTAGGACATGTACCATGGAAGCATCACATTAGAGCAGCACCAGGAAGCAGTAACCGCCCAACGCATAGCGGCCTAGGCCTTACTAGGCCCGCACTCAATCTCCCCCTCTATCTTTTAATCAATTTCACAAGCGTGGCTGAAGGTCACACACCGTACAAGCCCTTGCATGCTTATACTTTTCTTGTTGTCTCTCTGCTTTTTCCTCTTTCGTCTGGCCCGACTCTTCTGCAAGAACCAGCTTGGCTCTGCAAGTAGCAAGGTACTTCATGTTGGACCACCCAAGCTGACGCGGATAGTTGGGGCACCTGTCCACCGTGGACCATTGGCCATGCCCTTATTAGGGTATGCCCAACGAGTGGCTTCAACCGGATGCCCCGCATGCCAACTAGGCTCGGGTGTCAGTCCTAGCCTCGGACAGTAGCTTGCAGAGGAGCCGGGTGCTTCATGAGCAAAAGAAGAAAAAGAGAGGAGAGAGAGGAAAGGTAGAGGAAAAGGAGAATGCAAATGACCACAATGGGAAAGGGAGAGAAAAAGGAGGAAGAAGATGACGACCGTGAGGCATTGGTTTATATTTTCTGGCTGGGTGAAAAAAAAATCAAAACAATTTGGGTTGCCTAGGTGGATGGGACGGGGCAGCACCAAGGTGCTGCCCCCATTGCGCATGCCCTTAGTTTATCTAGTGGAGCACTGCTTTGGAAAAAAAATATCAGTAGCAAATGAGTTTAAGTAATCTACTGGAGATGCACTTAATCACACGACTTCATTCATTCATTCCCTAAAAGCTCCAAAACCACGTACATTCTCAACCTGGTCTTATGCTAATCAACAATTAATATGCGTGCGGTTGCTTGACGACGTATGAATCGCAGGTTTGCCCGACGCCAACAGAGGAGAAGAGCGAGATGATCCGGGTGGAGTATGACCTTGACAGCTCGTCCAATCCGAGGTACATATTTGACAACATGCATCATAAAAACCCATCCCATTTTTTCCCTTTAAGTAGCCACACCAATTATCACCTAGCTAATCTTTTCGGCTTTGGCTGTATGGGATCTAGAAGCCATCTCAAAAGGTTATAAGAACTAGCTCGTTGTTAACTACAACCTCCGTCTGGGTTTATTTGGCCCGTGAGCAAATCAGCCGTGTCCGATTTTGTAAGGCTGCTGGTGGTACGCATTTGTTTCGCCTCGATCACCAGCGCTGCTTATGCGCTCGATTGGTCGAGCTTGGGCGTTTTAAGCGGCATGCAAACACTAACTGCAGGCAATAAATGCGGCACTAGCGTTGCATTGGCTGCATGCAAATATGAATCGTCGAGCCGACTGCATGCAAAACCGCTGGCCGATTTGATTGGCTGTTGCTACTCTCTAAAATCATGCATTATTAGCATTAACTTTTTGCCTTGGTCTTTGAGTTTTGGCTAAGGGGCCCAATAAACCCGAACGGAGGGAGTAAGATGCTAATGATCGATGGGGGTGTTTATTCCACAGAAACTTCATAAGTCGCAAAATAGTGTTGCAAATTGCCTGGCAAGGTATAGTCGCTCTGAGCGGGCTACGGGTGTATGGCTCAGGAGAGGACCCCCATGTATTGAGGATTTTTTGCCTAAGGATTGTAGCTCTATCATGATGGAATAAAACCCTTTTGATCCCGCAAAAAAAAACTACTCAAACTATTTTAAGTCCGCTTTTGCTATTATTAGGCCATGTGTTTTTTTCCAGTTCAGTCACACCCCACCTTACTTTTGTGTGTTTGCTTCCATTTCCTTATATGTGGTATATTTTAGTCTTTTATCTTTGCGCCTGTGTGCATGTGTGTGTGCGCGCGCGCGTCCAGAAGTTGCACTAATATTTGCTTGTTATTATTTATAGTGAAAAAAGTGTAATTTATGTGCAATCTGTATGCAAGTTTTATTCTTATATGTTTTTGTTGGAAATATGCCCTAAAGGCAATAATAAAATGGTAATTATTATATTTCCTTGTTCATGATAATCGTTTATTATCCATGCTATAATTGTATTGACCGAAAACTCAGATGCATGTGTGGATACATAGACAACAACATGTCCCTAGTAAGCCTCTACCGGACTAGCTCGTTGATCGAAGATGGCTGTGGTTTCCTGGCCATAGACATGAGTTGTCATTTGATAACGGGATCACATCATTAGGAGAATGATGTGATGGACAAGATCCAAACTATGAACGTAGCATATGATCGTATCAAGTTTATTGCTATCGTTTTCTGCATGTCAAGTATATATGTTCCTATGACCATGAGTGTGGCACCCTGGCTCAGAGCAACCGGTTTACCTTACATTGCCAGCCCATGGATCATGTCTTCTGGCAACGCACAACAACTTGGTACAGAAAGATAACTGCTTTATTGATACATAGGTTCGATAGTACATCAAGTAGCGAGGCCAAGCGGCACGCACGGTGCTGCTGCACATATGTACATTATTTAATGAACATGATAGGGGCCTCAAACACGACGATAAAGCTACGCGGCAGCGGAAAGACGACGTAGTGGAACTCCATCTCACAGGGACACTGATGTGAACGCGGCCTAGACTGCGATGCGACGATGCAACTCCAACTCCGATATAGCTTCTCCTGAAACTGGCATGACACGCCAGGTGAGTACTTTGAATGTACTCGCAAGCTCATACAAATAAAGCAACAATGGCAAACAACAACATGATATTTAAGCAGGTTAAATGCAAGAACTTAGCATGGTACTCATGAAGTGACAATGCTCGTAACAGGGTCTCTCAGACCCGCTTACCATCTTGGTTACCTCGTAACCACGAACATCATCTTACCACGGTGATCACCTCCGGATCACAAAAGAAACCATCTCGACGGTCTCAACAACTTCACCATCATAATAGCATGTGCCACAAGTATAACTTAAGTGTGCATATTAAATGTTTCTGTTGATCCACGGTGTGATCTACTATGAACTGTGTCCATGACCGAGGACGCGGCTATCTATAGATTAAACACACTCTGCAGAGATTAGCACACTGTACCCACACCACAGAACCCATGGCCTCGAACTCCCATTCGGGTGGACCAACGGCGTTCCGACAGAACCAGCCATGACACCCTCCCGGCCACTCCGACAAACTCCCCTTTGGGCTAAGTCATGGGTGGCCCCGATGCCACTCCGGACATCCAACGACCACCGTCGTGGCAAAACAAAATGGTCCCAAACGGGGACAATGGTACCAAATCAACTACGGGCACACAAGGCTATGCCTGCCTACCGGTCCAGGGTAGCGCAAGCGCATAACCTTCCCTAGATGGAGGCACCGGCGAGAGGCATAACAACAGATCGTGAAAGGGCCTCCCCATAAAAGCAAATGTGGTTGCACTGGGAAGCTCGATTCGGTGGCACCATGACTCGATCAACAGCATGTTCAAGTTGGATTATTATCAGGTTTCAACTTGCAAAGAAATATTTCCGAGTCATAGTATGCCATGAAAATCCAATGAGCTATATATGCACCATTTCAACATAATACCAGTATAAACTTACTCATGCTCATGATCATGTTACCCTATTACATAACCTTAACCAAACAACTTAAATACCACTGAAAACATAACAAGCATAGCATGTAAATGAAACTAGCTCAAGTGATATTATTTAATTTTTCTATATGCATTATATAGGACCATATTCAAGTGAAAATCATAGTTATTGAAATGACACTCTTGCAAATATTTGTGATGGCTTGCCTTAGTGCAGAGGAGGGTCACACTCCTCCTGGTTCTCCTCAAGGCAGCAAGTTCCCTCTAAAAATAATTAAAATGGCAAAAAGAAAATGTCACATAACACTTTTAAATGCACCAGAAAAGATTTACAGCAAGCAAAAATATCATCTTTTGCATGCTGATAGAGGAGTTCAATACAAAACCAATGCAAAAAGAATCATATCATTTGGACTTGTAGAATAGAAACTAGAGCTGGTCAAAGTTTGGTCAAATTTCTGAATTAAAATGATTTTTGAAAATAACCAGAGGGGGGGTGACGTCGAAGGCGTATTTGTGGAATACGCTTCCACTTATACCGCTTCTGCGGGCGAACAGTGAGGCTGACAGGCGGGCCCCACTGGCAGGGTTAGAGGAGAGAGAGAGAGAGAGAGAGAGAGAGAGAGAAACAGAGGACGGCGGCTCGGTCGCCGGTGGTTCTCCGGCGAGGAGGCCACGGCTGCCGCCAGCGAGTGGATGGATGGACGCAGCACTTCACAGCGAACACGCACGTACCAGCAGCTCGGACGGAGATGGACGAACGTCGTCGCGGTGGTCGTCTCTAGAGGCGTTGGCGGAGGGAGCTCATCGGAGAAGACGATTCCGGCGAGGTAGGGGTGTTCCAGCAGCTCCAGCAGCACCAGCACGACCAGAAGAGCACCACGAACACGCCGAAGGAGGTGGAAGATGTCGAGGAGCATCAGAGGAAGTAGGGCACCGAGAGGGGATCGGCGGCGATCTCTGGTGCGGAACGGCGGCCAGAGGCCCGCCTGGCCTGGCCGCGGCCTTCTACGAGATGTGTGGAGGTCAGAGGAGGTGGGTGGTGTGGCTGAATGAGCTCGGGAGGGCTCCTATATATAGGCGCGGCCGAGGCGGGGTTCGAGGTCGCCGGAGAAGTCTCTGGAGCGGCGAGCGGCAACGAGCGGGGCTCAAAACTGATGGGAGGGGTTGAGGGGCTCACGCGGTCACAGTGAGGGCAAATGGCCAAGCACAGGGCGAAGGAGGGCGATGGCACGAGCTCACGGGGGCACTGTGCTCCCTGCTCCGCTGTGGCCGGTTCTGCAGCGGCTGTCGCTGGCATCGGGGAGCTCCAGTGAGAGGTCAGGGGCGATGAGTCGAGGCTCATGAGGGTTAGAGACAATCGGGGTTGGCCTGGGGCGGGCGCACGGGCGAGGCCGAGGCCAAAACGACGCGCCGAACACACTGCGTGCATGGCAGACGCCGTGTCCACACGCGTTCACTGCGTGCACTGGCACAATGCGGCGCGCCCGAGAGGTTAGATCATGTCTGGGAACTTGTCCCTGCTGTGTTGGGTCTCACTGAGCTGATAGATTGAAGCCAGGTCGACAAGGAATGACTTGAGCTTCATTGTAAGTTTCTGGACAGAAACTTGTGAGGTCATTTAAGAAATATCCAAAGAGAGATAGGAGCTGAAATTTGGTGGTTAAGAGTTAATTAGGAGAGTCATCATGCCATAAAAATTTCAGCTCAAGAGGATATGTCAAAAATGTACTTGCTTCACAATGTACCATTTCTGACCAGAATGAAAATGATTTTCTACAGCAAAAATATTCCACATGACCATAGGATATTTTTGCATGGGGTGATGAGGCATAGTCCAAAGAATATTTGAGAATTTTCTCAGATTTTTGTGAGCAAGAAAAATGAGGGTTGCTTTGGAGCAGAAGTGAAAATAGGGCATTTTCATAGAGAAAATGAATATTTTTCATTTGAGAAAAATATTCCCCAGGCAATATTTTGAGATATCAAAGAGCAAGAGATGTTTTTGAGAATGAGTGGAGTCACTTGGGTGAAAATCAAAACAATGCCCAAGTGTTAAGTCCAAATGAGTTGATTCAAAACTCAGTTTCAAATCAAATTGCAATAAAATCCAGAAAAAGAAAAAGGGCAAAAACCAGGGTGTCACAAACCTCCCCCCTTTGGATGAATCTCATCCTTGAGATTCGGTTGCTCGGGAAACAATTCAGGGTATGCTGTCCTCAAAAAGTCTTCTCTTTCCCAGGTAGCTTCGCTGTCGGTATGGTGTTCCCACTGCACCTTGTAAAACTTAACTGACTTGCTGCGGGTGACTCTTTCCATCTCATCCAGTATTCAGAAAGGTTTCTCTTCATAGGTCAGATCCTTAGCAAGCTCTATTTCTGCCATATCAGTCTGTTTCTCGGGCGGTGAGATACACCTTCGCAACTGTGATACGTGGAAGACATCGTGTATTTCTGATAGTTCGGGAGGATGTTCCAATTGATATGCCACTGTACCAACCTTGGACATGACAGGAAATGGGCCAATATATCGTGGTGCAAGCTTTCCCCGAGTCTGAAACCTCTTAACTCCTTTCAATGTGGTGACTCGGAGGTAGACATATTCACCAGGTTCAAAACTGATCGGTCGGTGCTTGGAATCATAGTAGCTCTTTTGTCGAGACTTGGCTAACTGTAGTCTGTCTCGGATTTCCCTGACTTGCTTCTCAGCTTCCATCATCAAATCAGTCCCAAAAATACGACTGTCTCTGGTCTGGGACCAGTTTAATGGAGTACGGTACTTCCGTCCATACAAGGCTTCATATGGTGACATCTTGAGGCTGGTCTGGTAAGTTCTGTTGTAGGAAAACTCTGCGTAATGTAGACTGTCTTCCCATTTGGGTCCTTGAGCAAGGGCACATGCTCTAAGCATGTCTTCGAGTATTTGATTTACTCACTCCGTCTGGCTGTCTATCAGAGGGTGATAAGCTATACTATACTTCAGTGCTGTTCCTAATGCTTGATGAAGAAGAGACCAGAATGCTGAGGTAAAAAGGGATCCTCGATCTGAGGTGATTGTTCTTGGCACTCCATGCAGACTGACGATTCTGGACACATAGAGTTGGGCTAACTGATCTGCACGGTATGTGGTTCAGATTAGAATGAAGTGGGCCACTTTGGTCAACATGTCCACCACGACCCATACGGCATTGTTGCCACGAGGAGTTTTGGGAAGATCGGTGATGAAATCCATGCAGACATCGTCCCATTTCCATTGCGGGACGGGTAATGGTTGAAGCAACCCGGTGGGTTTCTGATGTTCCGCCTTCACCTTATTGCATATATCACAGCAGGTGACAAAATATGCAATATCCTTCTTCATTCCATCCCACCAAAATATTTGCATGAGGTCTTCGTACATCTTGGTACCGCCTGGATGGATCGAGTACGAGGACTCGTGTGCTTCTGTCAATATCTTTTTCCTTAGACCTTCTACTTCAGGTACACAGATTCGTCCTCGTAACCTTAAGGTACCTTGCTCATCCATCTAGAAATCTTGAGCCTTGCCGTATTTCATTCGTGTGACATGGTGTTGCAGGAATGGATCCTCTGCCTGGGCCTTGCGAATCTCTTCCTCAAGAGTGGGAGTGACTTCCAACATATTGGTGCAGTCAGCCTCAACAATGGTTAAATTGAGCTGGGCCAGTTCTTCTTGAAGCTCGGGAGGCAAAGATTCCATTATGGCATTTAGTGCGGCTAGTTTGCACTAAGAGCATCGGCAACCACATTAGCTTTACCCGGATGATAATTTATTCCGAGGTCATAATCCTTGACCAACTCAAGCCATCTTCTTTGTTAGAGATTCAAATCGGGTTGAGTGAATATGTACTTGAGACTTTTGTGGTCGGTGAATATTTGGCACCGCTTGCCAATGAGATAATGCCTCCAAATTTTTAATGCATGCACAACTGCTGCTAGCTCCAGGTCATGAGTAGGATAGTTTCCTTCATGTGGTCATAGCTGTCTGGATGCATAAGCTACAACCTTGCCATCTTGCATGAGCACGCATCCTAGGCCTCTTCGAGATGCGTCGTAGTACACGTCAAAGCTTCGATAAATGTCTGGAAGCGTCAACACGGGTGCTGTTGTTAAGCGAGTCTTTAATTCATTAATGATCTTCTCACAGTCTTCAGACCATATGAACTTTTGGTCCTTCTTGAGCAGTTATGTCATTGGTTTAGCAATCTTGGAAAAACCTTCAATGAATCAACGGTAATAACCAGCAAGCCCTAGAAAACTCCTGATTTCGGTTACCGTCGTTGGTGCTGGCCATTTTAGCACATCCTTGACTTTACTTGGATCCACCGCTATTCCTTTGGCAGAGAGAATATGCCCCAAGAATCTGACTTGCTTAAGCGAGAACTCACACTTGCTGAATTTTGCATATAACTGGTGGTCCCGGAGCCTTTGCAATACTACTCGTAGGTGTTGCTTATGTTCTTCTTCTCCTTTAGAGTATATGAGAATATCGTCGATGAAGACCACCACGAACTTGTCCAAGAAGTCCATGAATACTTTGTTCATCATATGCATGAAGAAGGCAGGGGCATTTGTCAAACCGAAAGACATAACTATATATTCATACAGAGCATAGCGAGTGGTGAACGCGGTCTTAGGAATATCTTCCTTCTTGATCTTGAGTTGATGGTACCAGGTCCTTAAATCAATCTTGGAAAAGATTTGAGCTCCATTAAGTTGATCAAACAAATCATCAATTCTGGGGAGTGGGTACTTGTTCTTTATAGTGACATCGTTGAGCTGGCGGTAGTCTACACACATCCGAAGACTACCATCTTTCTTGTCCACAAATATGGCAGCCGATCCCCATGGTGAAGAACTGGGGCAGATGTACCCTTTCTTGAGCATCTCATCAAGTTGCTTTTTCAGCTCAACTAACTCGGATGAAGGCATCCGGTAATATTTCTTGTATATGGGTGTTATCCCTGGCACGAGATCAATAGCAAACTCGAGCTCCCGATCTGGTGGCATTCCTGGCAATTCTTCAGGGAATACATCTGGAAACTCACTGACCACTAGAATTAATTCCATGCCCGAGGCTATAGCTGTGAAAATCATCTCCTTCTTAGGCATGGTTCTGCGAGCCACAAACTTCGTTGCTTGTCCTGCCGGGTTTATTAAAGTGACTTCTCTTGTTGCACAATTGATGCAGACCTGATGCTTTGTCAGCCAATCCATTCCCAATATGACATCCAACCTTGCGGATTCAATTGCTACCAGAGTTGCAGGGAAAACAACTCCATGGACTTTTATTTGCAAGTCACGACATACCACATTTGTTTTGAGCATGGATCCCGGGGATTGCACCATCATGCTTTTCTCAAGAAGAGAGCAAGAAAACTTGTTTTGGGCAACAAAACTCCGTGAAATAAAGGAATGGGAAGCCCCAGAGTCAAATAAAATTATTGCAGGTATGTTATTAACAGGAAACATACCAATGACCACTTCGGGGTTTTCTTGGGCTTCTTCGGCGGAGAGATGATGCACCTGGCCTTGGATAAGCTCCTGCTCGGTGAAGGATTCCATGTGATTGACTTGAGGCTTGAGGGGTGCATTTGGCTTGCCGTTCTTGGGACACTGCCTCGCATAGTACCCGGTCTGTCCACAAGAGAAGCATGTGTTGCTACGCAAACAATCCTCTCGTACAGGGTTAGTCACAATATTCTTGACTTGGTTGTTGGTCTTGTTGGTATTCTACTGCCATGTGGGCTTGAACTCAAACTGAGGTTGCTGCCAGGTACGAGCCTTCTGAACCGGTTGTCCATCCTTCTTGGGCTCGAACTTGCGTTTGCGATCATCATAAGCTAGCTTGTTGTCATGAACGAGCTTGTGCTCCCTTTCTGCGATAAGAGCCTTGTTCACCAAAGTCTGGAAGTCGGGGAAGTCTAGCATGCTGAGTGTGCATCGGAGGTGCTGATTGAGTCCTCCAAGGAATCGGTCGATCTTCCTTTCTTCGGTGCCCACATCATAGAGAGAATAACGAGTCAAGTGATTGAACTTGTTCAAATATTCACTTACTGACAGGTTCCCTTGGTTGAGAGCGAGAAACTCATGCTGCTTGACCTTCATGATACCGGCGAGAATGTGGTACTTGCGGAACTTGTCCTTGAATTTATCCCAAGTAATCTCATCGTCCACAGGCCACATGGTTTTAGTATTGTCCCACCATATAGCAGTGGCTCCTTCAAGATAGTGAGTAGCGAATGGAACCTTGTCAATTTCTTTGGTGTGAGCAATCTCTACCTTTTTTTCAATAGTCCGCAACCAATCGTCGGCTTCCAAAGGGTCAACAACTTGACTGAAACTGGGAGGCTTAGTCTTCTGAAAATCTGACAGCTTGGAGTGGTTCCCATTCTGATTACCATTCTTCCCAACCATAGCCTGCACGCTTCTTAGTAATTCAAGCAAATCTTGGTTTCTTATTTCCTCGAACATTCACATAATCTGCTCTGTGGTAGGTGGATGCAGTGGTCGAGGTGGTGGTGGCTGATATGGTTTGGGGGAATGCCCCGCCTGTCGTGCTGAGCGACGAATGGGAGTATCGTCACCCGCATGACTGCTGCTACGTCCTCTTGTCATCCTATTTATGTTTCCCAATATGAAGCATCGAGATGAGCAACATCCATAAATGGGGAAGAAAAGCAAGCGACAAAGTCCGAAAGGAAAGCAACGAGAAACCAAGGCGAATAATAAAAGAAGAAGTTCCAACATAATTATACATAGACTCATACATGAAAGGAAATAGCATGACAAGTACGGCTACAGTCATACAACCAAGCATCATGACAACCTAAACTACTCCTGGAGATCTAGTGCTCCGCTGATCCTGCTGGGATCTCCCCGGACTCAGTCTCGGATCCTGAACTGACGATATTAACAGAAACCTCCGGGTTAAAGGAAACACGACAACGCTGCCTCGAGGGCTCTCCCTCAGGGGTAGGTGCTGGGTGAGACTGAAGCATAGGGGCGGTGGGAGTAGCGAGAAGTAAAGTCCAATCGGTAGGAGACTCGTGGGGAGTCACTGTCGAGGCGTCCGAGTTACTCTGAGGGGTAACTGGAGTAGCTGGCTGAACAGTAGCTGGAGGAACAAAGAGGGTAAACCCAATAGTGGGAGGAATGAAACCAGATCTATCGGCAAACAGAGCTGTACGAGCACTGATAACCCACAAGTATAGGGGATCGCAACAGTTTTCGAGGGTAGAGTATTCAACCCAAATTTTTTGATTCGACACAAGGGGAGCCAAAGAATATTTGTAAGTATTAGCAGCTGAGTTGTTAATTCAACCTCACCTGGAGATTAATTATCTGCAGCAAAGTGATCAGTAGCAAAGTAGTATGATAGTTTTGATAGCAGTAGTAGCAGTAACAGTAACGATAACAATGATAGCAATGATTTTGTATCAAGTGTAACAGTAGCAGCAACAGTAGTAACTTAGCAAGAACAATATATGGAAAATTCGTAGGCATTGGATTGGTGAATTCGTTGGATGATATTCATCATATAACAGTCATAACCTAAGGCGATACGGCACTAGCTCCAGTTCATGAATATAATGTAGGCATGTATTCCGTAAATAGTCATACGTGCTTATGGAACGAACTTGCATGACATCTTTTGTCCTACCCTCCCGTGGCAGCGGGGTCCATAAGGAAACTAAGGGATATTAAGGCCTCCTTTCAATAGGGAACCGGAACAAAGCATTAGCACATAGTGAATACATGAACTCCTCAAACTACGGTCATCACCGGAAAGTATCCTGACTATTGTCACTTAGGGGTTTGTGGATCATAACATGTAGTAGGTGACTTTAACTTGCAAGATCGGATCTAGAACATAGATATAATGGTGATAACATAAACAGTTCAGATCTGAAATCATGGCACCCGGGCCCAAAGTGACAAGCATTAAGAATGGCAAGGTCATAGCAACATCAATCTCAGAACATAATGGATACTAGGGATCAAGCCCTCACAAAACTAACTCGATTACATGATGAATCTCATCCAACTCCTCACCGACCAGCGAGCCTACGAAGGAATTACTCACTCCCGGTGGGGAGCATCATGGAATTGGCGATGAAGGAGGGTTGGTGATGACAAAGATCGGAGATCCCCCTCTCCGGAGCCCAAAACGGACTCCAGATCTGGCCTCTCGATGAAGAACAGGAGGTGGCGGCGACTCCGTATCGCGAAACGAGATAATTCTTCCTCCCTGATTTTTTCTGGAAAAATAGGATTTTATAGAGTTGGAATCAAGGTCTGCGGGGCCACCAGGTGGGCACAACCCACCTGGGCGCGCCTGAGGGGGGGGGGCGCCCTGGTGGGTTGTGCTCACCCAGGGGCCCCCCTCCAGTGGTTCTTGGCTTCTTTATTTTTTTATTGTATAAAAATTCTCCAAAAAGTTCCGTTCCAATCCAGAAACTTTTATTTCTGCACAAAAACAACACCATGGTAGTTCTGCTGAAAACATCGTCAGTCCGGGTTAGTTTCATTCAAATCATGCAAATTAGAGTCCAAAACAAGAGGAAAAGCGTTAGGAAAAGTAGATACGACGGAGACGTATCAACTCCCCCAAGCTTAAACTTTTGCTTGTCCTCAAACAATTCAGTTGAAACTGAAAGTGAAAAAGAAAAACTTTTGCGAACTCTTTTGCTCTTGTTTACATAAATAAGCTTAAATAGCACCCAGGTTTTCAGCAAATATTATAACTAACTATGTCAATAATAACTCTTAAAAGTTATATCAACTCATATCAATGACATAATCAACTAGCGAGCAATAATAAAACATCTCAAATGACAACACCTTGTCAAAACAATCATGATATAATATGGCAAAAATGGTATCTCGCTAGCCCTTTCTGTGACCGCAAAGCATAAATGCAGAGCACCTCCAAAGTTCAAGCAGCGACTAAACATTGTAATTCATGGTAGAAAAGATCCAGTCATGATGCATCCAACATTAACTATACACAATGCATGAGGATGACAATAATGCTCTCACGATCTGGCGCTTATTTGAGAAGGTGATGACTCAACATAAAATTAAATAGATAGTCTCTTCGCAGAGGGAAACAGGGATTTGCAGCGGTGCCAGAGCTCAATTTTAAAAAAGAGGTAAATGAAATTTTGAGAAATGCACCCTCCTTGTTTACTTCGTGACCATCAGTTATCGATATCTTCCATGCAAAACACATTAGTGGCGGTTCCCAAGCGATAAAAGTAAAGGTTTACTCCCCCTCCACCAACAAACACACTCCACGGCTAGCCGTATCCACGGGTATCGTCCATACCAACATCAATCCTGGGGGAGTTTTGTTTAATTATTTGCAATTTGATTTCGGGATAGGGAATCCCTATTACCGCCCCTCTCGTGCAAGGATGATTGAATAAACACTCATCACGAGAATAACCCGCTTAGCATGGAAGATACCGACTACCTCCTGTCACTCTATGAACAATCCAGGCACACAAAAAGGGTATTTATTTGAAGTTTTTAGAGGTGGCACATGCAAATTTACTCAGAACGGTAGGGTAATACCGCATATAGGTAGGTATGATGGACTCATCTGGAGTAACTTGGGTTCAGGATTTTGATGCACAAGCAGTATTTCCGCTTAGTATAGGTGAAGGCTAGCAAATAGGTTAGGAAGCGGCCAGCTAGAGAGTGAAAATGGTCATGAACATGCATTATGCATAATGAACATTGGATACTAGCATGAGTAGGATATGAACACCATGAACATAAATATCATAGAGGCTATGTTGTTTTGATTCAACAACATGCATGAACATGTGCCAAGTCAAGCCACTCGAACATTCGGAGGAGGATACCATATCATCATACTACATCACAATCATTTTAACGCAATGTTGACATCCAAGATAAGTCATTATCCACTCCAGCTACTTAAGCATGGCATGAGGAACTATAATCTCTAATTGTCATTGCAAACATGTTTGATCATAATATGCTGAATCATGGATACTAGGTTAAACATATTTACAAAAACAGAACAAGTTGAGTTCATACCCGTTTCTCTTTGCCAAAGCCAGTTCACCAAATATCGTCATTATTGCCTTTCACTTGCACGACCGAACGATTTGAAAATAATAATAGTGCAAGAGTGCCATGGACTAAGCTGGAATCTGCAAACATTTTATTCAAAGGAGAAGACAAGGTAATTTGGGCTCTTCGTTAGATCAACAATAATGCACATGAGAGCCACTCAACATTTTCATCGTGGTCTTCTCCTTGGTATGACTCAATAAACGGAAAAAAAAATTCAGAGAAACACACTGAAATATTTGGGGGGGGGGGTTGTAGTTTTTCTAGAAGAAAGTAGAATAAAGAAGGAAAAAACTAAAATGAGAAAAACTATTTACACGGGAAAGCTCCCAACAAGCAAGAAGAAGAATCGAGAAATCTTCTTTGGTTTTTCTTTTAATACTACAACTAATTAAACTAGAAAGAAAAAACGAAAAGAAGCAGGAAATATTTTTGGGTTTTCTTAAAGTTTTTCAAACACACAAGAAGAAAGCAAGAAAATAAATCCAGCATGGGTAATACAATGAAAAAGTGTGGGCACCGACAACTGAAATGAGATGTGTGAACATGAATGTAATGTCGGTGGAAATATGTACTCCCCCAAGCTTAGGCTTTTGGCCTAACTTGGTAATCACCACTCGTAGTAGCCATCAGGTCCTATGTTGAAGTGCTGTGGAGCGGGCACCTGAGCATCCCACTCCTGAGGCTCCTCCTCTGCAACTGCCTGGGCATTCCAGTAGGCAATAATATCATCTGGCATGATCCGGTATCCGCCCCTGGCAATATGATCAAACAAAGCGGGTGCAGGCAATAGAATAATATCACGAGTATCAATACTGAAAACCAGGTTGTAAGGAACATCAATAGTAGTGTTCTCGCCATCAATAAAGTGATGAGCTGCCATAGCCTGACGATCTAAGTAAACCTTGGGTAAGCGGTGATCATGTTGGCGTATCTGAATGTTAAAGTGACTCGCTAAGCGAGTAGCATAAATACCACCATGAATTTTACCCTTAGTCCTGTTAAGGTGTAGGCGACGTGCAACAATAGCTCCTAAGCTATAAGTGTTATCATCATAGAGTGCGCGGCGTAAGACAGCAAAATCAGGGGCATTAAGTGCACCAACCTTCTCTCTAGCAAGTAAACATTTATGATAAAAAGAGTAAAATAATGCACTGAAGGAAACTGCAAGCTAGTGGCGGTGGAACTCGACACCCCTCTCTCATCTCCCACTGACAATGTGCAATAGAAACCCTCAAACTCTGCAGGCCTAGGCTCTCTTATTTCCCCGTTAGAAGGGATTAAGCATATATCACAAAATTCAGTAAGTGGTATCTGACGGGTTTCAGCATATAAATTAAACCGCACCTCAGGGGGATTATTCCTACTTGTGAAATGAAAACTTTGCACAAAGGAATTTGTAAGGAGATGATATTGTTCACACTCATCTGCGATGAAGTCGGTGAGGCCAGCATTGACAGTAAATTGTGCGAACTCTTGACGGATTCCAGCTCCATCCATGAAGGGGTTGTGAGGCCATTCGCATTGCCGCACTTCCGCCATTCTCCGAGTTTGGAGGTCACTATCCGATGATTCACCCACAAATCCCTTAGAGTTCTTCTTGGAAGCAAACTTCCTAAAGAAACTCATCTTATTCCTATGAACAAAATTCTGAAATTTTTAGTCCACAAAATTTTCTCAACAAAACTTCACAAGATTGGTAGCAACTACTCATAGACATTCATAGAGGCTATATTGAGCATTCAAACTACTTAGAACTCTAAGAATTCAACATGCAAGCTCATCTACAGCAGCACCAAGAGTAGCTAATTATTCAAAATACAAAACACTAAAGCAAAAACTAATTGGACAAATGGAGGAGTCACATACCAAGTAGCAATCCCCCAAAACAGTTTTGGAAATGCACCTTCGAGCAAAGTGATCAAAATCCGCGGGTTTGAGAGCAAGAACATGAAAGAGAGAGCAATGGTGAATTTTTTCTGAAGGTAGGTGGTGACATGGGCTAAAGGTATAAGTGAGGGGGCCCACGTGGGGACCACAACCCATCAGGGCGCGCCTGGGGGTGCTGGCGCGCCCAGGTGGGTTGTGCCCACCTGGTGCACCCCCCTCTGTTGTTATTTGCACCAAAAATTCTTAAATATTTAGAAAAAAATCGTATTAAATTTTTAGGGCATTCTGAGAACTTTTATTTTTGGGTAATTTTTTTATTGCACGGGAAATTCAGAAAACAGACAAAACATGGCATTTTATTTTATTTAACTAAGAAAAACAGAAAACAAATGTTGGGGACATAAGGTTGTGCTTACTAAATTCGTCAACTTCATACCTGTCAAAAATGATCCATTAATAAGGTTGATTAAGTCTTATTAACAACCACTTTCGATTAGCATGAAACCGAAGAACTTTCGCAAAACACTAGGTTACCTCAGCAGGGATATGCATGTCCCCCACAATAAGCATTTCATATTTCTTTTTGGCAGTAGGTAGAGGTAGTTGAAAACTTCCAATAGTGAGTGTCGGAGATTTTTCAATAACATTAATACCATTCACATGGAATTGTTTCTTCGGAAAGTGCACCATATGCTCATTACCATTGATATGAAAAGTGACCTTGCTTTTATTGCAATCAATAACAGCCCCTGCAGTATTCAAGAAGGGTCTACCAAGGATAATCCACATGTTGTCGTCCTCGGGGATCTCAAGTATAACAAAGTCAGTCAAGATAGTAACATTAGCAACAACAACGGGCACATCCTCATAAATACCGATAGGTATGGCAGTTGATTTATCAACCATTTGCAAAGATATTTCAGTAGGTGTGAGTTTATTCAAACCAAGTCTTTTATATAAAGAGAAAGGCATAACACTAACACCAGCTCCTAAATCACACAAAGCAGTTTTGACATAATTTCTTTTTATGGAGCGAGGTATAGTTGGTATTCCAGGATCTCCAAGTTTTTTAGGTACTCCATCCTTAAAAGAATAATTGGCAAGCATAGTGGAGATTTTAGCTTTCGGTATTTTTCTTTTATTAGTGATGATGTCTTTCATATACTTTGCATAAGGGGCCATCTTTAAAATATCAGTCAAGCGAGTACACAAAAAGACTGGCCTAATCATTTCAGCAAAGCGTTCAAATTCTTCATCATCTTTCTTCTTAGTTGATTTAGGTGGAATGGGCATGGGTTTTTGAACCCATGGTTCTCTTTCTTTTCCATGGTTTCGAGCAACAAAGTCTCTTTTACCATATCTTTTATTCTTGGGTTGTGGGTTATCAAGATCAACATCTGGTTCTATCTCAACATCATTATCTGGTTGTTTATCATTGTCTGGTTGAGTATCTTCATGAACATCATCATTATCTTTTTCATTATCACTAGGTGAATGTTCATTACCAGATTGAGTTTCAACATCAAAGATAGAAACATCATTATCAGCTTCAGGAGGTTTTTCTATCTCAGGTTCACTAGAGGCATGCAAAGTCCTATCATTTTTCTTTTTCTTCTTCTTCTTCGAAGGACTAGGTGCATCAATGTTAATTATTTGCGAGTCTTGTTCAATTCTTTTAGGATGTCCCTCAAGATACAGTGGTTCCTGAGTCATTCTACCTCCTCTAGTCATTACTCTGACAACATGATCATTGATATTATTATTCATTTCATCTGGCAACTCTCTTTGAGATTTATCAACTTGTTCGAGTTGAGTTTGAAACATAGAGGCATGTTTTCCTACACCTCTAACATCATTGGAGATTCTAAATAACTAGTCACTCAAGCGAGCAATCATATCAGAATTGTATTTCAATTGTTTCATAACATTTGCATTGAAGTGATCTTGCTTTCTAATATAGTTATCAAACTCATGAAGGCATTGACTAGGATGCATATTATAAGGATTGTCATTATCATTAAATTTAATTAAAGAATTTACCTCTACCACCTTGGGTGGTGGTGTATCAAGTCCATGTATCTCTTCAATAGGAGGTAAATTTTTAACATCCTCTGCCTTAATACCATTTTCCTTCATGGATTTCTTTGCCTCTTGCATATCTTCCGGACGGAGATATAAGATGCCCCTCTTCTTTGGAGTGGGTTTATGCAGAGGTTCAGGAAGAGTCCAATCATAAAAAAATCAATATATTATTCAATAATTCCTCAGCTTGTTCAACAGTTCGTTCCCTGAAAACACAGCCAGCACAACTATGTAGGAAGTCCCTAGAAGCATCGGTTAGTCCATTATAGAAGATATCAAGTATTTCATTTTTCTTAAGAGGATGATAAGGCAAAGCATTAAGCAATTGGAGAAGCCTCCCCCAAGCTTGTGGGAGACTCTCTTCTTCAATTTGCACGAAGTTAAATATTTCTTGTAAGGTAGCTTGTTTCTTATGAGCAGGAAAAGATTTTTCAGAGAAGTAATAAATCATATCCTGGGAACTACGCACACAACCAGGAGCAAGAGTATTAAACCAGGTCTTAGCATTACCCTTTAATGAGAACAGAAATAATTTGAGAACATAATAATAGCAAATTTTCTCATCATGAGCAAACAGGGTGGCTATGTCATTCAGCATAGTAAGATGTGCCACAACAGTTTCAGTTTCATAACCATGGAAAGGATCAGATTCAACCAAAGTAATTAACTCTGGGTCGACAGAGAATTCATAATCCTTATCATCAACAAAGATAGGTGAAGTAGCAAACTTAGGATCACATTTCATTCTAGCATTTAAAGATTTCTCCTTCAGTTTGCATAATAATTTCTTAAGATCATCCCTATCATTGCAAGCAAGAAAATCTCTAGCTGTCTCCTCATCCATAACATAACCTTCAGGTACCTTAGGCAATTCATATCTAGGAGAGCTAGGTCTAATAGGTGTTTCAAGATTTTCAGTATCAAGTACTTCATTAGTTTCAATAATTTCATCAGTTTCAGCATTCTCAATATCTTTAGCTCGAGCAATTTGTTCATCAAGAAAATCACCAAGCGGAACACCATCATCAAGCAAGGTACTAGCATCATCATGAGTAGTATTCATAGAAGTCGCATCATCAATAACTTGTGACATATCAGGATTAATAGCATGTGGTGGTGTTACAAGTCTACTCAAAATAGAAGGTGAATCAAGTGCAGAGCTAGATGGCAGTTCCTTACCTCCCCTCGTCTTAGAGGGAAAAATCTTAGTCTTTGTATCCTTCAGCTTCTTCATAGTGATAAATTGATAATAATCCCAAGTGACTCAACAAATATAGCTATGCTCCCCGGCAACGGCGCCAGAAAAAGGTCTTGATAACCCACAAGTATAGGGGATCGCAACTGTTTTCGAGGGTAGAGTATTCAACCCAAATTTATTGATTCGACACAAGGGGAGCCAAAGAATATTTGTAAGTATTAGCAGCTGAGTTATCAATTCAACCACACCTAGAGATTAATTATCTCCAGCAAACTGATCAGTAGCAAAGTAGTATGATAGTTTTGATAGCAGTAGTAGCAGTAACAGTAATGATAACAATGATTTTGTAGCAAGTGTAACAGTAGCAGCAACAGTAGTAACTTAGCAAGAACAATATATGGAAAATTCGTAGGCATTGGATCGATGAATTCGTTGGATGATATTCATCATATAACAGTCATAACCTAGGGCGATACGGCACTAGCTCCGGTTCATAAATATAATATAGGCATGTATTCCGTAAATAGTCATACGTGCTTATGGAAAGAACTTGCATGGCATGTTTTGTCCTACCCTCCCATGGCAGTGGGGTCCATAAGGAAACTAAGGGATATTAAGGCCTCCTTTTAATAGAGAACTGGAACAAAGCATTAGCACATAGTGAATACATGAACTCCTTAAACTACGGTCATCACCGGAAAGTATCCCGACTATTATCACTCCGGGGTTTGCGGATCATAACATGTAGTAGGTGAATATAACTTGCAAGATCGGATCTAGAACATAGATATAATGGTGATAACATAAACGGTTCAGATCTGAAATCATGGCACCCGGGCCCAAAGTGACAAGCATTAAGCATGGCAAAGTCATAGCAACATCAATCTCAGAACATAATGGATACTAGGGATCAAGCCCTAACAAAACTAACTCGATTACATGATGAATCTCATCCAACTCCTCACCGACCAGCGAGCCTACGAAGGAATTACTCACTCCCGGTGGGGAGCATCATGGAATTGGCGATGAAGGAGGGTTGGTGATGACGAAGATCGGAGATCCCCCTCTTCGGAACCCAAAACGGACTCCAGATTTGGCCTCCCGATGAAGGACATGAGGTGGCGGCGGCTCCATATCGTGAAATGAGATAATTCTTCCTCCCTGATTTTTTTTCTGGAAAAATAGGATTTCATAGAGTTGGAATCAGGGTCTGCGGGGCCACTAGGTGGGCACAACCCACCTGGGCGCGCCTGAGGGGGGGGCGCCCTGGTGGGTTGTGCTCACCCAGGGGCCCCCCTCCGGTGGTTCTTGGCTCCAGTATTTTTCTTTTATTGTATAAAAATTCTCCAAAAAGTTCCGTTCCAATCCGAGAACTTTTATTTCTGCACAAAAACAACACCATGGTAGTTCTGTTGAAAACAGCGTCAGTCCGGGTTAGTTTCATTCAAATCATGCAAATTAGAGTCCAAAACAAGAGGAAAAGCGTTAGGAAAAGTAGATACGAGTGAGACGTATCAAGCACGAGTCAACTTGCGGGCCAACTCAAAAAGCAGAAGATAACTAGCAGTGATGTAGCGAGAGAGGTGGCTCGATGAACGGTCGCATGCCGGATCAATGGTAGGGAAGCGAATACGTCCATCATCGGACATGGACGGGTAGTAGTAGAAACCTGGATGATGCTGCATCTGGACCTCGTTGTAACACAGATCAACGAGAGCCTCGAACGCAGTGAACTGAATAGGTTGATCTGGGGTAGAAGTATAACCACTCCTAGAAGAACGAGTGTAGGTGCCGGACGTAGAGCTGGTGTGCAAGGTGACCTCCGCGTGGTACTCGTACACCGAGTCTGCCAGTCGCTCCCGATACACCTGGTACACCGGGTCATCGCCATTAGGGTAGAGTCGCCGCCACACGTCCCAAAGAAGATGTGGAGAAGTGTACGGTGCTGGCTCAGACTGGTACGGGTATGGCACTGGAGCCATCTACAGTCACAACCATTAGTTGGTTAGTAATAAAAATAAACTATATGCATGCAATGCAACAATCAGATGCAAACATATGCTACCGGCACTCAGGACTACTAACTACCGTTGAACTAGCACGTTAGCTGTCTAGGGTGTCCTACAGTCAGTGCAGCTTTGATACCAAGCGTTGTGGCACCCCGGCTCAGAGCAATCGGTTTACCTTACATTGCCAGCCCATTGATAATGTCTTCTAGCAACGCACAACTTGGTACAGAAAGACAACCGCTTTATTGATACATAGGTTCAATAGTACATCAAGTAGCGAGGCTAAGCGGCACGCACGGTGCTGCTGCACATATGTGCATTATTTAATGAACATGATAGGGGCCTCGAACACGACGATAAAGCTACGCGGCAGCGGAAAGATGACGTAGTGGAACTCCATCTCACAGGGACACTGATGTGGACACGGCCTAGACTGCGATGCAACGATGCAACTCCAACTCCGATATAGCTTCTCCTGAAAATGGCATGACATGTCAGGTGAGTACTATGAATGTACTCGCAACTCATACAAATAAAGCAACAATGGCAAACAACAACATGATATTTAAGCAGGTTAAATGCAAGAACTTAGCATGGTACTCATGAAGTGACAGTGCTCATAACAGGGTCTCCCAGACCCGCTTACCATCTTGGTTACCTGGTAACCACGAACATCATCTTACCACGATGATCACCTCCGGATCACAAAAGAAACCATCTCGACGGTCTCAACAACTTCACCATCATAATAACATGTGCCACAAGTATAACTTAAGTGTGTAGATTAAATGTTTCTGTTGATCCATGGTGTGACCTACTATGAACTGTGTCCATGATCGAGGATGAGGCTATCGATAGATTAAACACACTCTGCAGAGGTTAGCACAATGTACCCACACCACAGAACCCATGGCCTCGAACTCCCATTCGGGTGGACCAACGGTGTTCCGACAGAACCAATCTATTGCCATGACACCCTCTCGGCCACTTCGACAAACTCCCCTTTGGGCTAAGTCATGGGTGGCCCCGATGCCACTCCGGACATCCAATGGCCACCGTCGTGGCAAAACAAAACGGTCCCAAACGGGGACAATGGTACCAAATCAACTACGGGCACACAAGGCTATGCCTGCCTACTGGGCCATGGTAGCGCAAGCGCATAACCTTCCCTAGTTGGAGGCACCGGCGAGATGCATAACAACAGATCGCGAAAGGGCCTCCCCATAAAGGCAAATGTGGTTGCATTGGGAAGCTCAATTCGGTGGAACCATGACTCGATCAACAACATGTTCAAGTTGGATTATTATCAGGTTTCAACTTGCAAAGAAATATTTCTGAGTCATAGTATGCCATGAAAATGCAATGAGCTATATATGCACCATTTCAACATAATACCATTATGAACTTACTCATGCTCATGATCATGTTACCCTACTACATAACCTTAACCAAACAACTTAAATACCATTGAAAACATAACAAGCATAGCATGTAAATGAAACGAGCTCAAGTGATATTATTTAATTTTTCTATATGCATTATATAGGACCATATTCAAGTGAAAATCATAGTTATTGAAATGACACTCTTGCAAATATTTGTGATGGCTTGCCTTAGTGCAGAGGAGGGTCACACTCCTCCTGGTTCTCCTCAAGGCAGCAAGTTCCCTCTGAAAATAATTAAAATGGCAAAAAAATTGTCACATAACACTTTTAAATGCACCAGAAAAGATTTACAGCAAGCAAAAATCTCTTCTTTTGCATGCTAATAGAGGATTTCAATACAAAACCAATGCAAAAAAGAATCATATCATTTGGACTTGTAGAATAGAAACTAGAGCTGGTCAAAGTTTGGTCAAATTTCTGAATTAAAATGATTTTTGAAAATAACCAGAGGGGGTGACGTCGAAGGCGTATTTGTGGAATACGCTTCCACTTATACCGCTTCGGTGGGTGACTAGTGAGGCTGACGGGTGGGCCCCACTGGCAGGGTTAGAGGAGAGAGAGAGGGAGAGAGAGAGAGAAATAGAGGGCGGCGGCTTGGTCGCCGATGGTTCTCCGGCGAGGAGTCCACGGCTGCCGCTAGCGAGTGGATGGATGGACGCAGCACTTCACGGTGAACACGCACGTACCAGCAGCTCGGTCAGAGATGGACGAATGGCGTCGCGGTGGTCGTCTCCAGAGGCGTCTGCGGAGGCAGCTCGTCGGAGAAGATGATTCCGGCAAGGCAGGGGTGTTCCAGTAGTTCCAGCAGTACCAGCACAACCAGGAGAGCACCACGAACATGCCGGAGGATGTGGAAGACGTCGAGGAGCACCGGAGGAAGTAGGGCACTGAGAGGGGATTGGCGGCGATCTCTGGTGCGGAACGGCAGCCAGAGGCCCGCCTAGCCTGGCCTCGGCCTTCTATGAGATGTGTGGAGGTCAGAGGAGGTGGGTGGTGTGGCTGAATGAGCTCGGGAGGGCTCCTATATATATGCACCGCCGAGGCGGGGTTCAAGGTCGACGAAGAAGCCTCTAGAGCGGCGAGCGGCGACAAGCGGGGCTCAAAGCTGATGGGAGGGGTCGAGGGGCCCACGCGGTCACTGTGAGGGCAAATGGCCAATCATAGGGCGAAGGAGGGCAATGGCACGAGCTCACGAGGGCACTGTGCTCCCTGCTCCGCCGTGGCTGGTTCTGCAGCGGTTGTCACCGGCGTCGGGGAGCTCCAGCGAGAGGTCAGGGGCGATGAGTCTAGGCTCATGCGGGTTAGATACAAGCGGGGTTGGCCTGGGGCGGGCGCACGGGCGAGGCCGAGGCTAAAACGACGCGCCGAACACGCTGCGTGCATGGCAGACGCCGTGTCCACACGCGGTCACCGCGTGCACTGGCACAACGCGGTCTGCCCGAGAGGTTAGATCATGTCTGGGAGCTTGTCCCTGCAGTGTTGGGTCTCACTGAGCTGATAGATCGAAGCCAGGTCGACAAGGAATGACTTGAGCTTCATTGTAAGTTTCTGGACAGAAACTTGTGAGGTCATTTGAGAAAGATCCAGAGAGAGTTAGGAGCTGAAATTTGGTGGTTAAGAGTTACTTAGGAGAGTCATCATGCCATAAAAATTTCAGCTCAAGAGGATATGTCAAAAATGTACTTGCTTCACAATGTACCATTTCTGACCAGAATGAAAATGATTTTCTACAGCAAAAATATTCCACATGACCATAGGATATTTTTGCATGGGGTGATGAGGCATAGTCTAGAGAATATTTGAGAATTTTCTCAGAGTTTTGTGAGAAAGAAAAATGAGGGTTGCTTTGGAGCAGAAGTGAAAATAGGGCATTTTCATAGAGAAAATGAATATTTTCATTTGAGAAAAATATTCCCAAGGCAATATTTTGGGATATCAGAGAGCAAGAGATTTTTTTGAGAATGAGTGGAGTCACTTGGGTGAAAATCAAAACAATTCCCAAGTGTTAAGTCCAAATGAGTTGATTCAAAACTCAGTTTCAAATCAAATTGCAATAAAATCCAGAAAAAGAAAAAGGGCAAAAACCAGGGTGTCACAATGAGATCATGCAACTCACTAACACTGGAGGAGTACCTTGTGTGTTCCAAACATCGCAATGTAACTGGGTGACTATAAAGGTGCTCTAAAGGTATCTCCGAGGGTGTCTGTTAAGTTGGCATGGATCAAGACTGGGATTTGTCACTCCGTATGACGGAGAGGTATCTCAGGGCTCACTCGGTAATACAGCATCACAACAGGCTTGCAAGCAATGTGACTAATGAGTTAGTCACGGGATCTTGTATTACGGAATGAGTAAAGATACTTGCCGGTAACGAGATTGAATTAGGTATGGCGATACCGATGATTGAATCTCGGGCAAGTAACATACCGATGGACAACGGGAACTGCATACGGGGTTATTTGAATCCTTGACATCGATGTTCGACCGATAAAAATCTTCGTAGAATATGTAGGAACCAATATGGACATCCAGGTCCCGCTATTGGTTATTGACCGTGGAGGTGACTTGGCCATGTCTACATAGTTCTCGAACCCGCAGGGTCTACACACTTAACATTTGGTGACGATATAAGTAGAGCTGAGTTGTTATGGTGGTAACCGAAGGTTGTTCAGAGTCCCGGATGACCCGGACATGACGAGGAACTCCGGAATGGTCCGGAGGTGAAGATTGATATATAGGGCGAAGGGTATTGGAGTCCGGAAGTGTTCCGGGGGTACCGGGTTATGGCCAGGAGGACCGAAAGGGGTTTCGGGGGCCCTGGCAAGTGTTGGGGGGCCTCATGGGCCAGGGGGAGGGAGCACACCAGCCCACTAAGGGGCTGTGTGCCCCCCTCATCCCATCCCACGATCAACAGAGGAGGTGGGGCGCCCCCTAGGGCTGCCTGCACCTGGCTTGGGGGCCAAGGCTTGATACGTCCATTTTGCATCATGCTTTTATATCAATATTTATTGCATTATGGGTTGTTATTACACATTATGGCACAATACTTATGCCTTTTCTCTCTTATTTTACAAGGTTTACATGAAGAGGGAGAATGCTGGCAGCTGGAATTCTGGGCTGGGATAGGAGCAAATATTAGAGACCAATTCTGCACAATTCCAAAAGTCCTGAAACTTCACGGAGAGTCATTTTGGATTTAATAAAAAATATTGGGCGAAGAAAGTACCAGAGGGGAGCCACCTGCCATCCACAAGGGTGGAGGGTGCGCCCTACCCCCTGGGCGCACCCCCCCCCCCTCCTTGTGGGCCACCTGGCAGGCCCCCGACGCCCATCTTCTGCTATATGGTGTGTTTTGACCTGGAAAAAATAAGAAGGAAGCTTTCGGGACGACGCGCCGCCGTCTTGAGGCAGAACCTGGGCAGAACCAATCTAGGGCTCCGGCGGAGCTGTTCTGCCGGGGAAACATCCCTCCGGGAGGGGGAAATCATCGCCATCATCATCATCATCGATCCTCTCATCGAGAGGGGGTCAATCTCCATCAACATCTTCACCAGCACCATCTCCTCTCAAACCCTAATTCATCTCTTGTACCCGATCTTTGTCTCAAAACCTCAGATTGGTACCGTAGTTGATGCTAGTTGGTTTATTGGGTGGAAGATCATTTGTTTAGATCCGTAATGATAATTAATACTCCTCTGATTATGAACATGAATATGCTTTGTGAGTAGTTACGTTTGTTCCTGAGGACACTTGTTATAAGTAATCATGTGAATTTGGTATTCATTCGATATTTTGATGAGATGTATGTTGTCTTTCCTCTAGTGGTGTTATGTGAACGTCGACTACATGACACTTCACCATGATTTGGGCCTAGGGGAAGGCATTGGGAAGTAATAAGTAGATGATGGGTTGCTAGAGTGACAGAAGCTTAAACCCTAGTTTATGCGTTGCTTCGTAAGGGGCTGATTTGGATCCATATGTTTCATGCTATGGTTAGATTTATCTTAATTCTTCTTTCGTAGTTGCGGATGCTTGCGAGAGGGTTTAATCATAAGTGGGAGGCTTGTCCAAGGAAGGGCAGCACCCAAGCACCGGTCCACCTACATATCAAATTATCAAAGTAACGAACGTGAATCATATGAGCATGATGAAAACTAGCTTGACAATAATTCCCATGTGTCCTCGGGAGCGCTTTGCTTTATATAAGAGTTTATCCAGGCTTGTCCTTTGCTACAAAAAGGATTGGGCCACCTTTCTGCACCTTGTTTACTTTTGTTACTTATTACCCGTTACGAATTATCTTATCACACAACTATCTGTTACCGATAATTTCAGTGCTTGCAGAGAATACCTTGCTGAAAACCGCTTGTCATTTCCTTCTGCTCCTCGTTGAGTTCGACACTCTTACTTATCGAAAGGACTACGATAGATCCCCTATACTTGTGGGTCATCAAGACTCTTTTCTGGCGCCGTTGCCGGGGAGTGAAGTGCCTTTGGTAAGTGGAATTTGGTAAGGAAACATTTATATAGTGTGCTGAAATTTACTGTCACTTGTTACTATGGAAAATAATCCTTTGAGGGGCTTGTTCGGGGTATCTTCACCTCAACCGGAAGAGCAAAGAGTTGCTCCTCAACCTACTGCACCTACTGAAAGTATTTATTATGAAATTCCTTCGGGTATGAAAGAGAAACTGCTAGCTCATCCTTACACAGGAGATGGAACATTACATCCTGATATGCATCTAATCTATGTGGATGAAGTTTTTGGATTATTTAAGCTTGCAGGTTTGCCCGAGGATGAAGCCAAGAATAAGGTCTTCCCTTTATCTTTGAAGGAGAAGGCATTTACATGGTATAGGATATGTGATGATATTGGATCATGGAACTACAACCGATTGAAATTGGAATTTCATCAGAAGTTTTATCCTATGCATCTGGTTCATCGTGATCGGAATTATATATATAATTTTTGGCCTCGTGAAGGAGAAAGTATCGCTCAAGCTTGGGGGAGGCTTAATTCAATGTTATATTCATGCCGTAATCATGAGCTCCCAAGAGAAATTATTATTCAAAAAATTTATGCTCGGCTTTCTCATAATGATCGATCCATGCTCGATACTTCTTGTACTAGTTCTTTTATGAAGAAGACTATTGAATTCAAATGGGATTTATTAGAAAGAATTAAATGCAACTCTGAAGATTGGGAACTCGATGAAGGTAAGGAGTCAGGTATAAACCTTAAGTTTTATTGTGTTAAATCTTTTATGGATACCGATGCTTTTCGTGATTTTAGCACTAAATACGGACTTGACTCTGAGATAGTAGCCTCTTTCTGTGAATATTTTGCTACTCATGTTGATCTCCCTAAGGAGAAGTGGTTTAAATATCATCCTCCCATTGAAGTTAAAGTAGTAGAACCTATTAAAGTTGAAGAAGAAATTATTACTTATAATGTTTATCCTATTGTTCCTACTGCTTATATTGAGAAACCACCTTTTTCTGGAATAAAGGATCATGCTAAAGCTTCAACTGTGGTTCGTAAGAGTTATACTAGAACACCTACACCCCCTGAGAAAATTATAGTTGAACCTAGTGTTGCTATGGTTAAAGATCTCTTGGTTGATAATATTGATGGGCATGTTATTTATTTCTGTGATGAAGCTCCTAGAATTGCTAAACCCGATAGTAAAGATAAACATAGACCCGTTGTTGGCATGCCTGTTGTTTCCGTTAAAATAGGAGATCATTGTTATCATGGATTAT
Source organism: Thinopyrum elongatum (assembly GCA_011799875.1). Classification (NCBI taxonomy): domain Eukaryota; kingdom Viridiplantae; phylum Streptophyta; class Magnoliopsida; order Poales; family Poaceae; genus Thinopyrum; species Thinopyrum elongatum. The sequence goes on from CM022297.1 coordinate 465,698,598, forward strand.
GTGATATGGGTGCTAGTGTGAGTGCAATTGCTTTTTCCTTATATAAAGAAATTATGAATGATATTGCACCTGCTGAGATACAAGATATTGATGTTACTATTAAGCTTGCCAATAGAGATACTATTTCACCAATTGGGATTCCTAGAGATGTTGAAGTCTTGTGTGGGAAAATAAAATACCCTACTGATTTTCTTGTTCTTGCTTCCCCACAAGATGACTTTTGTCCCATTATATTTGGTAGACCTTTCATGAATACTGTTAATGCTAAGATAGATTGCGAGAAAGATATTGTTACTTTTCGGTTTAGGGGATATGTCTCATGATTTTAATTTCTCTAAATTTCATAGACAACCCCATGATAAAGAATTGCCTAGTAAGGATGAAATTATTGGTCTTGCTTCTATTGCCGTGCCTCCTATTGATCCCTTAGAACAATATTTGCTAGACCATGAGAATGATATGTTTATGAATGAAAGAAGGGAAATAGACGAGATATTCTTTAATCAAGGGCCTATTTTGAAACACAATTTGCCTGTTGAAATCCTTGGGGATCCTCCTCCACCCAAGGGTGATCCCATGTTTGAGCTTAAACAATTACCTGATACTTTGAAATATGCTTATCTCAATGAAAAGAAGATATATCCTGTTATTATTAGTGCTAACCTTTCAGAGCATGAAGAAAAGAAATTATTGAAAACTCTGAAGAAGCACCGTGCCGCTATTGGATATACTCTTGATGATCTTAAGGGCATTATCCCACTCTATGTCAGCACAAAATTAATTTGGAGAATGATGCTAAACCAGTTGTTGATCACCAACGACGGTTAAATCCTAAGATGAAAGAAGTGGTAAGAAATGAAATACTAAAGCTTCTGGAGGCTAGTATAATTTATCCTATTGCTGATAGTAAGTGGGTAAGTCATGTTCATTGTGTCCCTAAGAAGGGAGGTATTACTGTTGTTCCTAATGATAAGAATGAATTGATCCCACAAAGAATTGTTACAGGTTATAGAATGGTAATTGATTTTCACAAATTAAATAAAGCTACTAGAAAATATCATTAGCCTCTACCTTTTATTGATCAAATGCTAGAAAGATTATCCAAACATACACATTTTTGCTTTCTAGATGGTTATTCTGGTTTCTCTCAAATACCTATGTTAAAAGATGATCAGGAAAAGACCACTTTTACTTGCCCTTTCGGTACCTTTGCTTATAGACGTATGCCTTTTGGTTTATGCAATGCACCTGCTAACTTTCAAAGATGTATGACTGCCATATTCTCTGATTCTTGTGAAAAGATTGTTGAGGTTTTCATGGATGATTTCTCCATTTACGGAACTTCTTTTGATGATTGCTTAAGCAACCTTGATCGAGTTTTGCAGAGATGTGAAGAAACTAATCTTGTTTTGAATTGGGAGAAGTGCCACTTTATGGTTAATGAAGATATTGTCTTGGGGCATAAATTTTCTGAAAGAGGTATTGAAGTTGATAAAGCTAAAGTGGATGCTATTGAAAAGATGTTGTGTCCTAAAGATATCAAAGGTATAAGAAGTTTCCTTGGCCATGCTGGTTTCTATAGGAGGTTTATTAAAGACTTCTCTAAAATTTCTAGGCCTCTCACTAATCTATTGCAAAAAGATGGTCCTTTTGTTTTTGATGATGATTGTGTAGAAGCATTTGAAATACTTAAGAAAGCCTTGATTTCTGCACCTATTGTTCAGCCACCTAATTGGAATTTACCCTTTGAAATTATGTGTGATGCTAGTGATTATGCTGTTGGTGCTGTTCTAGGGCAAAGAGTTGATAAGAAATTAAATGTTATTCATTATGCTAGTAAAACTCTAGACAGTGCCCAGAGGAATTATGCTACTACTGAAAAAGAATTTTTAGCAGTTGTCTTTGCTTGTGATAAGTTCAGATCCTATAATGTTGATTCCAAAGTAACTATTCACACTGATCATGCTGCTATTAAATATCTTATGGAAAAGAAAGATGCTAAACCTAGACTTATTAGATGGGTTCTCTTGCTACAAGAATTTGATTTGCATATTATTGATAGAAAGGGAGCTGAGAACCCCGTTGCAGACAACTTGTCTAGGTTAGAAAACATTCTTGATGAGCCACTGCCTATTGATGATATCTTTCCTGATGAACAATTAGCTGTCATAAATGCTGCTCGTAATACTCCATGGTATGCTGATTATGCTAATTACATTGTTGCTAAATTTATACCACCTAGTTTCACATACCAGCAAAAGAAAAAGTTTTTCTATGATTTAAGACATTAATTTTGGGATGACCCACACCTTTATAAAGAAGGAGTAGATGGTGTTATTAGACGTTGTGTACCTAAGCATGAACAGGAACAGATCCTACGCAAGTGCCACTCCGAGTCTTACGGAGGACACCACGCTGGAGATAGAACTGCACACAAGGTATTGCAATCTGGTTTTTATTGGCCTACTCTCTTCAAGGATGCTCGTAAGTTTGTCTTGTCTTGTGATGAATGCCAGAGAATTGGTAATATTAGTAGACGTCAGGAAATGCCTATGAATTATTCACTTGTTATTGAACCATTCGATGTTTGGGGCTTTGATTATATGGGACCTTTTCCTTCCTCTATTGGGTATACACATATTTTAGTTGTTGTTGATTACGTTACTAAGTGGGTAGAAGCTATTCCAACTAGTAGTGTTGATCATAACACTTCTATTAAGATGCTTAAAGAAGTTATTTTTCCGAGGTTTGGAGTCCCTAGATATTTGATGACTGATGGTGGTTCACATTTTATTCATGGTGTTTTCCGTAAATTGCTTGCTAAGTATGATGTTAACCATAGAATTGCATCTCCATATCATCCTCAGTATAGTGGTCAAGTAGAATTGAGCAATAGAGAGACTAAATTGATTTTGCAAAAGACTGTTAATAGATCTAGAAAGAATTGGTCTAAGAAACTTGATGATGCATTATGGGCTTATAGAACTGCTTATAAAAACCTTATGGGTATGTCTCCATATAAAATGGTTTATGGAAAGGCTTGTCACTTGCCTCTTGAACTAGAACATAAAGCTTATTGGGCAATTAAAGAGCTCAACTATGATTTCAAACTTGCCGGTGAAAAGAGGTTATTTGACATAAGCTCGCTTGATGAATGGAGAACCCAAGCCTATGAGAATGCCAAGTTGTTTAAAGAAAAAGTTAAAAGATGGCATGACAAAAGGATACAAAAGTGTGAGTTTAATATAGGTGATCATGTTTTGCTATACAACTCTCGTTTAAGATTTTTCGCAGGAAAGCTTCTCTCTAAATAGGAAGGTCCTTACATTATCGAGGAGGTTTATCGTTCTGGTGCCATCAAAATCAACAATGCCGAAGGCACAAATCCGAAGGTGGTAAACGGTCAAAGAATCAAACATTATATCTCAGGTACTCCCATAAATGTTGAGACCAATATTATCGACACCGTAACACCGGAGGAGTACATAAGGGACACTTTCCAGAACATTTCAGACTCGGAAAAGGAATAGGTATGTGGTACGGTAAGTGTTGAGGATTTAACTCTGAGGTATGACCCGCCCAGGAGGGGCCGGGTCACACCGTTGGCGACTTAAGGCGAGAAGGCCCAAGACTCGTTGGTGGCTTAAGGCCCGAAGGTGTGAACCGCCATGTAATAACTTGTTCTGTAAGGAAGGTTAAGTTAGAAACCGAGCCGGTCACATTTGTGTGAGCCGGCCGAGACTCTGTAAGCCGCCGGGCATCGACCTGTATATAAAGGGGTGACCCGGCGGCGGGTGAACTTAAGAATCAACAAGTTGAGAACTAGGTCAAGCATATTTGCTCCCTTGTAATCGAAACCCAAGCAATACAACTAAGAGCAGGACGTAGGCTTTTACCTCTTTGAGAGGGGCCGAACCTGGGTAAATTCCTTGTGTCCTTTGTCCCGTTCAACCCCTTCAAGTTAACCTAGTTGCGATGGCTCCACACCTAAGTCCTCTTGCTAGGACATCTGCCGTGACAAATCCACGACAGTTGGCGCCCACCGTGGGGCTCTCGCACGGTGGTTTCAAGTTCTTGAAGGGCAACTTCTCAGGGATCAAGGGATACGCCGTTGGCCGGATGACCAAGAGTCACCGCGGCAAGATCTACATCGACGATGCTGGATGGGGTCCGGAGGCCGATTCAATCGAATACGGGTACCGGGTCCCCTTTGGTGGTATCCATGTTTTCATTGGCAAGATTGGTGAGTCTGAGCCTGAGCCGGAAGTCTGCGCTAACACCATTGAGACGGCTCGACGCGCGAGACCCACCAAGGTTCAAGCCGCCAGAGTCCAACCCGCCAAGATTCAACCCGCCCAGAAGCATGTCTTCGTCGGCTTTGTCCATGGAGCGGATCTCAAGGAAGGCTATGTGTCCGGTGGTGAGACAACCATCTACTCAAGTGATGAGTCCTCAACCAGCGAAACAGAGTCGGTCTATCAACTGCAAGATGGTGGGCTTGGGGGCTGTTCCGATGGCGACAGTATTCCGGACTCCTATGAGCCGCCAAACAGGGCAGCTATATTCATGGCCGGGACGCAGCAGATGGTGCACTCATCAACCGCTGCAGTGATGACCTCTGGTTCAACGGCTGCTGCAATGGCTGGCGCGAGCGGCTCTGCGCGCCCGCTGGCTCAAGTTTTATCCGAGCTCTTGGATGCTTTGGCAACGTTGCTAGCGGCGGAGGTGACCCCGGCGACTCAGGCATAGCATAATGCGGAAGTTGCAAAGCTAAGGGATGAAATAGCTCGGGCTAAAGAGGAACTTAACGCTGAGAACATCAGGATGACTGCAGAACGGACCGCCCTAGAAGCTGAAACACAGAGGGTAAGGGCCGAAGCTTTTTGCTTAAGCCTCGATCAGAACGCATCAAACGCTGTGATGCGGAGGAGGCACCAGAGCCGCTTGCCACCGCAACTCGAGGGGAGGAATCTTTTTATCACACCCGGGGCAGGGCCAAGTAACCCGCCCGGTGAGACCCGGGCTGATGAAGCACCGGCAACCGGGTCGGCGGCTCAGCCTCGTATTGTAGAACCGCCACGTGTGAACTTGACCCCTCCTCAGCAGGTGCAGACGCCCCCGGGTCATTACTCCAACCCACTGGATAATATGATTGCCGCAGCCTCACGGCTAGCGGCGAAGGTGAGTCACCAGCTGGGATAGAGGCCCGGAACGCCGTGGAACTTCTTAAGACAGCGGTGACCCAGCAGGCGGCTTATTCCTACAGCCGTGAGCGAATCCATTCGACTCCGTGACCGAGCCAAAGCTACAGCCGACGCATGGAGTCACCGGTGGTTTCCAGCAGTGTACGGCGTCGTAACCCGCCCCGTGGCGCTGTTGATGTTCAGGTTCTAACAGATCAAGCCAGAGTGCGCCAAGAGGCGGACCTGGCAGCTCAGTTAGTGGCTCTTAGACAGCCTCAGCTAAACCCTTTTGTGTCTGTAGAAGCGGGAGTGACCTCTCGGTCAGTCGGAGTGCCCTGTCTGGTGCCGGCTCTACGCAATGAGCGTTTGCCCAAGGATTTCAAGGGCCCTCGAAAAGTACCCAACTACACTGTGGATCAGCCTCCGGATGCTTGGATTGAAAGCTACGAGTTGGCTATGGAGATGTTGGATGTTAACGACACTGTGTGCGCCAAATATTTCACCATGATGTTGGATGGGCCGGCTCGCACCCGGCTAAAGGGATTGCCCCCTAATTCCATCAACTCATGGACTGAATTGAAGGCGCGTTTTATTCAAAATTTTAAGGACACATGTAAGCAGCCTCTGTCGATTATCGACCTAGACACTTGCATCCAGCGTGAGGATGAGTCAACTGCCCATTGGGTTCGCCGGGTCTCAGCTATTATCCACTCATCGGATAGTATCAATGCTGGTTCTGCTGTTTTAATTTTGGAGAAAAATTGCCGGTTTATTCCCCTCAAACAGAAGCTAGGGTGGCTTAAATGTCATTGCAATGACATGGGAGAGCTCATGGCAGCTCTTATCAAATATGCCGACTCTGATAATACTAAGGATCCGGGGTCCGATGAAGAGAAGTCCAACAAGGGGAAGAAAAACGGTAATGGGAAAGGGCAGCAGTCCAACATGCCAGGTCATAATCAAGGTAATAACGGTAAGCGCAAACAGCCCGATGGCGGGTCAAATTTTGTGGCCAATACCAACGCCCAAAATAACGGTCAACGTCGCAGAGGGAAACCACCCCCCCATACCGGAGGGTCAGGAATTAACCTTGAGGCCGAATTGAACCGGCCCTGCCCAAAGCATAGTTATCCGGATAAACCGTCGACCCACCTGTGGGAAGATTGTCATATCATGAGGGAGTATAGGAATTCAAACTTTCATCGGGACCACAATAATGGTAACAGCCCGCATGGCGGGTCAGGCTCCGGTTCTCACGGGCCCGGCTTTGGAGGTGGCGGCTCAAACTCTAGATTTCAGGGGCCAGGGCAATCAAGGTGGTTTTAATCAGCAGCCCAGTCAAGGCAATCAGCAGCAGCAGTCCGGGTATCAAAGCAATCCAAAGCAGCTAAGTAGTGGTTACTATCATGGTTTCACCATGAACCTGTGCAAACGAGATCAGAAGGTTCACAAGCGAGCGGTCAGTGTGGTTGAGCTGGCGGTCCCTCGATACTTACGATGGTCAGAACAGCCAATTGTATGGAGCCGTGAGGATCACCCGCCCCGGGTTAACAATCCGGGTCTGTTGGCTTTGGTGGTGGCCCCTCAAGTTGGAGGTTACAAGTTCACTAAGGTGCTGATGGATGGAGGCAACAGTATCAATATACTTTATTATGATACTTTTCGCCAGATGAATTTGACTGACAAAGATCTTAAGCCGTCCTCTACAGTCTTTCATGGAGTGGTGCCTGGCAAATCGGCCTATCCGGTAGGAAGGATAGCCTTAGAGGTGGCCTTTGGCGATGAACATGACTACAGGGCTGAGACATTGCACTTTGAATTGGTTAAAATCAAAAGTCCCTATCATGCTCTATTTGGGCGGCCGGCTTACGCCAAGTTTATGGTACGGCCTTGTTATGTGTATTTGCAACTTAAGATGCCGGGTCGCAAAGGAACCATCACGGTTCATGGTGACAGGAAGATAGCTTTGGAGTGTGAAGAAGGCGATGCTGCTTACGCCGAATCTGCTTGTTCTACAGAGGAACTCAATTTTTATAAAGACAATGTTAACCCGGCTGATATGACTCCATTGAAGAAGCCGACCACAGAGCAAGATCCTTTATTAAAGTTTAAATAGGCGGATGACACCAAGCAGGTTGACTTTGTCCCTGGCGACTCATCTCAGCAGTTTGTGATTAGTGCCAATATGGATTCAAAATAGGAAAGCGCGCTCATTGAGTTCATCCGTGAGAACCGAGACATCTTTGCATGGAAGCCTTCAGACATGCCGGGTGTACCGAGAGAACTCGCTGAGCACACTCTTAATATTGATCCTAAGTTTAAGCCGGTCAGACAGTTCCTTCGCCGTTTTAACGAGGAAAGGCGTAAGACTATTGGAGAAGAGGTGGCCCGGCTCTTAGCAGCCGGGTTCATTGTTGAAGTCTTTCATCCTGAGTGGTTGGCTAACCCGGTGCTTGTGCTTAAGAAAAACGGCACTTGGCGCATGTGTGTGGATTACACGGACCTTAACAAAACTTGCCCGACTGATCCTTTCGCTCTTCCCCGTATTGATCAGATCATTGATGCTACGGCGGGTTGTGAGCGTTTGAGCTTTTTGAATGCTTACTCTGGTTATCATCAGATCAAGATGGCAGTTAAAGACCAAGAGAAGACGGCTTTCATCACACGTTTTGGAGCTTTCTGCTATGTATCTATGCCCTTTGAGCTCAAGAGTGCTCACGCGACTTATCAGCGTTGTGTTCAGAATTGTCTTTATAACCAGATAGGACGCAATGTTCATGCTTATGTGGATGATATTGTGGTGAAATCCAGAAAGAAGGAGTCTCTGCTAGATGATTTGAAGGAAACCTTTGATAACCTCCGGGTCTACAAGATGATGCTTAACCCGGCCAAATGCGTTTTTGGTGTGCCTGCAGGCAAGCTCTTGGGTTTCTTGGTTTTGGAGAGAGGCATTGAAGCTAACCCAGAGAAAATCAAGGCTATCACTTCATTGGCTAAGTCGGCATGCATTAATGATGTTCAGCGTCTGGCGAGTCGTATTGCAGCCTTGAACCGGTTTATAAGCTGCCTTGGAGAGAAGGCCATTCCTTTGTACGAGATGATGAAGAAGACAGATCACTTTGTTTGGAGTGATGCTGCTAACAAGGCGTTTGAAGCACTTAAAAAATAGTTAGCTGAGCCGCCGATTCTTGCAGCTCTTGTTGAGAAGGAGCCGTTGCTTTTATATGTGGCCGCTAACAGTAGAGCCGTCAGCGTGGCCGTTGTTGTATAAAGGAAGGAAACAGGAAAGGAATACCCGGTTCAGAGGCCGGCTTATTACGTCAGTGAAGTTTTAATTGAATCCAAGCAAAGGTACCCACATTGGCAGAAGCTAGTCTATGGGGTGTTCATGGTCAGTCGCAAGCTGAAGCACTATTTCCAGGGTCATCCCATTACTGTGGTCAGTTCTGCTCCCTTAGGGGATATTATTCAAAACAGAGAAGCCACCGGCTGGATAGCCAAGTGGGCCAATGAGCTTGGACCTCATGGTTTGAAATATATGCCAAGGACGGCCATCAAGTCTCAAGCTCTTGTGGATTTCATCAACGACTGGACAGAGTTGCAGATGCCTGAGGAGAAGCCAGATAATACACATTGGACTATTCATTTTGATGGGTCCAGGCAATTGGAAGGCTCGGGGGCAGGAGTTGTTTTGACTTCCCCACGAGGTGACAAGTTTTGCTATGTTTTAAGGCTGATGTTTCCTTGTACTAATAATGCAGCTGAGTATGAGGCCCTGCACCATGGTCTTCGAATGGCCAAAGAGATGAACTTTAGCCAGGTCAGGTGTTTTGGCGACTCGGATTTGGTGGCCCAGCAAGTCTCAGGGACTTGGGATTCTAAGGACCCGCTCATGGCGGCTTATCACCGAGCGGTGGACAATATTGCTGGTCATTTCAAAGGGTATCAAGTGGAACATGTTGATCGAAGGAAAAATGAGGCGGCCGATGCTTTAAGCCGGCTGGGGTCTCAGCGTAAGCCGGTACCACCGAATGTTTTTCTTGATATACTAAATAACCCTTCAGTGAAGTTACCAACAGAGGAGGATCTTGCAATTCCTGACCCGGAGGCACAGTTGGTGGCGGCTCTTCATGCTATACCCGATTGGACGGTGCCGTACTTGGCTTATATGGCCCGGGGTGAGTTACCAGAGGATGAAACGGAGGCCAGGCAGACAACCCGGCGGTCTAAATCCATGATCATTGTCAATGGCGAGTTGCACCGATGCAGTGTCATAGGTGTGTTTCAGAGATGTATTTCTCCTGAGAAGGGCCGTGAAATTTTAAGGGAGATCCATGAAGGTGATTGTGGTCATCATGCCGGCTCTAAGTCTCTGGTTGCTAAAGCCTTCCGGCACGGTTTTTATTGGTTGACGGCTCACGCTGATGCAGAGGATCTGGTTAGCAAGTGTGACGGTTGTCAGAAGTTTTCTAGACAAACTCACGTGCCGGCTCAAGAATTGAGGATGATTCCAATTACTTGGCCGTTTGCAGTGTGGGGGCTGGATATGATTGGACCTTTCAAGAGATCCAAGGACAAAAAGACCCACCTGTTGGTGGCGGTGGATAAGTTTACAAAGTGGGTTGAGGTAGAGCCGGTCAGCAAGTGCGATGCGCCAACGGCGGTTCAATTCATTAAAAAGGTAATCTTCCGCTTTGGTTACCCGCATAGTATCATAACTGATAATGGCACCAATCTGTCAAAGGGCGCTATGAAAGAATTCTGTCAACGAGAGCATATTCGTCTCGATGTTTCATCTGTGGCTTACCCCCAGTCCAATGGTCAAGCTTAAAGGGCTAATCAAGAAGTCTTGAGAGGCATCAAACCCCGGCTTATGGTCCCTTTACAGAGGACGCCAGGTTGTTGGGTTGAGGAATTACCCTCAGTGCTTTGGAGTATAAATACTACCCCCAACAGATCAACAGGTTACACACCTTTCTTCATGGTTTACGGGGCAGAGACGGTTCTCCCAAGTGACATCCGTCATGACTCGCCCCGTGTGGCGGCTTATGTTGAAGCTGACAACAAAAAAGCACGTCAAGATTCTCTGGATATGTTGGATGAGGAACGTGACCTCGCGGCGGCTCGTTCAGTGATTTATCGGCAAGATCTGCGTCGTTATCATAGCCGTCGGGTTAAAACCCGGACATTTCAAGAAGGCGACTTGGTGCTCCGGCTCATCCAGGATCAAACAGATATGCACAAGTTATCCCCACCTTGGGAAGGGCCTTTTGTGGTCAGCAAAAACCTGAACAATGGGTCATATTATCTTATTGATGTTCGAGACCACAAGGACTCACGCACATCGGAGGAGGAGACCCACCGGCCGTGGAACATCGCTCATCTTCGGCCATATTACACTTGAGCCGCCAGCTCTTGTGTTGTACATACTTTATTCAGTGCATATATCATGATCATTATAATAAAGCAGGCATCCCTGATAATTCAGGGCTTCTATCGTTTCATTTCTAAGTATCTGAGCCTTTATTGTGTGTTCATAAGGTCACTTGGGGGCTTCCTGCTCAATGAGCATAGCTGTTCACACCCACTTGATCCAGTTTCCAAGCCGCCTCATTGGTCACTTGGGGGGCTTCCTGCTCAATGAGCATAGCTGTTCACACCCACTTGATCCGGTTTCCAAGCTGCCTCATTGGTCACTTGGGGGCTTCCTGCTCAATGAGCATAGCTGTTCACACCCACTTGATCCGGTTTCCAAGCCGCCTCATTGGTCACTTGGGGGCTTCCTGCTCAATGAGCATAGCGGTTCAAACTCACTTGATCCGGTTTCCAAGCCGCCTCATTGGTCACTTGGGGGCTTCCTGCTCAATGAGCATAGCTGTTCACACCCACTTGATCCAGTTTCCAAGCCACCTCATTGGTCACCTGGGGGCTTCCTGCTCACCGAACATAGCTGTTCACACCCTCTTGATCCAGTTTCCCATCTGAATTTGAGTTAAACCTGCCTGTTCGCAAGATGCTACTCCGCCAGGTGACCCGTTGAACTCTTGACAGTTACTCTTTTCAATAAGACCCTGAACTAGTCAAGGTTAAAACGGCGGCCTTTGTCATGAGAGAGCCGGCTTTCAGAGAGCTAGGATAAACTCACCTGCTGTCGTAGTCTCTCCGCCATGTGGCCTGTTCGTACTCTTAACAGTTACTCTTTTCAATAAGACCCTGAACTGGTTAAGGTTAAAACGACGGATTTATGTCACGTGAGAGCTGGCTTGCGGGGTAAAAACTGATTTTTTTCAAAAAACAGAATAGAGGTAGACTCTTCTGGACCTGTCAAGCTTCCGGCTTACAGACATATATCCTTACAGCACCATGGTGATATTGGTCTACAGGTATGACTTCATATTTGAATAAATACTTCGGGATTTTTAACCCGCCCTGGTTATAGACTTTAAGTCGCCAGAACATATCATATTGGATATTATGACCCGCCCTAGCGTAAACCGCTAGGGTATATGTTGTTTACTGTGTGCAGGAACATTGCAAAACAAAAACGATATTCCCTGCAAAGCTCATCAGTAGCACATAAACATACTTCAGCAGTAAGGCTAAACATGCACGATGGCATGGAAGATCATTGTTTTTACTAGACTATTACACGGCTCCTCAAAGCCCGAATACTTAAGAGTTTTTCACAAGGGAATGCTGCGTTGCAGTCTGAGAGCAGCCTATTCAATCAGTTGTTCTGGTCATGGCGAGTTGAAGCCTCCGGGTTATCCTGCACCGGTTCTTCTTCTTCTCCCTCCATCGTCTGGAAGTTAGATGATGTCCAATCGATGCCAGTTAAAGCTTGGAATTCGGCTTCATCATCTATAAGGTCGGACGGATCAATATCAGGAGCAAAAGTGTGCTTACGTATTGGAGGAATGAGCTCTACAATATCATAAGTCGGCGCTTTCACTTTTTGGTTCTCATTGGTATAAGCCGCCTGATACTTAGACAAGTCTGTCTCCTCAGCTAATTTGCTGGCCAGCAGGCGCATCTCTCTTATGCATTTTGTGAAGTCGTCGCCTCGAAGGGAGACCCGTCTTCTTTGAAGCTTGGGCAGCCAGTGGCCAACTCCTCAGGGTCCAACTCAGCTTGCCAGGCTTTAGCCCGGCTCAAAGCAGTAATTGCACCAGCTCGAGCCGCGGATCGTTTGATCTCTTCAATCCTTTTGGGCATGACAGACAGCTTGTCTAATACATCCTTGATAAGTGCAGGGGGCTGTTTATTATGCGAAATAGCTGCCAGTGACCATTGTGTGCCTGTGTACAGCTGTTCCACCAGAGTGTAAACCGCCTTGAGCTTTACCAACATATCTTGGCCGAGGTTGGTACTCCTGGGGCCTGTTGAATGAGTGCACAAATGAGTCGCCGGGCGAGTTAAGTTTAAAAAGTGGAAGTGGGCAAAACATCCTGAGTTGCTTACCGAAGATTGCAGTTGTCATCTGGGATATGCAGTGTTTTAAACCGGTCAGTTCTGCGGCCGTTTCCTTCAAAGAAGATTCGGTAGTTTCTGCTCTTTGAACCAAGGTGGCCTTCTCCTTGTCCCAGGCGGTTCTTTCTGTGGCAAACCCAGCTTTGAGCTTCTCGTTCTCTTTAAGACTAAGCTTGAGCTTGGAGTCAGCTTCGTGTGTCTCCGCCTCTTGCCGCTCAAGCCGGGTCTTCAAATCGGCCACCTGGTTTTCTGCCTGGGTTAACGCATCCTGCAAATAAGAGTTCAACAAAATTATATACATATTTGCCAAAGACACAATTTATGGATAAGTCTCAAGCACGTTGCAAGCAAAGCACTTGACACTTGGGGGCTAATGTGTGCGGAAGTACTTTTTCCCACTTATATTTCTTTTGGCCCGGCTCATCTTTATCAACATAAGCCGGCCCATGAGGGCTATAATCTGGAGTTCTTTCAAAGTAATGAACCGGCTCATCTTTATCAACATAAGCCGGCCCATGAGGGCTATGGTTTAAAAGTTCTTTCCATATAAATGAACCGGCTCATCTTGGTCAAGACAAGCCGGCCCATGAGGGCTACAACTGTGAAAGATTGAAGAAACATATAGACAAAGTCTTAACCCTACTCAAAGTATCTTTTTCTTATGGATAAGACTTGGGGGCTGGATGACTATATATGTAAAGGAAACAAATGTTCATACCTCATATTTTTGGCGTGAGTTCTTGACCAAGTCTGCCTCCAGATCACGACCCGTGTGCAGCTAGCTCAGATAGCCAGAGTATAACTCATTAATGCCCAAGTGTGAGTACTTGGCAACATCAAACCTGGCCTTGTTCTTTTCAACCAGCTCTTCCTTGGCAGAGTGCTTGGCTAGAATGGTGGGGTTCCCCGGTTCAGTATAGCCAGCACCAGTAATGACAACATCCTTTGTATCTCGCTGGGAAGGAGTTTTGTCAGCAGGTCTTATGGGACTTGGCGGTTTAGCACTGGATGGATCAACATGTATTGGGTCTACTGTGACCTCACGAGTCTCTAGTGGCAGTTCATCAGCAGCAGCCTCAGATTTGTGATGAGAAGCCTCAGATATGTTTTGGATTTCTGGTTCATTAACTTTGGGACCTTCGGCCAGTTTATTAACCTTCAGCTTTTTGCTGGGCTTGGCTATGCCACTGAAAATAAGACGTATGATGAGGTTAATATGTCAGTTGGTAAGTGTTAAAGCAAAGAAATTAATGTACTCACCCAGGAGCGACTTTGAAGAGGGGAATCTGAGTCCTAGTTGAGTCACCGGAGGAGGAGTGAGAGGTTCCCTGATAGTTTGAGTCGGAAGGGTTAAGCGGTTGACAAATAAGACCCGCCTTTGGAAAAGATAAGGTTGGGTTCTGTGGCACCTCATTTCGGCGTTTCCGAGGAACCGGCGTGTTGGGTAAGCCGGAGGAAAGATTTCCACCGCCACTATTCCGGGTCGTGCGGTGAACTTCATGTTGCTGTTTCTTCAAAATAAAGTTTGGATCCAAGTAAGCTAAAGGGTGAGTAAACCATACTTTCCGGCTCGCCTGTCGAACTTTCTATCTTGACAAAGGCTTTGAGTCGGAGGAAAGAATAGTTACCTCTTCACCATCTGCGTGGCTGGCTTCCGCGTCATCCTGGCAGTAATCAGTGTCAATAAGATGTACAAAAAAGGAGCCAAGGGAATCAAGTTCTACCTCTGACTCATCGTCGTTCAGGGTAAATAGCTTCGTTGTGTCTGTTTTCTTCTTAGCAGGCCTCTTGGGAGCCTTGCTCTTTACCCTGGTCTTTTTGGCCGGCTTGTCCTGAAGTTTCTTGTTCCAAAAAGGATCATCAACCTGAAGAAGACAAGTAATTGTAAGAAGACAATTTTTGAGAGGAATAAGATGATAAAGAAGTTTGAAATACTTACAGCTGGAGCTAGGTTAAGAGTGCAAAAGGGGTTCAGTCCCGTCTTGCTACAAGTTGCCATGCTCTCATGAAGCAGCATTTTGGTCATCCTGTTGATCTCATCATCGTTCAGTCGCTCTTGGTAGTAGCGCTATGGATCTTTGACACCACAGGTATATTCACACATTAAACCGGGCCGGCGGCTCAATGGTAAAATTCTCCAAGCAACCCAGCATCAGACTAAGTCAACTCCGGTTAACCCGTTGGCCATCAAGGCCCTTGTCTTGGAAAAGATGGGCATATACTTAGCCCGTTCTTCGGTGCTGATCCAGTCTGGGAGGGGATGTCTTGAGCTAAGCCGGTTCTCACGGAAACCTGGCAGAGGATTCTCATCAGCCGGAGATGTATCTTGGCAGTAAAACCAAGTTTGGTTCCAGTCCTTCGGATGGCTGGGAAGTGCGGCGGCAGGAAAGACAGCTTCTTTTCGTCTCTGAATGGAAATTCCGCAAAGCTCTAAGCTGGGGCCGTCTGTGAACTCAGTTTGGCGGTTCAAATAATAAAATTCTCTGAACAAATCCACAGTGGGTTCTTGTTGAAGATATACTTCACAAAAGACTTGGAAATTGCAGATGTTGGAAACTGAATTGGGTCCAATGTCTTGCGGATGAAGTTGAAAGAAATGTAGCACGTCACGGAAATTTTTTGAGCCGGGTGGGGAAAAGCCCCGGAGCATGTGATCAGCAAATACTATGACCTCGCCTTCCTTTGGGGCGGGTACAACCTCTTGACCCGGAGCTCTCCAGTGGATCACATTTTTGGCTGCTAAGACGCCTTCTTTAACATATTCATTGAGAGTTTCTTCCGTGACAGTGGAAACGATCCAGTTGCATGAAGTGGCGGTCTTGGTCATCTTTGTTGGTGAAAGAACCTAGGAAGGGAAATATTGTCGGGTTAAGATTATGATGTTAAGCCATCCGATGATTAAACCGGTAAGACACCGTTAGGTGATGCAGACACTGGATATGTACTGGCGGTTTAAAGGTTCAGAAATAAGCCGGCAGGCGTTCGGCGGATTATGAAAATTCAGTTAAGCTGCCCCCCATGGCAGTAATGGGACGGTTATCTATAGATCTGAAGTGGAGTAAAATTTTGCTAAGTGCTGGATAAACAGGTTTTACAAGTTTCGCTTATATTTTGGATCTATGGCCGTCCAAAAAATGAGAATAATTCGTAAACCTAAAGTCACGGCGGAGGAAGGATTTGCAAACTAAGATTGAATCTTGGGCAGAAGGGGTATTTCTACAGTCAGAAGATGGCGTTAAACTGTTTCCGCGTGACGTCAGTGCAATTGCCAGATCAGGCTGAGCATTCTAGAAGGAAGCATCGACGAACAGCGGGGAACACTGATGAACAGCCGAAACCCTAATGCAGATTTGGTATGAGGGGAGACGAGTGCTTACTAATGTTGAGGAACAGCGGAGGAGCACCGCGTTTTTCTGGTCCGTTCAGGTTGATGCAGCGGCCGGAGCTGACGTCGCTGGGAAGACGGCGGCGGCGGGGCTCGGTCGCGGTGTCGTCGGGAGGAAGGAGACGAAGAAGAGGAGGCAGGGGTAAAAGGTAAAAAAGAGGGACCCCTGTCTCTATTTATAAGGAGATGGCGAGGGGGCATGCGCAGGAATCGAGGAGGCAAAAATGATTATGCTGGCAAAGCAGGCGCCTTGATTTTCGGAAGATCTATTAAGATAAAGATCTGTTGAGGTATCCCGAGTTTTGTGCAAAGTTAATGTGCATGATGTCATGGCGGGTTACCATGGTTCTGCTGTGTGACGTCATGGCGGGTTACAGCAGGATGGAAAGAAATTGATGATGGAAATTCTGCTAAGTCAAGTAGTGGATATTGATGTGAACAAGTTCCAATCAACCTGGGGCCTAATGTTGAGGATATAACTCCGAGGTATGACCCGTCCAGGAGGGGCCTGGTCACACCGTTGGTGGCTTAAGGTGAGAAGGCCCAAAAAGACTGAAGGTCCAAGACCCGTTGGTGGCTTAAGGCCCGAAGATGTGAACCGCCATGTAATAACTTGTTCTGTAAGGAAGGTTAAGTTAGAAACCGAGCCGGTCACGTTTGTGTGAGCCGGCCGGGACTCTGTAAGCCGCCGGGCATCGACCTGTATATAAAGGGGTGACCCGGCGGCGGATGAACTTAAGAATCAACAAGTCGAGAACTAGGTCAAGCATATTTGCTCCCTTGTAATCGAAACCCAAGCAATACAACTAAGAGCAGGACGTAGGCTTTTACCTCGTTGAGAGGGGCCGAACCTGGGTAAATTCCTTGTGTCCTTTGTCCCATTCAACCCCTTCAAGCTAACCTAGTTGCGATGGCTCCTCACCTAAGTCCTCTTGCTAGGACATCTGCCGTGACAAATCCACGACAGTAAGTAAACCGACTCCAAAACATTTCCAATGATAATTTTTCTCTGTTTTGGAATATTTAAAAAATTAGGAAAATTAAAATTAGTCTGAAAGAGACACGAGGCGACCACAAGGGTGGAGGGCGCGCCCTACCCCCCTAGGCGCGCCCCCCGACCTTGTGGCCACCTCGTGTGCCCTCCGGACTCAGTTTTCTTGCGCAATACTTCTTTTGGTCGGTAAAAATTCATTATATAATCTCCTGAAGGTTTTAACCACCGTACCACGACAAAATCCTCTGTTTTTGTTTTGAGCTATTTCTGCAGCAGATTTAGAGCAAGATGTCTTCGTAAGAGTCGGTCGGGGAGAGTCGTGTATCTCACCCAACACCGGGTCCAAGAGCATACAGCGAAGCTGACCACTTCGGCCAATCAACGGAGGAAGATATGGAGGCTGACTTGAAAAGGGTGGATGCCATGGAGGAGGATCAAGAAGTCACCTCTTGTCTTCAAACCAGATTTATGCTGGAGGAACTTCAGAGCTCAGCAATACCAAATTCGGTCATTCCTCCCAATGCTAGATTTCTCTCTTATGAAAATATGAAAAATAGTGTTGCCTTTTCTCCCGCGGCTATAAAACATCCATGGGTGAATGGAGCTCTAGCCGTCACGGGTAAACTTCGCAAGGAAGTAATGGAACTTAAGCAGCAAATTAATAAGCTCGAGGAAGAGAATCGCATCCTAAAGGGCATCATCGCCAAGAATATCACATCATCACCTCCGAAGAAAGAGACATAAATACATGGGTATGGGCACTCCCCTTGGCAACTGCCAAGCTTGGGGGAGGTGCCCCGGTATCGTATCACAATCACACCTTTACCTTTATCGTTTTTCTTAGTTCGATCCTCTTGGTTATATCTTGATCTAGTAGAATAAAGTTTTAGTATGATCTAGCTTTGAGTTTTGCTTTATGTTCCCTCTTTGTAATCAAGTCCGTGAGCTATATATAATAAAGAGTAGTTTTGAGTTGAGGGCTTCGCTTGCTGCTATGATCTTGAGGGAATAAAAGAAAAAATAATAAAAAGAAATAAAAAGATCATATATTGATCTTATGGAGAGTAATGACTTCACATATAAAGAGTATGATGAATAAAATTTGTTGGGAGTTGACAAACATAGTTTTGGTCATTGTTGCAATTAATGGGAAGTAATAAAGAAAGAGAGGCTTCACATATAAATATACTATCTTGGACATCTTTTGTAATTGTGAGCACTCATTAAAATATGACATGCTAAGAAGTTGATGTTGGACAAGGAAGACAACATAATGGGTTATGCTTTCTTATATCCGAATAGAAGTTATATTGTCATGGATCCTCCAACATGTTGAGCTTGCCTTTCCCTCTCATGCTAGCCAAATTCTTTGGACCAAGTAGAGATACTACTTGTGCTTCCAAACATCCCTAAACCCAGTTTTGCCATGAGGGTCCACCATACCTACCTATGGATTGAGTAAGATCCTTCAAGTAAGTTGTCATCGGTGCAAGCAATAAAAATTGCTCTCTAAATATGTATGATCTATTAGTGTGAAGAAAATAAGCTTTATACGAACTTGTGATATGGAAGAAATAAAAGCGACGGACTGCATAATAAAGGTCCTTATCACAAGCGGCAATATAAAGTGACGTTCTTTTGCACTAAGATTTTGTGCATCCAACCATAAAAGCGCATGACAACCTCTGCTTCCCTCTGCGAAGGGCCTATCTTTTACTTTTATCTTCTACCCTTATACAAGAGTCATGGTGATCTTCACCTTTCCTTTTTACACTTTTTTCCTTTTGGCAAGCACTATGTGTTGGAGAAAGATCTAGATATATATATATCCACTCGGATGTAGGTTATCATAAAGTATTATTATTGACATTACCCTTGAGGTAAAAGATTGGGAGGCGAAACTATAAGCCCCTATCTTTCTCTGTGTCCGATGGAAGCTTTGAACCCATAAGTATCGCGTGAGTGTTAGCAATTGTGAAAGACTAAATGATAGTTGAGTATGTGGACTTGCTGAAAAGCTCTTATATTGACTCTTTCCGATGTTATGATAAATTGCAATTGCTTCAATGACTGAGATCATAGTTTGTTAGTTTTCAATGAAGTTTTTGATTCATACTTTACCTTGTGAACGAATTGTTACTTTAGCATAAGAAATTATATGACAATATATGTGCTGTTCTAAAGATGATCATGATGCCCTCATGTCCGTATTTTATTTTATCGACACCTCTATCTCTAAACATGTGGACATATTTTTCGATATCGGCTTTCGCTTGAGGACAAGCGAGGTCTAAGCTTGGGGGATTTGATACGTCCATTTTGCATCATGCTTTTATATCAATATTTATTGCATTATGGGCTGTTATTACACATTATGGCACAATACTTATGCCTTTTCTATCTTATTTTACAAGGTTTACATGAAGAGGGAGAATGCCGGCAGCTGGAATTCTGGGTTGGAAAAGGAGCAAATATTAGAGACCTATTCTGCACAACTCCAAAAGTCCTGAAACTTCACGGAGAGTCATTTTGGATTTAATAAAAAAATATTGGGCGAAGAAAGTACCAGAGGGGGGCCACCTGCCATCCACAAGGGTGGAGGGTGCGCCCTACCCCCCTGGGCGCGCCCCCCGTCCTTGTGGGCCACCTGGCAGGCCCCCGACGCCCATCTTCTGCTATATGGTGTATTTTGACCTGGAAAAAAATAAGAAGGAAGTTTTCGGGACGAAGCGCCGCCGTATCGAGGCGGAACCTGGGCAGAACCAATCTAGGGCTCCGACGGAGCTGTTCTGCCAGGGAAACATCCCTCCGGGAGGGGGAAATCATCGCCATCGTCATCACCATCGATCCTCTCATCGAGAGGGGGTCAATCTCCATCAACATCTTCACCAGCACCATCTCCTCTCAAACCCTAGCTCATCTCTTGTATCCGATCTTTGTCTCAAAACCTCATATTGGTACCTGTGGGTTGCTAGTAGTGTTGATTACTCCTTGTAGTTGATGCTAGTTGGTTTATTCGGTGGAAGATCATTTGTTCAGATCCTTAATGATAATTAATACTCCTCTGATTATGAACATGAATATGCTTTGTGAGTAGCTACGTTTGTTCCTGAGGACATGGGAGAAGTCTTGTTATAAGTAATCATGTGAATTTGGTATTCGTTCGATATTTTGATTAGATGTATGTTGTCTTTCCTCTAGTGGTGTTATGTGAACGTCGACTACATGACACTTCACCATGATTTGGGCCTAGGGGAAGGCATTGGGAAGTAATAAGTAGATGATGGTTGCTAGAGTGACAGAAGCTTAAACCCTAGTTTATGTGTTGCTTTGTAAGGGGCTGATTTGGATCCATATGTTTCATGCTATGGTTAGATTTATCTTAATTCTTCTTTCGTAGTTGCGGATGCTTGCGAGAGGGGTTAATCATAAGTGGGAGGCTTGTCCAAGGAAGGGCAGCACCCAAGCACTGGTCCACCCACATATCAAATTATCAAAGTAACGAACGCGAATCATATGAGCATGATGAAAACTAGCTTGACAATAATTCCCATGTGTCCTCGGGAGTGCTTTGCTTTATATAAGAGTTTGTCCAGGCTTGTCCTTTGCTACAAAAAGGATTGGGCCACCTTGCTGCACCTTGTTTACTTTTGTTACTTATTACCCGTTACGAATTATCTTATCACACAACTATCTGTTACCGATAATTTCAGTGCTTGCAGAGAATACCTTGCTGAAAACAGCTTGTCATTTCCTTCTACTCCTCGTTGGGTTCGACACTCTTACTTATCGAAAGGACTACGATAGATCCCCTATACTTGTGGGTCATCAAGGCTCCTAGGGGGAGGGGTCCAAACCCCATCTAGGGTTGCCCCTTGTGGCCGCCGGTCCCCCCTAGGGAAACCCTAGGGCGCCCCCTCCTCCCCTCTTCCCCTATATATTAGAGGGGTAGAGGGAGGGCAGCCGCACCCATCTATGCCACGGCGCTGCCCTCCCTCTCCCTCGTAGTTACTCTCTATCTCGGTACGCTTAGCGAAGCTCTGTCGAGATTGCTCCACCACCACTGACACCACATCGTCGTGCTACCGGGAACTCGAGCTACTACTTCATCCTTGCTAGCTGGATCGATGAGGTGAAGGCGTCATCAAGCCGTACGTGTGTTGAACGCGGAGGTGCCGTCCGTTCGGCGCTTGGATCGGGAGTTCGTGGGATGGATCGTGATTGGATCGCGAAGACATTCGGCTACATCAACCGCGTTTCTTAACGCTTCCGCTTAGCGATCTACAAGGGTATGTAGACCAATCTCTCCTCTCGTAGATGTTCATCTCCTAGATTGATCTTGGTGAGCGCAGGAAATTTTTTGTTTCCCATGTAACATTCCTAACAGTGGCATCATGAGCTAGGTCTTGCGTAGATGACATCACGAGTAGAACACAAAGGAGTTTGTGGGCATTCATATTCAGATTGCTTCCTTCCTTGGTCTTTTCTTGATTCAGCGGTATTGTGGGATGAAGCGACCCGGACCAACTTTACATGTCCATGTACATGAGACCGGTTCCATCGACTGACATGCAACTTGTTGCATAAAGATGGCTGGCGAGTGTCTGTCTCTCCCACCTTAGTTGAATCGGATTCGACAAAGGCGGTCCTTGTAGAAGGTTAAATAGCAACTTGCATATCATCGTTGTGGCCTTGCGTAGGTAAGAATCGTTCTTGCTAGATACCCATAGCAGCCACGTAAAACATGCAACAACAATTAGAGGACGTCTAACTTGTTTTTGCAGGGTATGTTGTGATATGATATGGCCAAAGACATGATGAGATATATTTGATGTATGAGATGATCATGTTTTATATAGTTAATCACGACTTGCATGTCGAAGAATACGGCAACCGCCAGGAGCCATAGGGTTGTCTTAATTATTGTATGACCTGCGTGTCAATTATTAAGCGCTATGTGATGCTTTACTTTATCGCTAAATGGTAGCAATAGTTGTAGAAGCATGGTTGGCATGACAACCCCGATGGCAACACGATGATGGAGATCATGGTGTCTGCCGGTGACGATGGAGATCATGCCGGTGCTTTGGAGATGGAGATCAAAAGCACAAGATGATGGCCATATCATGTCACTTATGATTTGCATGTGATGTTAATCCTTTTATGCATTTTATTTTGCTTAGGACGACGATAGCATTATAAGGTGATTCCTCACTAAATTTCAAGATAAAATTGTGTTCTTCCCAAGTGTGCACCATTGCGAAAGTTTGTCATTTCGAAGCACCACGTGATGATCGGGTGTGATAGACTCTACGTTCGCATACAACGGGTGCAAGCCAGTTTTGCACATGCGGAACACTTGGGTTAAACTTGACGAGCCTAGCATGTACAGACATGGCCTCGGAACACAAGAGACCGAAAGGTCGAACACGAGTCATATAGTAGATACAATCAACATGGAGATGTTCACCATTGAAACCACCTCATCTCACCTGATGATCATACTTGGGTAGGTGAATTTGGATCGTGTTACACTCGGACAACCGGAGGGATGTTGATTTGAGTGGGAGTTCTTAGGTAACATGATTAATTGAAATCATTTATCATGAACAATAGCCTAAACTATCTTTGCAAATTATGTTGTAGATCAATGGCTCGCGCAGTAGCTCCCCTGAATTTCAATGCGTTCTGATACGTCTCTGTCGTATCTACTTTTCCTAATGCTTTTCCTCTTGTTTTGGACTCTAATTTGCATGATTTGAATGAAACTAACCCGGACTGATGCTGTTTTTAGCAGAACTACCATGGTGTTGTTTTTGTGCAGAAATAAAAGTTCTCGGATTGGAACGAAACTTTTTGGAGAATTTTTATACAATAAAAGAAAAATACGGGAGCCAAGAACCACCGGAGGGGGGGCCCTGGGTGAGCACAACCCACCAGGGCGCCCCCCCCCCCCCCTCAGGCGCGCCCAGGTGGGTTGTGCCCACCTGGTGGCCCCGCAGACCCTGATTCCAACTCTATAAAATCCTATTTTTCCAGGAAAAAATCAGGGAGGAAGAATTATCTCATTTCGCGATACAGAGCCGCCGCCACCTCCTGTTCTTCATCGGGAGGACAAATCTGGAGTCCATTTTGGGCTCCGGAGAGGGGGATCTCCGATCTTCGTCATCACCAACCCTTCTCCATTGCCAATTCCATGATGCTCCCCACCGGGAGTGAGTAATCCCTTCGTAGGCTCGCTAGTCGGAGAGGGAGTTGGATGAGATTCATCATGTAATCGAGTTAGTTTTGTTAGGGCTTGATCCCTAGTATCCATTATGTTCTGAGATTGATGTTGCTATGACTTTGCCATGCTTAATGCTTGTCACTTTAGGCCCGGGTGCCATGATTTCAGATCTGAACCGTTTATGTTATCACCATTATATCTATGTTCTAGATCCGATCTTGCAAGTTATACTCACCTACTACGTTTTATGATCTGTAAACCCCCGAGTGACAATAGTCGGGATACTTTCCGGTGATGACCGTAGTTTGAGGAGTTCATGTATTCACTATGTGCTAATGCTTTGTTCCGGTTCTCTATTAAAAGGAGGCCTTAATATCCCTTAGTTTCCTTATGGACCCCACTGCCACGGGAGGGTAGGACAAAAGATGTCAGGCAAGTTCTTTCCATAAGCACGTATGACTATTTACGGAATACATGCCTACATTATATTTATGAACTGGATCTAGTGCCATATCGCCCTAGGTTATGACTGTTATATGATGAATATCATCCAACGAATTCACCGATCCAATGCCTACGAATTTTCCATATATTGTTCTTGCTAAATTACTACTACTGATGTTACTGTTACAATTGCTACAAAATCATTGCTATCACTGTTACCGTTACTGCTACTATTTATCACTGCTATCAAAACTATCATATTACTGTGCTACTGATCATATTGCTCCAGATAATTAATCTCCAGGTGTGGTTGAATTGACAACTCAGCTGCTAATACTTACAAGTATTCTTTGACTCCCCTTGTGCCGAATCTATAAATTTGGGTTGAATACTCTACCCTCGAAAACTATTGCGATCCCCTATACTTGTGGGTTATCTAGACCTTTTTCTGGCGCTGTTGCCGGGGAGCATAGCTATATTTGTTGAGTCACTTGGGATTTTTATCAATTTATCACTATGAAGAATCTGAAGGATACAAAGACTAATATTTTTCCCTCTAAGACGAGGGGAGGTAAGGAACTGCCATCTAGCTCTGCACTTGATTCACCTTCTATTTTGAGTAGACTTGCAACACCACCACATGCTATTAATCCTGATATGTCACAAGTTACTGATGATGCCACTTCTATGAATACTACTCATGATGATGCTAGTACCTTGCTTGATGATGGTGTGCCACTAGGTGATGATGGTGAATAAAACCACTAGTTTCAAGAAAGGCAAGGGAAAGAAGGGAAACTTCAAGAAAGGTGGCAAAGCAGTTGCTCCTCCCATGAAGAAACCCAAGGCTGGACCCAAGCCGGAGACTGAGTGCTTCTATTGCAAGGGAACTGACCACTGGAAGCGGAACTGCCTCAAGTATCTGGCTGACAAGAAGGGGGCCAACATCAACAAAGGTATATTATTGATATGTACCTTACCAACTCTCATTGTAGTGCCTGGGTATTTGATACCGGTTCGGTTGCTCACATTTGCAACTCAAAGCAGGAACTATGGAATAGACGGAGGCTGGCGAAGGACGAAGTGACGATGCACGTGGGAAATGGTTCCAAGGTTGATGCGATCGCCGTCGGCATGCTCGCTCTTTGATTACCATCGGGATTAGTGATGAACCTGAATAATTGTTATTTAGTGCATGTGTTGAGCATGAACATTATATCTGGATCTTATTTAATGCGAGACGGTTACTCATTTAAATCAGAGAATAATGGTTGTTCTATTTATATGGGTAATATATTTTATGGTCATGCACCCATTGTGAGGGGTTTATTCTTATTGAATCTCGATAGTGATGATACACATGTTCATAACATTGATGCCAAAATATGTAGAGTTGATAATGATAGTACCACTTTCTTGTGGCACTGCCGCTTAGGTCATATTGGTGTAAAGCGCATGAAGAAACTCCATGCTGATGGACTTTTGGAGTCACTTGATTTTGAATCACTTGACACATGCGAACCATGCCTCATGTGACACCCTGATTTTGGCAACCTTTTCTTTTCAAACTTTTTCTGGTTTTATTTGGAATTTGAATGGTTTTGAACCTTTTCATTTGGACATGGACATTTTTTAATTCTTTCCAAGTGATCCAAAGTCTCATCACCTTGCCAAAACTCTGCCAAGTACCTCAAGAACCCAAATCCCAATTTAAATCATTTTCAATAACTCTTTTCTTTTATTTGGGAATTTAGGGCACTACTATGGGGTGTGAAGCAACCTATAGCTATAGTGCTCAGAAAATTCTCAAATAATTCCTAAAAGTCATTTGAACTATATCTTGCTCCAATATCCAAAAATATTCCATAAAATATTTCATATACTTTGCAAAATAATTCCTTTTAGCTCTTGGTCAGTCTGGACCTTTGTGAAGGAAGTGCATGCTAGGAGTGTCCAATTGCTTTCAAATTTTTATAGCATGAGGACACCCCCAAACAACCTTCCTACACCAAGTTTCAACCCCAGGAGATCATTCTAGTGAGCAGCACTTCAACTTTCAGATTCTGGACCAAATTTGTAGGTTACACATGAACTACACTCATTTCTTGTCCAAACCACTTCAAACTTGACCAGTTTGTAGTTCTTCCAACATAGATAACTCCAGACACCAGCTTTGGCTCAATCTTCACCTCATCTACTCTCCAGAACCTCCCCAAGTCTGCTGTCAGTAACTGTTGGTGACTCTACCTCTCAGTTCTGCTTGAACCAAGCCAACCTAAGGGCACAGGTGAAGTGAGGGATCGATGGTCG
Source organism: Thinopyrum elongatum (assembly GCA_011799875.1). Taxonomy (NCBI): domain Eukaryota; kingdom Viridiplantae; phylum Streptophyta; class Magnoliopsida; order Poales; family Poaceae; genus Thinopyrum; species Thinopyrum elongatum. The sequence goes on from CM022297.1 coordinate 465,724,610, forward strand.
ACACGCCAGACAAGAAATGGCAGGCTTGCGTGGCCTCTGGGTGGCCAGCACCGTGGTGAGCACGGCTGCGGCATGCTTGTCGCCGTGCGTTGCGCCGCGCGTTGCGCCGCGCTCGTGTCTGTTGCGTCGCGTCCGTCTGCCCCTCGCCTCAGCTCCGTGTCTGAACGTGCCGACCTCGCCCCTGGTTGACACGCAGTCCCTCCAGAATCCTCGAGCCCGCCGGAGAAACCCTCGCCGGCCGCCACGCCATCACCGCACTGTGGCGCCCGTGCGGCCACAGTGAGCCGCGCCGTCATTTTTCCTTCCTGTGCCGTCTCCTCCGCATTCAATGCGCCTGCTAGCTCCCGTCCTCTCACCCGCAAGCGGCCACGCCAGCACGGCGTACGTCACCGGCGCCATGGCCTGCATCGAGCCGCTTTGGGAGAGATCGCCGCTCGCCCCTCCCGGCTATAAAATAGCCATGCCCCGCCTCGCTCAGCTCTCCACCCCTCTCCTCCTTCCTCAAACTGATAGCCAGCAGGGAAGAACCGAGGCAGAGAGGCCTCTGGCCTCGAACTCTGCCGGAGTTCCGCCGTCGATCCCCTTCCGTCAATAGCTCTCTCCACTCCTCCTCTGCCTCAACCAAGCCCTCAGTCGTGATCAGTAGAACCCAGTGGTGCTTCCCGAACCTCCAACTGGTCGAACTGCTGCCGGAATCATCGACTCCGTCGACCACCGTAGCTGCTGCCCGCCGGAAAAGAAGGGAACCCCGCCATCCGTCCACCTCCGGCCAAGCTACGGGTACAGGGTGAACCACCGCTCTGCGCCCGATCCAACCCCGCCCTTTCCGAGCCCCTCCGCCGTCGGGATCGCCGGCAACCGTCGTCGGTGAGCCGCCTCCCCTCTGCTCTCTCTATCCCTCTCTGTTTAGATCGGGCCAGGCCCACTGTTAGCCACTGACCGAATCGGTAAGTGGTGGCGCGCGGGCAAAATACGTCTTCGACGTGGCCCGTTTCTATTTTTCTATTTTGATTTTATTTAAACAGTTTGACCAGCAGGTTTGACCTTGAATAACTTTTAACAGAAAGGTCCAATTGACCTGATTCTTTTTGCATTGTGTTTGTATTAAACCCCTCTATTTTTCCACCAAGTTTGGTATTTTTTTCAATACTCACAGAATTGTTGGTGAATAAAAAGGCTTTATGTGATGTTTTCTTTTGCTATTTAAAAATATTTTCAGAAGGAGAATCTTGTGGATTTGAAGACCAGGAGTTTCTGAACAACCCAAGTGATCAAGGCAAGCCAGGACATCCATATTATGAAGCATTTCATAGCGTTGCATAATTCATATTCATTTCGTGCATATATTTAACCTAGATAATTCATAGTAAATTATTTAAATGTTTAAAGTTGATAACTCAGAATGATATGATCAATAACTATGCTCGCTAAGTGAAACATAGTTGGTTGGTCAAGAGTCACCTGTCCGGGCTTAACCGTGCAGCCACATTTGCCGGTATGGGACGGCCTTGACTTGGTCTGGCTTGGTGCTCTTTCACCGGTACCTCCAAAGAGGGAGGGTTATGCGTGTGTGCTGCCCTGATCAGGTAGACGGCGATAACCCTGTGAGCCCAGTTGAGTTGTTTGCCGGCGTCCCCGTTTGGGACAGTTTAGTTAGGCCACGATGGTGGCAGGTGTCACGGGGTGACACGGGGCCACCCAAGGCTTGACTCCGGGGGAGTGTGATTGCCGGTGGTACGATGAAAGAGTCACGGGTCAGACAGGTTTCGTTGGAGCAATGCTGGTCCACCCGAATGGGATCACGAGGTCAGTGCTCCATAGTGTGGGTAAAGTGCGCAACCTCTGCAGAGTGAAAAATCTATTCGAATAGCCGCGTCCACGGTATTGGACAGCCGACCAGACCTCTCTAGGTGATCAACCGTAATAACTGTAGTAATGATGGAAGCACTCGTCTTTCGAGCGGAAGTACTCGTTAGTATCGAGTATTCTGAGGGTTGTGAGGCAACCCAGAGATGAGTAAGTTGGTAACAGTAAGTGAATCACTTGAAGTTTAACCTGTTCATTGCCATGCTATTACTTGCTGCATATTTGGTTGTCATGTGCTTGCGAGTACATTCAAAGTACTCACCTGGCGTATCATGCCAGATGCAGGAGAAGACTAAGATGGAGGTCTCGAGGTCCATGTTGCGATGCCTAGGATGTGTCAACAGCAGTGTCCATGTGGATGGAGTTTGTATCATGTTCCGCTACGCTGTAGTCTTCCGCTGTAGAATTCCGTAGTAGTGCCGAGGCCCTGATGTGTTGGTTAAATAATGTAGATATTGTCGTAGCACTAGATGTGCTTTTGGCCTCGATGATCATGTAATATATGTGAGCTTGTACCGACTATTATCAATAAAAGTTTAGCTATGTTCTATTCCAAGTTGTTGTGTGTTTCCAGAAGACATGATCTCTAGGTTGGAAACACGGGTAAACCAGTTCTCTGAGCCGGGGTGCCACAACGCTTGGTATCAGAGCCGTGCTGACTGTAGGACACCCTAGGTAACCACGTTAGGACTGCGATTAGCATAGGACCTTGAGTGTGCATCTTGCTTGTTGCATTTGATGGTTGCATGCCATGCACCGTGCATCATAATTCATTATGTTATTAACCTTTGGCATTGTGAGTGTAGATGGCACCAGTTCCATATCACTACCATCATGAGCCAGAAGCCCACACCTTTCCAGTCTTGCTTCATAGCGTCTGGCTTCAACTGTATCCCTATGGTGAGGACCCGGTGTATCAGGTGTTTCGGGAGCAGTTGGGCGAGTCGGTATATGAGTACCATGCAGTGGCTTACCTGACCGCGACTTCGGATATAGGAAGTTCTTCTCGCTCTTCCAAGGGCGGAGTGGCTTCTACTCCGGAGTTGGCGATCCAGTTTGCTGCCATGGAGGCTATTACTGACTTGCGCTTCCACAAGGCTGAGATGCAGACCCATCCAGGTTTCCTCCACTATCCCACCCTGTCGCCTACAACAGGGCGAGTCCTTTTCTCACCTATAGACCCGGCGTGTGATCATGCGGCTGGTGTTTTGTCCCGCTACCTAAATGCCAGTTACTGTATGATCATCTCCTTGGCTGAGGAGTTGTGCCGCGTCCAGGGGGCACTTGCAGCAGTGACTCCAGCACCTCCTCATGTAGTTCCACCTAGGTATTCGCCACCAGTTCCACCTCCGCGTATGCTTGATATCCCTTCTGGTTCTTCTGGACCATCAGGCTTATCGTCTGGTAGTCGAATTGAGACCCCAGCTGAGTGGGCCTCACTTCTAGCTACTCCTGCTCCGCCGATGCTGAGGCGACGTGCTCTTTCTCCCGCGGAAGGAGAGCCGTCCCAGCAGCGACGCCGTGTCTCCTTTAACCCGGTGACTCATATCATCAGTTCTGATTCCGACTCAGGATCTGAGGACGAGGGCTCTTCAGATGGGCAGTGTTCGTGTCACCGACACCACTAGACTGGAGCTTGAGTAGTGATGCATGCATCTTTGCATATGTCAACTGCCGTATGAGCAGTTTAGCCATGATTTTCCCCTACTAGCTTGCCATGTATGATGTTGGGTTATATTGTATAATTATGTTGTTCTCTTTACTTGCCTTTTTTCTATGAATTTTCCTCGGTGTCATATTACTCCTTATGGATGTTGCTCATCGATTCGGTCTTTGCCATGGGAACAAAAATTAGGATGAAGAGAGGAAGTAGCAGTCAAGGCGGCGATGGAAACCCCGTCCGTCGATCCGCCAGGTAGGCAGGGCAACCGCCCAAGACTTACCACCACCACCACCTCAAGCACCAACCACAGATCAGATAATGAGAATGTTTGAGGAAAAGAGAAACCAAGACCTCATGGAAATTCTCAAGAGTATGCAGACAATAGTAGGTCAGAATAATGGCCATGGGATACGTTCTAAACTGACTGACTTCCAGCGCACCAAACCACCCAGCTTTGGTCAGGCTGTGGATCCTATTGAGGCTGATGACTGGTTAAGAACCATGGAAAAGAAATTGGATGTCGCCCGTTGTGAGGAAGTAGATAAAGTTCCATTTGCCACTCATTATCTTGAAGGCTCAGCAGCCATATGGTGGGATAACACCAAGATAATATGGCCTGCTGAAGAAATTTCCTGGGAGAAATTCAAAGAGCTATTCCGCAAGTATCATATTCCCATGGGCATCATGAAAGTAAAGCAGCGAGAATTCCTGGCTCTCACACAAGGCAACATGACTGTGGGAGAATACTTAAATAAATTCAACAACTTGGCCCGGTACTCTCCTTATGATGTGGCCACCGAAGAGAGGAAAGTAGACCGGTTCCTCGGAGGACTTAATCACGCCCTCCGATGTCAGTTATGCATGTTGGACTTCCCTGATTTCTAGACCTTGGTTGATAAGGCCTTCATCGCTGAACGAGAGCACTAGTCTGGGAATGATGATCGTAATAGGAAGTTCGAGCCCAAGAAGGACAACAAGGAACCATATGCACAAAAGCTGTGCAGTTGGCAGTCAGGGTCATCTGAGAACAAACCAGTGTGGAACAATGGTGGCAACAACAGCAAGCCAGGTAACCAGAACAAGACCTTCGGCAAGCAACCAGTCATAGAGGACTGTCGCCGCAACAACACTTGTTTCAATTGTGGTCAGAGTGGACACTACGCTAAACAGTGTCCTACTAATAACAGGAAGCAATCAGCTGACCACAAGCCACAAGTTAATCACTTTGGACGCCGCCCCAACCGCAACTTCAACCACGGATGCGTCCATCACATCTCTGCCGAAGAAGTCTGTGAAGCTCCAGACGTTGTCCTTGGTATGTTTTCCGTCCATAACATACCTGCAATAATTTTATTTGATTCTGGGGCTTCTCACTCGTTTATTTCACGGAGTTTTGCCACCTTGCATAAATTTTCTCCTTCACTTTTGAACAAAATCATGGTGGTACAATCCCCTGGCTCAATGCTCAGAACAAATATAGTATACAAGGATCTGGAAATCTCAATTCACGGAGTCAAATTTCCAGCTACCCTTGTTGCTATTGACTCCCCAGGACTGGATATAATACTAGGAATGGACTGGTTGGCACCACACCAAGTGTGTATCAATTGCGCCACCAGAACGGTGACAATGGTGAACCCCGCCGAACAGGCCGTTCAATTCCTGGCCAGCAGAATAATAACAAGAAAGGGCACGGCATATCAGACCACTGTTACTGATATGAATCTGATTCCGGTAGTGGGAGAATTTCCGGATGTGTTTCCAGAGGAATTACCCGGAATGCCGCCCGACCGAGAGTTGGAGTTTGCCATTGAAGTGATTCCTGGTACAGCTCCAATATACAAGAAATATTACCGTATGCCAGGCCCGGAACTAGCAGAACTAAAGAAGCAATTGGACGAGTTGCTACAAAAAGGATACATTCGTCCAAGCATCTCGCCATGGGGATCACCAGTATTATTTGTCAAGAAGAAGGATGGAAGTCTACGAATGTGTGTAGACTATCGCCAGCTTAATGAGGTCACTATCAAGAACAAGTACCCGCTCCCTCGAATTGATGACTTATTCGACCAGTTGAGTGGAGCACGGGTATTCTCCAAGATCGACCTCAGAACAGGATATCATCAATTGAAAATCCGAAAGGAGGATATCCCCAAGACAGCGTTCACCACTCGATATGGACTATATGAATTTACAGTTATGGCGTTTGGATTGACCAACGCTCCAGCCTATTTCATGAATATGATGAATAAAGTTTTCATGGACTTTCTGGATAAGTTCGTAGTGGTGTTCATTGATGACATACTGATATACTCCAAGGTTGAAGAGGAACATAAGCAACATCTCAGAGCTATCCTAGAAAGGTTGAGAACCCATCGCTTATATGCCAAGTTCAGTAAGTGTGGATTTTGGCTAAAAGAGGTAGGATTCCTTGGACATATTCTGTCAGAGAAGGGAATAGCTGTTGATCCAAGTAAGGTTACTGCGGTCTTGAACTGGAAGACACCAGCTACGGTGACCGAAGTCCGTAGTTTCCTGGGCTTGGCAGGCTATTACCGTCGCTTCATTGAAGGCTTCTCTAAGATAGCCAAGCCACTAACGGAATTGTTGAAAAAGAACCAAAGGTTTATCTGGACAGCAGAGTGCGACAGCAGTTTCTAGGAGTTAAAGACGAGGCTAACCACAGCCCCTGTCTTAGTTCTTCCAGACATTCACAAGAGTTTCGACATATATTGCAACGCATCCAGGCGTGGGATCGGATGCGTGCTAATGCAAGAAGGGAAGGTTGTAGCTTATGCATCCCGACAGCTACGACCTCATGAGGAGAACTATCCCACACATGATTTGGAGCTAGCGGCTGTGGTTCATGCCCTGAAGATTTGGAGGCATTACCTCATTGGACAACGTTGTGAAATATACACCGACCATAAGAGTCTCAAGTATATTTTCACTCAACCTGACCTGAACCTCAGGCAGCGAAGATGGCTTGAACTAGTCAAGGACTATGATGTTGGGATAAACTATCATCCAGGGAAAGCGAATGTGGTCACTGACGCCCTGAGCAGGAAACAAGCTACTGTGAATGCATTAGTTGAGAATATGCATCCGAATTTACAAGAGGAGTTTGTCAGGCTCAATATGGTGCTATGCGGCCCAATGACTCCGAACACGTTGGAAATCACTCCAACCCTCATGAAGGAAATTAAGGAAGCACAGAAGTCAGATGAAGAAATTCGGGAGATCAAGGAGTTAATTCAACAAGGGAAGGCCAAGTCCTTCCGCATGGATGAACAGGGTACCGTGTGGTTCGAAAAACAAATTTGTGTGCCAAGATAGAAAAACTTGAGGCAACAAATACTCAAGGAAGCACACGAGTCCGCATATTTGATCCACCCAGGAGCTACCAAGATGTATTAGGATTTGAGAGAAACCTTTTGGTGGACGGGAATGCGGAAAGATATAGCATACTATGTCGCCTGCTATGACATTTGCAACAAGGTCAAAGCAGAGCATCAAAAACCCGCTGGGCTACTGCAACCTTTACCAGTACCCCAATGGAAGTGGGATGACATATGTATGGATTTTATTGTGGGACTATCCATGTCCACGAGAGGCAATGATGCTATTTGGGTCATTGTAGATATCCTTATGAAAGTGGCGCACTTTATCCCAATAAAGACCACTTTCAACGCGAACCAGTTGGCACAACTTTACATGTCCCGAATAGTCAGTCTGCATGGGGTACCCAAGTCTATCACTTTAGATAGGGGTTCCCTATTTACTTCAGCATTTTGGCTACAGCTACATCAGGCGTTGGGAACCACGCTGAAACATAGCACAGCATATCATCCGCAGACAGATGGACAAACTGAGCGAGTGAACCAAATATTAGAGGATATGCTTCGGTCATATGCCCTCTCCCATGGACCCAAATGGGAGGATAGTCTGCCATATGCTGAATTCTCCTACAACAACAGCTATCAGGCAAGTCTCAAGATGTCGCCTTTTGAGGCATTGTACGGACGGAAGTGCCGCACACCGCTAAACTGGTCCCAAACAGGAGATAGTCGCATTTTTGGCACGGACTTGATGCTCGAGGCTGAGAGGCAAGTTAAGGATATCCAAGAATGACTTCGAACAGCCAAGTCCCGATAGAAGAGCTATTACGACCCAAAGCACCGGGAAGTAACTTTTGAGTCCGGAGACTATGCTTATCTACGGGTAACTCCTATGAAGGGAGTAAAGAGGTTTGGTACTCGAGGAAAATTAGCCCCGAGATACATCGGCCCCTTTCTAGTGATTGCCAGGAAAGGCGGAGTCGCATATCAGTTGGAATTACCACTAGCATTGTCAGACGTTCATGATGTCTTTCACATATCACAGTTAAGGAAATGCATTGCACCCCCAGCCAAGCAAGCGGATATGAGTGAGCTAGAGCTGGCTAAGGATTTGACTTATGAGGAAAAACCGGTCAGGATCTTGGATGAAATGGAAAGAATAACAAGGAGTAAAGTGATAAGATTTTACAAGGTGCTATGGGAGCACCATACTGAAGAAGAGGCTACTTGGGAAAGAGAAGATTTTCTGAGATCCGCTTACCCATATTTGTTCCCTGAGCAACCGAATCTCGAGGACGAGATTCATCCTAAGGGGGGTAGTTTTGTGACACCCTGATTTTGGCAACCTTTTCTTTTCAAACTTTTTCTGGTTTTATTTGGAATTTGATTGGTTTTGAACCTTTTCATTTGGACTTGGACATTTTTGAATTCTTTCCAAGTGATCCAAAGTCTCATCACCTTGCCAAAACTCTGCCAAGTACCTCAAGAACCCAAATCCCAATTCGAATCATTTTCAATAACTCTTTTCTTTTATTTGGGAATTTAGGGCACTACTATGGGGTGTGAAGCAACCTATAGCTATAGTGCTCAGAAAATTCTCAAATAATTCCTAAAAGTCATTTGAACTATATCTTGCTCCAATATCCAAAAATATTCCATAAAATATTTCATATACTTTGCAAAATAATTCCTTTTAGCTCTTGGTCAGTCTGGACCTTTGTGAAGGAAGTGCATGCTAGGAGTGTCCAATTGCTTTCAAATTTTTATAGCATGAGGACACCCCCAAACGACCTTCCTACACCAAGTTTCAACCCCAGGAGATCATTCTAGTGAGCAGCACTTCAACTTTCAGATTCTGGACCAAATTTGCAGGTTACACATGAACTACCCTCATTTCTTGTCCAAACCACTTCAAACTTGACCAGTTTGTAGTTCTTCCAACATAGATAACTCCAGACACCAGCTTTGGCTCAATCTTCACCTCATCTACTCTCCAGAACCTCCCCAAGTCTGCTGTCAGTAACTGTTGGTGACTCTACCTCTCAATTCTGCTTGAACCAAGCCAACCTAAGGGCACAGGTGAAGTGAGGGATCGATGGTCAACACGCCAGACAAGAAATGGCAGGCTTGCATGGCCTCTGGGTGGCCAGCACCGTGGTGAGCACGGCTGCGGCATGCTTGTCGCCGCGCGCTGCGCCGCGCTCGTGTCTGTTGCGTCGCGTCCGTCTGCCCCTCGCCTCAGCTCCGTGTCCGAACGTGCCGACCTCGCCCCTGGTTGACACGCAGTCCCTCCAGAATCCTCAAGCCCGCCGGAGAAGCCCTCGCCGGCCGCCACGCCATCGCCGCACTGTGGCGCCCGTGCGGCCACAGTGAGCCGCGCCGTCATTTTTCCTCCCTGTGCCGTCTCCTCCGCATTCAATGCGCCTGCTAGCTCCCGTCCTCTCACCCGCAAGCGGCCACGCCAGCGTGGCGTACGTCACCGGCGCCATGGCCTGCATCGAGCCGCTTAGGGAGAGATCGCCGCTCGCCCCTCCCGGCTATAAAATAGCCATGCCCCGCCTCGCTCAGCTCTCCACCCCTCTCCTCCTTCCTCAAACTAATAGCCAGCAGGGAAGAACCGAGGCAGAGAGGCCTCTGGCCTCGAACTCCGCCGGAGTTCCGCCGTCGATCCCCTTCCGTCAATAGTCTCTCCACTCCTCCTCTGCCTCAACCAAGCCCTCAGTCGTGATCAGTAGAACCCAGTGGTGCTTCCCGAACCTCCAACTGGTCGAACTGCTGCCGAAATCGTCGACTCCGTCGACCACCGCTGCTGCTGCCCGCCGGAGAAGAAGGGAACTCCGCCGTCCGTCCACCTCCAGCCAAGCTACGGGTACAGGGTGAACCACCGCTCTGCGCCCGATCCAACCCCGCCCTTTCCGAGCCCCTCCGCCGTCGGGATCGCCGGCAACCATCGCCGGTGAGCCACCTCCCCTCTGCTCTCTCTATCCCTCTCTGTTTTAAATCGGGCTAGGCCCACTGTTAGCCACTGACCGAATCGGTAAGTGGTGGTGCGCGGGCAAAATACGTCTTCGACGTGGCCCGTTTCTATTTTTCTATTTTGATTTTATTTAAACAGTTTGACCAGCAGGTTTGACCTTGAATAACTTTTAACAGAAAGGTCCAATTGACCTGATTCTTTTTGCATTGTGTTTGTATTAAACCCCTCTATTTTTCCACCAAGTTTGGTATTTTTTCAATACTCACAGAATTGTTGGTGAATAAAAAGGCTTTATGTGACGTTTTCTTTTGCTATTTAAAAATATTTTCAGAAGGAGAATCTTGTGGATTTGAAGACCAGGAGTTTCTGAACAACCCAAGTGATCAAGGCAAGCCAGGACATCCATATTATGAAGCATTTCATAGTGTTGCATAATTCATATTCATTTCGTGCATATATTTAACCTAGATAATTCATAGTAAATTATTTATGTGTTTAAAGTTGATAACTCAGAATGATATGATCAATAACTATGCTCGCTAAGTGAAACATAGTTGGTTGGTCAAGAGTCACCTGTCCGGGCTTACCCGTGCAGCCACATTTGCCGGTATGGGATGGCCTTGACTTGGTCTGGCTTGGTGCTCTTTCACCGGTACCTCCAAAGAGGGAGGGTTATGCGTGCGTGCTGCCCTGATCAGGTAGACGGCGATAACCCTGTGAGCCCAGTTGAGTTGTTTGCCGGCGTCCCCGTTTGGGACAGTTTAGTTAGGCCACGATGGTGGCAGGTGTCACGGGGTGACACGGGGCCACCCAAGGCTTGACTCCGGGGGAGTGTGATTGCCGGTGGTACGATGAAAGAGTCACGGGTCAGACAGGTTTCGTTGGAGCAATGCTGGTCCACCCGAATGGGATCACGAGGTCAGTGCTCCATAGTGTGGGTAAAGTGCGCAACCTCTGCAGAGTGAAAAATCTATTTGAATAGCCGCGTCCACGGTATTGGACAGCCCGACCAGACCTCTCTAGGTGATCAACCGTAATAACTGTAGTAATGATGGAAGCACTCGTCTTTCGAGCGGAAGTACTCGTTGGTATCGAGTATTCCGAGGGTTGTGAGGCAACCCAGAGATGAGTAAGTTGGTAACAGTAAGTGAATCACTTGAAGTTTAACCTGTTCATTGCCATGCTATTACTTGCTGCATATTTGGTTGTCATGTGCTTGCGAGTACATTCAAAGTACTCACCTGGCGTATCATGCCAGATGCAGGAGAAGACTAAGATGGAGGTCTCGAGGTCCATGTTGCGATGCCTAGGATGTGTCCACAGCAGTGTCCCTGTGGATGGAGTTTCTATCATGTTCCGCTACGCTGTAGTCTTCCGCTGTAGAATTCCGTAGTAGTGCCGAGGCCCTGATGTGTTGGTTAAATAATGTAGATATTGTCGTAGCACTAGATGTGCTTTTGGCCTCGATGATCATGTAATATATGTGAGCTTGTACCGACTATTATCAATAAAAGTTCAGCTATGTTCTGTTCCAAGTTGTTGTGTGTTTCCAGAAGACATGATCTCTGGGTTGGAAACACGGGTAAACCGGTTCTCTGAGCCGGGGTGCCACACCTCATGGGCAAGATGACTAAGTCCCCATTTTCCGGAACAATGGAATGGGAAAGTGACTTGTTGGAAATCATACATACTGATGTGTGCGGTCCGATGAGCATTGACGCGCGTGGTGGATATCGTTACTTTCTCACCTTCACCGATGATTTGAGTAGATATGGGTATATTTACTTAATGAAGCACAAGTCTGAGACGTTTGAAAAGTTCAAGCAATTTCAGAGTGAAGTTGAGAATCATCGTAACAAGAAGATCAAGTTCCTACGATCTGATCGAGGGGGAGAGTATCTGAGTTATGAGTTTGGCAATCACTTAAAACAATGTGGAATTGTTTCACAGTTGACACCACTTGGGACACCATAGCGTAATGGTGTGTCCGAACGTCGTAATCGTACCTTATTGGATATGGTGCGTTCTATGATGTCTCTTGCCGATCTGCCACTATCATTTTGGGGTTATGCGTTAGAGACAGCTACATTCACTTTAAATAGGGCACCATCTAAGTCCGTGCAGACGACACCGTATGAACTGTGGTTTGTCAAGAAACCTAAGCTGTCGTTTCTTAAGGTTTGGGGTTGCGATGCTTATGTCAAAAGGCTTCAGCCGAAAAAGCTCGAACCCAAAGCGGACAAATGCGTCTTCATAGGATACCCAAAAAGAAACGGTTGGGTATACCTTCTATCTCAGATCCGAAGGCAAAGTGTTTGTCGCTAAGAACGGGTCCTTTCTCGAGAAAGAGTTTCTCTCGAAAGAATTGAGTGGGAGGAAGATAGAACTTGTTGAGGTTGTTGAACCTTTACTTCAACCAGAGAGTAGCGCAGCACAGAAAGATGTTTATGTGGCACCTACGTCAGTTGATGAGGAAGCTAATGATGATGATCATGAAGCTTCGGATCAAGTTACTATCGAACCTCGTAGGTCGACAAGGGTACGTACAGCTCCTGAGTGGTACGGTAACCCTGTCTTAGAGGTCATGTTGTTGGACAACAGTGAACCTACGAGCTATGGAGAAGCGATGGTGGGCCCGGATTCCAACAAATGGTTAGAGGCCATGAAATCCGAGATGGGATCCATGTATGAAAACAAAGTATAGACTTTGAAAGTATTACCTGAAGGGCGAAAGGCCATTCAGAATAAATGGATCTTCAAGAAGAAGACGGACGCGGACGGTAATGTCACCGTCTATAAAGCTCGACTTGTGGCAAAGGGTTTTTCACATGTTCAAGGAGTTGGCTATGATGAGACTTTCTCACCCGTAGCGATGCTTAAGTCTGTCAGAATCATGTTGGCAATAGCTGCATTTTTTGATTATGAAATCTGGCAGATGGATGTCAAAACAGCGTTCCTTAATGGTTTCCTTAAGGAAGAGTTGTATATGATGCAACCAGAAGGTTTTGTCGATCCACGGAATGCTGACAAAGTGTGCAAACTCCAACGATCCATTTATGGACTGGTGCAAGCATCTCGGAGTTGGAATCTTCGCTTTGATGAGGTGATCAAAGCGTTTGGGTTTATACAAGTTTTCGGAGAATCTTGTATTTACAAGAAACTGAGTGGGAGCTCTATAGCGTTTCTAATATTATATGTGGATGACATATTGCTGATTGGAAACAATATAGAACTTTTGGAAAACGTGAAGGAATATTTGAACAAGAGTTTTTCAATGAAGGACCTAGGAGAAGCTGCTTTCATATTAGGCATCAAAATCTATAGAGATAGATCCAGACGCTTAATAGGACTTTCACAAAGCACATACCTTGATAAGATTTTGAAAAAGTTCAAAATGGGTCAGTCCAAGAAGGGGTTCTTGCCTGTTTTGCAAGGTGTGAAGTTGAGTCAGACTCAATGCCCAGCGACTACAGAGGATAGAGAAAATATGAGTGTCATCCCCTATGCTTCTGTCATAGGCTCTATCATGTATGCGATGTTGTGCACAAGATCGGATGTCAGCCTTGCCATAAGTATGGCCGGAAGGTTTCAAAGTAATCCAAGAATGGATCACTGGACAGCGGTGAGGAATATCCTTAAGTACCTGAAAAGGACTAAGGAAATGTTTCTCGTTTATGGAGGTGATCAAGAGCTCGTCGTAAAGGGTTATGTCAATGCAAGCTTTGGCACTGATCCGGATGACTCTAAGTCTCAAACCTAATACGTATATATTCTAAATGGGGGAGCGGTAAGCTGGTGCAGTTCCAAGCAAAGCATGGTAGCTGATTCTACATGCGAAGCAGAGTACATAGCTGCCTCGGAGGCAACAAAGGAAGGTGTCTGGATGAAGTAGTTCATGATAGATCTTGAAGTTGTGCCCAGTGTACTAAACCCAATGGCTCTATTCTGTGACAACACTGGTGCCATTGCTCTAGCCAAGGAACCAAGGTTTCACAAGAGAACCAGACACATAAAGCGACGCTTCAACTCCATCCGTGATGCAGTCAAGAAGGAGGACATAAACATTTGCAAAGTATATACGGATCTGAATGTTGCAGATCCGTTGACTAAACCTCTTCCACGGGCAAAACATGATCAACACCAGAACTCTATGAGTGTTAGATTTATTACCATGTAATACTAGATTATTGACTCTAGCGCAAGTGGGAGACTGTTGGAAATATGCCCTAGAGGCAATAATAAAGTGGTTATTATTATATTTCCTTGTTCATGATAATCGTTTATTATCCATGCTATAATTGTATTGACCGGAAACTCAAATGCATGTGTGGATACATAGACAACAACATGTCCCTAGTGAGCCTCTACCGGACTAGCTCGTTGATCAAAGATGGCTGTGGTTTCCAGGCCATAGACATGAGTTGTCATTTGTTAACGGGATCACATCATTAGGAGAATGATGTGATGGACAAGATTCAAACTATGAACGTAGCATATGACCGTATCAAGTTTATTGCTATCGTTTTCTGCATGTCAAGTATATGTTCCTATGACCATGAGATCATGCAACTCACTGACACCGGAGGAGTACCTTGTGTGTACCAAACATCGCAACGTAACTGGGTGACTATAAAGGTGATCTACAGGTATCTCCGAGGGTGTCTGTTGAGTTGGCATGGATCAAGATTGGGATTTGTCACTCCGTATGACGGAGAGGTATCTCAGGGCCTACTCGGTAATACAGCATCACAATAGGCTTTAAAGCAATGTGACTAATGAGTTAGTCACGGGATCTTGTGTTACGGAACGAGTAAAGAGACTTGCCGGTAACGAGATTGAACTAGGTATGGAGATACCGACGATCGAATCTCGGGCAAGTAACATACTGATGGACAAAGGGAACTGCATACGGGATTATCTGAATCCTTGACATCGAGGTTCGACCGATAAAGATCTTCGTAGAATATGTAGGAACCAATATGGACATCTAGGTCCCGCTATTGGTTATTGACCGTGGAGGTGTCTTGGTCATGTCTACATAGTTCTCGAACCCGCAGGGTCTACACACTTAACGTTTGGTGATGATATAAGTATAGTTGAGTTGTTATGGTGGTAACCGAAGGTTGTTCGGAGTCCCGGATGAGATCCTGGACGTGACGAGGAACTCCGGAATAGCCCGGAGGTGAAGATTGATATATAGGACGAAGGGTATTGGAGTCCAGAAGTGCTCTGGGGGTACCGGGTTATGGCCAGGAGGACCGAAAGGGGTTTCGGGGGCCCCGGCAAGTGTTGGGGGGCCTCATGGGCCAAGGGAAGGGAGCACACCAGCCCACTAAGGGGCTTTGCGCCCCTCTCACCCCATCCCACGATCAGCAGAGGAGGTGGGGCGCCCCCTAGGGCTGCCTCCAACTGGCTTGGGGGCCAAGGCTCCTAGGGGGAGGTGCCCAAAACCCATCTAGGGTTGCCCCTTGTGGCCGCCGGCCCCCCCTAGGGCGCCCCCTCCTCCCCATCCCCCCTATATATAGAGGGGTAGAGGGAGGGCAGCCGCACCCATCTATGCCACGGCGCTCCCCTCCCCTCCCTCTCCCTCGTATTTCCTCTCTCTCTCTCTCTCGGTACGCTTAGGGAAGCTCTACCGAGATTGCTCCACCACCACCGACACCACGCCGTCGTGCTGCCAGGAACTCGAGCTACTACTTCATCCTTGCTCGCTGGATCGAGGAGGTGAAGGCGTCATCAAGCCGTACGTGTGTTGAACGCGGAGGTGCCGTCCGTTCGGCGCTTGGATCGGGAGTTCGTGGGACGGATCGTGATTGGATCACGAAGACGTTCGACTACATCAACCGTGTTTCTTAATGCTTCCGCTTAGCGATCTACAAGGGCATGTAGATCCAATCTCTCCTCTAGTAGATGTTCATCTCCTAGATTGATCTTGGTGAGCGTAGGAAATTTTTTGTTTCCCATGCAACGTTCCCAACAGTTTTTATTTTCATTCTTTTTGGGGCAATACCCATTCCCTTAATTCATTCTTCCTTATGGTTTTTTTGTTTTTGGTTTTAATATTAGGATAGTTTGTGCAATTATCATTGTTGGATGATAATTCTGGTCACCTAACAGGCTAACACATAGTTGCCCCCTTTTAAGTTTCACAGTGTTTTAGAAAAAATATTACCAAGTACAGTGCTGAATCAATATCACTAGAACTACCAACACATGTGTTTTTACAATGTGATGTATTTATTATGAAGTATATAAATGGTTAATATATTGCATTGTAAAGTTGATCAAACTTAAAACAACCTAAAACAGTTTGACTTAATGCAAGATTAAGTGGGAATTTATTATAGATGAAGTGAGGGAATATGTTTTCCCTCAACGAATCTTTGGCAAATAGATGTCATTAATGTTCTACCCTAAATGAATCTTCTAAATTAATGACTAGCTTAATTGTTGAAAGTAAACGTGATGTGGAAAATTATGTTTCGGTTGCAGCTTTCCGAAGGTGGTAATCGACGGGCCATATAGTGCGCCGACGCAGGACTACAAGAAGTATGACACCGTCCTACTAGTGGGGACCGGCGTTGGTGCCGCACCCATGATCTCCCTCGTCAAGTGCTACTTGTTGAGCTTGTGTTGATTTTTCCCTTGAAGAGGAAAGGGTGATGCAGCAAAGTAGAGATAAGTATTTCCCTCAGTTAAGAACTAAGGTATCAATCCAGTAGGAGGCACAAGCAAGTCTCCAATCTATGCACCTGCACAAACTAACAAACACTTGCGCACAACGCGAAAAAGGGGTTGTCAATCCCTTCACGATCACAAACAAGAGTGAGATCTAAATAGAGAAAGGTATAAAAGATAAATAAAAAGGCAAACTAAAATAAATCTAAATAAATTGCAGCAAGGTATTTTTGGGTTTTTTGTTTATAGATCTGAAAATATATGATGAAAAATAGACCCGGTGGCCATAGGTTTCACTAGAGACTTCTCTCTTGAAGATAGCATACGGTGGGTGAACAAATTACTGTTGAGCAATTGATAGAAAAGCGCAAAGTTATGACGATATCTAAGGCAATGATCATGAATATAGGCATCACGTCCGTGACAAGTAGATCGACTCCTGCCTGCATCTACTAGTATTACTCCACACATCGATCGCTATCCAACATGCATCTAGAGTATTAAGTTCATAAGAACGGAGTAACGCCTTAAGTAAGATGACATGACGTAGAGGGATAAACTCAAGCAATATGATGAAAACCCCATCTTTTTATCTTTGATGGCAACAATACAATACGTGCTTCGCTACCCCTACTATGCCACTGGGTGAGGACACCGCAAGATTGAACCCAAAACTAAGCACCTCTCCCATTGCAAGAAAAAACAATCTAGTTGACCAAATCAAACCGATAGTTCGAAGAGAAATACAAAGATATCTTAATCATGTATAAAAGAGTTCAGAGAAGACTCAAATAATATTCATAGATAATCTGATCATGAATCCACAATTCATCGATCTCAACAAACACACCGCAAAAAAGTATTACATCGAATAGATCTCCAAGAACATTGAGGAGAACATTGTATTGAAGATCAAAAAGAGAGAAGAAGCCATCTAGCTACTAGCTATGGACCCGTAGGTCTGTGGTAAACTACTCACGCATCATCGGAAGGGCAGCAAGGTTGATGTAGAGGCCCTTTGTGATCGAATCCCCCTCCGGCAGATCGCCGGAAAAGGCCCCAAGATGGGATCTCATGGGAACAGAGACTTGCGGCGGCAGAAAAGTATTTTGGTGGACGCTTCTGGTGGTTTGGGAATATTTGGGAATTTATAGAGCAAGAATTAGGGTTAGGAGACCCCCGAGAGGCCCACAAGCCCTCAGGGCGCCACCCCCCCCCCCCCCCCCCGGCGCGCCTGGCAGGTTTGTGGCCTCCTCAGCCATCTTCTGTCTTCCTCTCCAAACTCCGTGGATGTCTTCTGGTCCAAAAAAAATCATCGTAAAGTTTTATTCCGTTTGGACTCCGTTTGATATTCCTTTTCTGTAAAACTCAAAAACAAGGAAAAAATAGAAACTGGCACTGGGCTCTGAGTTAATAAGTTAGTCCCAAAAATAATATAAAATAGCATATTAATGCATATAAAAAATCCAAAACAGATAATATAATAGCATGGAACAATCAAAAATTATAGATACGTTGTAGACGTATCATCAAGGACATCGTCAACAACATGAAGCAACCCAACTACAGGGATGGCGAATCTAGCACCCCTCAAACTTGTCGTGCCTACTTCTACTGGATCACCCGGGAGCAAGGCTCCTTTGAGTGGTTTCATGGATTCATGGACGAGATGGTGGAGACAGGGAATGAGGGTGTCATCGAGCTCCATAACTACCGCAACAGCGTCTACGAGGAGGGCGACACCCGGTCGGCGCTCATCTCCTTGCTCCAGTCCCTTAACCACGCCAAGCACGGCGTCGATGTGGTCTCCGGTGCTCGTGTCAAGACCCACTTCGGCCAACCAAACTGGCGGGATGTCTATGAGCGCATCGCCCTCAGGCACCGTGAACAATGCGTTGGTCAGTATCAAAACTAAATACATACTTTGTGTGCATTGAACACCAAGAGTGATCAATAAACATCATTTTTCCCGCACATTAGCAAATATCGTTACATTTAGGAGTTAACGCTAACTCCGGTTCTTGGATCTCACAGGAGTATTCTACTATGGCACGCCGGTGCTGACAAAAGAGCTGAGCGAGCTTGCCCATAATTTCTCGAGAAAGACAAGCACAAAGTTTGAGTTTTATAAAGCGAACTTCTAGTTTTGCAGATAACTCAGCCACAAGAAGTTTCTCCTTTTTGTGTGGGAAAGTGGAAGCATGTTATTTTTATACTTCGCCATCCAATAATGTATGATGTATTTCAATTCAATTAAGACAAGATTTTTGTGATGTATTAAAAATATTGGAATGTTAAACAAACTTATTTATTTAAATAAATATGATCGTTTTTCCTCCTTTTGGCTAGATTTTTCAAAGGAATGAAAATTTTATGGGTTTTTAGATTTCTCCTAGCCTTATTTAGAATTTAAATTTACGAGTTGACTGACATAACTATCCAGAAACTTCAGTTATGATTTTGTTTTGGCATTTTATTTGGTGTACTTGTAATTTTGGTATCTTATTCTATTATTTTCAAGGTTGGGAAATTTGCACTAGAAAACCATCATTAGCCAAATATATACTTTGCTAATGATTTTTTAACATGGATTTTTTCATATAGAACTTTATTGCATTTTTAGCTACTTATTAAATTTTTATTTTTTTAGAGGAACGCACGGCCACATTATTGGTATGCAATTGGTCTGCTGTAACGTTCGAATGTAATCGGATCAGCCTGAAATGTACCACTTTATACTGGCCAGGCCCAGGCCCAGCCCCAGCACCAGCCGCCCGCGGCCACGCTTTTCTCAGGAAACGTCGCCGCCAGACGCCAGATCACTTCGCCTCGCTCTCCCTCCCGCCGGCGCGCCGCTCTGACCGAAAAACACGCTCGCGGCTACGAGCTGGCACTGGCATCATCACCGACGCCACCTCCAGGTTCGAAGCGCCCTTTACCGGCCAGGGCGATAAAGACCTAAATCTCGCTATAGTTCAGCACTCACTAGAGTTGCTACGCTATTGCTATTCACTTTGGTTAACACTGGAATAAAGCAAAGGATTTGTCTAGAACTCAGTCGACTTACACTTCGCATGATGTCATCGTATAAAAATCGATTGCATGTGACTCCGTTCGTTGTTCTGTGTTCGCTACAGACCACATGGGCTTTTGTTTAGCTGGAGACCACATGGGCTTTTGTTCGGTTGTGTTGTACTCATCCATCGCTGTGTGTTGTTTTTTTTCTTTTTTATTTTGCCACCTAATACATGTATTGCTACACAGTGTAATGGAGCTCCGATTTTGTCGCTAGCTTCGCTCATGTTCCGTTCCTTGCCTTCGTGTCATCTTGTTACACCTTTTCTTTTATTATTTAAAAAAATCATTTTATATTTAAAAAAGGAAAGATTTTTTAATCTAAAAAGGAAATAAAAAACAAAAATAAAGAAGAAGACAATTAATTTAGTTGGGTGCAACCAAAGGATATACAACTATGTGCGGTCAACTAGCGTGCAAATGGATATCAATATTATTTTGGAAGGGAAAAGATAAGTTACCCAGTTGTTGTTGCATTAGGCGTCATGCAACAGTTGTAGTTGCATGTCTATCGGTGGACATGCAATTGGCTGACAACCCCCCTACCAACCCAGTTGCAGCCGCGTTGTACATCATGCAGTTGCAGTCGGCTTTCAACACTTGCAATTGCAACTCTATTGATGGACATGCAACTGACTGGCAACCCCTATCAACCCACTTGAAGTCGGGTTGGACATGCAACTAGCTGGCGAAGCCCCATACCAGCACAGTTGCAGCCACGTTGGGGGCTATGTAGTTACAGTCAGGTTGCAACACTTGCAGTTGCATGTCTAGCGAAGGACATGCAACTAGCCGACAACTCCATAAAAGCACAGTTGCATCCGCGTTGGGCGCCATGCAGTTGCAGCCGGGTTGCAACACTTGCAGTTGCATGTCTAGCAAAGGGCATGCAACTAGCCGACAACACCATAAAAGCACAGTTGCATCTGCGTTGGGGGCCATGCAGTTACAGCCGGGTTGCAACACTTGCAGTTGCATGTCTACCAGTGGACATGCAACTAGCCTACAAGCCCCTACAAGCCCAATTGCAGCCGCGTTGGGGGCATGCAGTTGCAGCCGGGTTGTAACACTTGCAGTTATATGTCTAGTGGTGGACATCAAACTAGCCGACAACCCCCTACAAACCCAGTTGCATTCACGTTGGGGGCCATGCAGTTGCAGTTGGGTTTTAACACTTGCAGTTGCATGTCCAGTGATGGACATCAAACTAGCCGACAATCCCCTACAAGTCCAGTTGCAATCGCATTGGGGACCATCCAGATGAAAAAAATAGGCAACAATGTACTAGGCCATCAACAGAACACACATGTCAACCACACACAAAACTTGATGTCCAAAATCCATAGCTACCAAAACGAATGAGATCTAACTAATTCTCTATTGGTAGAGAAAATGACAAATAAAAAATAGGCCAAGAAAAAAATAAGAAAACTATCCGAAAGAAGAAAACAAAAAAAAAATTGAAGAAAAGAAAAAAGAAAAACAATAAATGAAATGAAAATAAAAAGAGAAAGAAAAAAATAAAAATAAGGGAAAACAAACACCTGATGACTCAAAATCCCCCATAAAAAACAGGATAGATGGGACAAAAAGGCTGCACTGCAAAAATAACCGGGATGCAACATAAGAAGCCTACAACCCTACCCCACCCATGTTAAAAATGAGAGAAGACAGCTTGTGATGTGCACCGCTCGCGTGACGCAACTAAGTGTCACGTGAACAAATCCATGAATCGCAACGTGTTTTTGTCAGACGATGAAGGACCTGAATGGGACATAATTATTTTCAGAAAACTAGAATAGTATGCAACAGAAAAAATAAAAAATAAAATAAAGAAACAAGGAAAAAATATTACGAGAAAAGATGAAGAAAAAAATATAAAAGAAAAAGGGACAAACATATGAATTGGGGAAAATGCAACATAAAAATGCAAAATAACTAGGCAAAAAAAACTAACAAAAAATGGAGACAAATACAAATAATAAAATAAATAAATTGGATTGCTTGGTTTCGAAACATATGGAGATGTAGCCATGTGAAGGAGACACACTGGATTGGGGATGTGGCCAGATGCCAAGCCCACCACGCATACCTGCACCCTCCACAAGAAAAGAAAGAAAGAAGAAACGCTAAAAGAGGCCGGCTGTATCCCTACAGGGACTATATTTGACAAGAAACAAACATCATGCAACGTTTTTGAAGCACCTGGTGATCTAACGATAGGGGAGGGTCGACTGAGACTTTGTAAAAAATCAGTCGACTGAATTTTAGCACAACCGTTAAGGAAATTGATATTTAGACGCCACTTCAATCAGAACCCTGAGACGAATCGTGTGAAGTCCCATTGTTGATTAGTACACTAGCTAGCTAGTGTCAATTCTGCTTTCCTGTATGATCTCCTACTCTAATCTCCAGAGTAAAATGCATAAAACCACCACTCTCGCGTCATAGCTCTCGAAAAAATCACCACTTTACAAAACGTGACACTTCGCACCGAACCGAAGAATTGACAGTGGCAAAAAACACTGATCCAAAATGTTAAGCATTTTGCTGACGTCACTAATCGGTCGGGCCCGTCCGCCACGATGAGTTGGAAAAAAGCCTGCCATGTAGGCACCTGGATTTGTCTTCTTCTTCTTCCATCTCTTTTCTCTCTTTGGCATTATGACAAACACCTCGCGTGCGGCGACTTCGAGTTCCTGCTCGTCGGGTGCTCGGCCATCTCCACCAAGATGCCCGCCCACCAGCTCTTCTTCAGCTGCTTGATCTTAGAATTGTTTGGATGACGCTAGCTAGAACGTTGAGCGCATTATCACGGTGTTAGGATAATAAAGATGTAGACGGTGAACTATGGAGGCTCATTATTTCTTAAAAAAAATCATGGGATAGAGGCTCCAAAGCTACTCGCCGCGGCCCCGGATCCAGGATCTTGGCACCTAGCAGCGCCACCAGATACTTGGAACATGACAGCCTCCTTCCCTGCCCACCGCTGCAATTCCCGCTGCTGCCCTACGGCCTCTTCATTAGGGGTGCAGAACGGCGTCCGGCGAAGTCCCGCAAAAGCGCCAGCTAGTACAAATTACTCTAAAGCACTCTAATCTAGCTAAAACAGTTTGTATCTCGTTTTGAACTGGAAGCGGGCGGATCGGCGCCGCCCTGCATCCCTACTCTTCATCCCACAGACCACACCTCGAGCTCTCCTGGCTCATAGTATAAGCTCCAGGGCAGGCGGCGAAATCATCTAGGCTGCGAAGGAGGCAGGCTCGATGGAGGGGAGACGGGTGTCGGCGGTTACAGACGCGATGGAACAGAAACAAGAGTTTTTTTTTGAGTTAGAAACCAGAGTTTTGAGGAGAACGTAGTAATTAGTTTTTCGGACGTGTTTGGTTCAACTCTGGTAACGTAAACTTAATTGGTATTGGATGACAGGAGGTACCAGTGCTGGAATGGGAAAATCTCAGTTTTGTTTGGTTCGACTGTGTAATAGAAAGAAATCCCTTAACAATGTTGATTAAGCCAGTTGAACAATGGTATCAGCTTATAAATGTCCACAAAAAAGCTTAAAATGACAGTTTTGATACACAAGCAAATCAGCTCAAAATTTCACAGAACCACTGGAAAATGCTTTAAAAAAATTGATGCACAAGTAAAACCACAATTATTTTCACATGCGCACTTACAAATTCATCAAACCAGCACATAATTTAAAAATAATTTTTAGGGAAGTCCTGATCCAAGGATAGGAAGAGGCCCTAGTCGTCAGGCTCCGGTCCTAGATGAGCTCCCGGCCGGGTCATCGGGCGGACTGGAGTAGTATGTCGTCAGGCGGACCTTTCCGAGCTCGAGGTCGTCGGCTGGCACATGATCTTGGATGAGCGGCACAGGATCTTGGACGAGCGGCATGGGATCTTGGGGTGGGCGTTGGATGGATGCGGGTGGGGATGGATGCGGCTAGCGGCGGCAATGGATGCAGCCGGCGGCGGACGATGGAGTAATACAATATTAACATTTTCTTAAATATGTCACATCAACCCACTGCATTCACCATCTTTCGTGTTTTTTATTTGGAACATGAGATTAGCACACCAGGCAGCTGCCCAGGCATCCCATTTCGGATGCCTGGACCAGGCTAGTTTGGTTTTCAGGCTTTGAGCCAGGCTAATGACATCGTAGGGTTCGTCAGGCCAAGCTGGGCGTGGAACCGTTGAGAATATGAACTAAACATACTACAGGCACGTCTCAGGCAATCGTCAGGCCAGTCAAATTTGATCCAGGGCAGTAACCAAACACACCCATAGACGTCGCTCCTAGCCAGTCCACCCGCTTCCACCCGCTTCCCGTTAGGGGTTAGGAGTAAGGGCGGACCTACTTGAGGCGATTCCAGCCGGTTTTCTCTGTCTTTTTCTTTTTAAGTTTTCTTTTGTTTCTTTTTTTTTCTTCTCCTATTTTTTCATTCTTTTTGCATTTGTTTGTCCTATTTTTCTTTGGTTTATTTTGTTTCTTTTTTGGTTTTCTTTGTTTTTTTTGGTTTTTATTTTACATTTTTTTGTATATGTCAAAAACATTCTTCTAATACACGTTTAACATTTTTACATTACAAA
This sequence comes from Thinopyrum elongatum, assembly GCA_011799875.1. Lineage (NCBI taxonomy): Eukaryota > Viridiplantae > Streptophyta > Magnoliopsida > Poales > Poaceae > Thinopyrum > Thinopyrum elongatum. The sequence goes on from CM022297.1 coordinate 465,748,808, forward strand.
TTTAATATATTTTAATACATGGTATTTTTTATACATATTTTAACATTTTTTAAATACTTGATTAACATTTTTCAGATACAAGATTAACATTTTTTACTACATGGTCAATATTTTTTCTGTACACACTTTTAAACTTTTTCAAATGCTTGATTAACATTTTTCAAATACAATATTAACATTTTCTTATACATGATCAACATTTTTTCTTTGCACATTAACATTTTTTAATTCTTGTTCAATTTTTTTTAAATGCTTTGATTAACATTTATATAAATGATAAAAATCATCATTTTAAATACATGGTCAATTTTTTATTACATCATCTTAACATTTTTTAAATGCTTGATTAACATTTTTCAAATCTTGTCCAATTTTTTTTAATGCTTATTAACTTTTTTATGTACAGGATAAAAAGAATTCATCCATTGTTTATACACATGGTCACATTATTTTCTATACACATTTAACATTTCCAAATGCTTGATTAACATTTTTCATACACTTGTTCAACATTTTCTTCCAAATGCTTGATTAACATTTTTTAATACATGATCAAATTGTTTCATACACATTTTTTTAATGCATTTTTCGTATACATGATAAACATTTTTTCTATACAAGTTTAACATTTTTCAAATAAGGCCAATATTTTTCAAATGTTTTATGTAGAGATATTTTTGTAATGCATTTACTTAGAATATTTCGGACGTAGAAACAAAAGTACAAAAAGGAAAGCAAAAAAGAAAAAAAGTGAAGAAAAACAAAATAAAAAATGAGCTTGATGTTCCCGTGCAGCTGGGCCGGTCCAACTCGCACCACCCTTCAGTGAGGGTTACTCCTCGAGTGCAAAGGCAGAAGGGAGCTTGACTGCAAGACTCACCCGTCGAGCAGACCCTCTCGCGTTCATATAGGGGCGCCCAAGACGCACACCCCCTGTACACTAGGTCTAGTAGCAGGCCGGCCCATATTTTTTCTGTTTGATTATTTTGCCGTGTTTTCCACCTAGGTTTTCTAAGTTTTCTTTTTTATCTCTATTTTTTATTTTTCCTTTTGATTTTTAATTTTTTCATTGCATGAACTATTTTAAATATCAATGATTTTTTTTCAAAATTGATGAACATTTTCCAAATTTGATGAAATTTTCTTCAAAATTGATGAACTTTTTTTAAAAAAAATCATGAACTTTTTTTCAAAATCGATGAACTTTTTTCAAATCCTTGAACTTTTTTTATCCAAAAAACGTGAAAATTTGGAAGGTGTTGTATTAGAGGAATTTTGTGGGTGTCAATTGGACTGCCCTGACTTAAAATCCTGGCTATGCCACTGCCATCAAGTTGATGCATTGTGGGCATCATGAAGTACCCAAATGGTCCAGATAATGGCAGAATTGGACCACAAAATAACTCTTGAATGCGCTCAAGAAAATTGAGGGACTCGATTTTAATTATAAGGTAAGAGGGCTTTATATTTTATTTTACTGCACACGTTGCGTACACAAAACTTTATTAATGGAGAAATTTTGTAACTAGAGGGTTGTGACCAATAGAATTGTCAATATTTTTTTCTTATTGTACTCCGGAATGATTAAGGCAATCATGCAAATTCTTTAATTTGTGAAGATATATCTGGTGGACTTGATGTATGGCCCAGCCAAATGTTTAGGAGTATGGTATTTATCTGTACATTGGTTTATGCATCCGTACCTTTGATATATTTCAGAGTTGTCATCATGATCATTTTTCTTGAAATGACCTATGCACCATGATATCCAATGGTTTTCTACTTGTTATTTTTCTTTCCAACTTAAAATAATTGTGCTTTTCCTTGCGAGTTGCGACCACCAAGTTTCAGTACACTGAGCATTTGCATGCGCCTTATATAGTGGCATTGTTGGGAAAGCCTGGTGTCCTTCATGAGAAGTTCATCATGCTTTTCTGCCTGAAATAAAGTTTATGTATGTTCATAATACTTTGTGTATTTTTATTGAGGGCATTGCAATTGAAATACTCTAATCAAGGGGTAGTAAATATATGAAGTTTTAGTTTTCAATAAGTTCATCGTTGCTGTAGAATCAAAGCTTTGAGTTGACCTTACCGACGGAAGAATTGCATGTTGCTACGGACTTGAAATTCTGGGAACGAACGTGGTCTCGTTTTCTTTGAGCTTTCAGCAGCATAATCCAACTCCAACCGGCGGACTCATTCCGTCCGCGCGTGTTCTTTTGGGTCTAAGCGGACAAAAACGTCGCCCCAACGCGCAGACTCATTCTCATTTTTTATCTCAAATTTGGGTTCATGGCGGACACAGAGCAACGCTTTCTGTGTCCTCTATGTCTGCCTCTGTCGGCTGCATGCAAGGTATGGCCTACCTGTCACGGGCTCACTTCTCTGTCCTACTTTTCTCTCTACTGGCCCACCACCCACGCACCACATCTCGTCCCGCGCCGCGCTCCTCCTCGCCAGCGCCCGGAGCTACTCCCCGCCCGGCGCCCGTCCCCCGTCCCCTGCCGGAGCTACTCCTGCCCGGGCCTTGCGTGCATGCGAGCTAGCTAGCTGGCCTAGCAGCTAGCCGCGCGCCTCCGCGCACCGCTGCATGCGTGCATGCGAGCTAGCTAGCTGGCCGCGTGCGAGCTAGCTAGCAGCAGCCTGCCGCGACACGCAGCCGCGCTCGCCCTGCACCGCCGCACGCGCCCCGCTGCGCTCGCCCCACCACGCTCGCGCCGCGTGGTGGCCGTGGTGCAGCTCCGGGACCCCCCGCACACATCCAGGCCGCGGGTGCTAAGCTTCATGGACGGCGTTCTGTGCTGCTGCCTATCGCGCGCGCGTGCTAGCTAGCTAGTTCGCCGCTAGCCGAGCACGCGACGCGGGGAGGCGAGCTCGCGGGCGAGCGCGACGCGGGCGCGGCAGGACGCGGAAGCGGGCGCGAGCGGCGGACGTGGGTGAGGCAGGATGCGGGCGTGGTGGCGGCAGGACGCGGGCGAGGCGGCGGGCGCGGCGTGGTAGCAGGTGAGCGTGGCGGCGGACGCGAGCGCGGCAGGATGCGGGCGCGGCGGGACGCGGGCGTGGCGGCTAGCACGGCAGGAGCACAAGCGCGACGGCAGGCACGTCAGGAGCATGGCAGGCGCGACGGCCCGTCAGGTGTTTGATGAAATGTCGGGACGTACATGTCCAAAATGCGTCTGTACTCGTTGGCCACATCGGCTGATTCAAATACAAAAGCGAACACGGATGTCCGCTTGACCGTCCCAAACGAACAAAAAGCGGACAAAATCCGCGTCCGCGTGAGTCCCCCGGTTGGAGTTGCTCTAACCGTTCTCTTTTGGTCTGCAAGAGAGATCCATCCACACGACGAACAGTGTACCTTTTGTGGTTTTTGAAACATTATTTGCTCATCTACAGTTTTATGGTCCCCAAAGCTGAATCACGGGGAGGGGCGACGATCGATCATGGTGTCACGGGCTCACTGCACGGAAATGGACCCACCAAGCTAAAGCCTGAAACAAGATAAGGTGGCAGCGAGACGCCATGAATTTGCTCCGGTCTGGTCTACTCGCTGTCTCACTCCGGCTCTGGCCGTGTAAACTGGACCAAGATCGATGGGCGACGTTCGAGTCGTGTCTCGGCGCATGGTACAGCCGGAACCGACGACCTCGCCGTCGGCGGAGGCCGTCCACCTGACGCCGTGGGATCTCCGGAGCATCGCCGTGGAGTACATCCAGAAGGGCATCCTCCTGCCCAAGCCTCCCGCCACCGGCGGACAGGGACGCCACGACGTCGACGTCGAACGTCTCGCTTCTTCCTTCGCGCGCGCCCTGGGCCGCTTCTACCCCTATGCCGGGCGCCTCGCTGTAGCGCCGGCTAGAGAGGACAGGGCGTCGCCTGAGAGCCTAGCCATTTCGCTCAGTTGCAGCAGCGAGGGCGCCGAGTTCGTCCACGCCGTGGCGCCCGGCGTCGCCGTTGCAGACGTCACCGCCTCGCTCCTCATTCCGCGGGTGGTCTGGTCCTTCTTCCCGCTCAACGGGCTGCTCGGCGCGGACGCCATCGCCGACTCGCGCCCGGTCCTCGCCGCGCAGGTCACCGAGCTCGCCGACGGCGTCTTCATCGATGAACCACAGCGTCGCCGACGGGACGACCTTCTGGCAGTTTTTCAACACCTGGTCCGAGCTAACCCGCCTCGGCCTGGGTGCCGGTGACGCCGCCGCTGGCAACGATGCTATGATGTCCACGCCGTTGCCCGTGTTCGACAAGTGGTTCCTCGACGGCTGCACCATCCCCATCCCTCTACCCTTCGGCAAGCTGGAGGACATCGTCGGCCGGCGTCTGGATCTGTTCCCGCCGGTGCAGGAATGTTTCCTCCATTTTTCGGTGGCGACCTTGAAGAAGCTCAAGGCAAAGGCGAACGGCGAGATCTCCAGCACCACCACCATCTCCTCGCTGCAGGCCCTGCTCGCGCACCTGTGCCGCGCCGTGTGCCGCGCCCGGCGGCTCGCGCCGGACCAGGAGACGGCGTACATCGTCTTCGTCGGATGCCGGGGCCGCGTTGGCGGCATACCAGCATCCTACGCGGGCAACGCGCTGGCGCACGTCGCCGCGAAATCCTCCGCCGGCGAGATCATGGGCAACGGCCTGGGCTGGGCGGCATGGCAGCTGAACCGGGCCGTGGCGTCATTTGACGAGGCCAGCGCGAGGGACAAGCTCGCGTCATGGCCCCAGGACCCCAGCTTCGCGCACCTGCCCGAGCTCGTGGCTTCCGCTCCGACGGCGCTGTTGACGGGGAGCTCGCCGCGGTTCGACGTGTACGGAAACGACTTCGGGTGGGGCGCGCCGCTGGCCGTCCGGAGCGGCGCGGGGAACAAGGTGGACGGGAAGGCGACGGTGTACGAGGGCCGAGGACGCAGAGGGAGCATGGCGCTGGAGGTGTGCCTCGCTCCCGAGGCGCTCGCCAGGCTCGTCGCGGACGAGGAGTTCATGGCCGCAGCGGGGGTACCCAGTGCCGATGAATAATAATCGTGTCTCTTGCAGCAAATTTTCCGCAGTGGCCGCCTTCATCCAGCTTGTTTGTCTCTCCTCTTCCAGAAATACACTCCTTGTTGCGGTGTTCGATATGAAATGAGAGCACCTATGGTCCAGTTGCATGAATATTTTCATGCATTCAGTCGATTCCCCTTCGTCCTCCTCCATCTTCCGTCACCTTCTTCCTCTTCCGCTCCTCGCGTCGCTTAGAGCATCTCCAACAACACGAGCACAAAAGTTTCGCGTGCTAAAATAGTTTTAGCGCGTCACCATAGCATTTTTAGAGCGCCGGAGCCAACATTGATTTATCAAATGTCAAAAAACGCGCGCTCAAAAAAACAAGCAGTGTAAATTATGAAGCGCACGCAATCCGGCGTCCTAAATTTGCAGCTTCTAATAGCGCTTTTTAGCGCGTGCCCAAACCTTTTTTGCGCGTGCACTATTTTACAATTTTTGCTGGAGCTGCCCAGCGCCCAAAAAACCCGAATTTTAGCGAGCGGAGCAGTTTTTGTGCACCGGTTAGAGATGCTCTTACATGTGTCATTCTTGTGCTACTAATACTGTAGTTACCCTATCAGCTCGTCAGGGAAGATCTGCAGGACAGTCCTGACTTCTTACATCAAACCTCCATTGAATCATCTATCTATTCATTATTCATTAATGGAAAAAAAGTCATGTATTGTAGCTCGTCTAGCTGCTGTTGGCAGTGCGTATTTTCGTTCTCCTTGTGTAATTACCATGATGACATTTGTCCATCTATCATGTATTTGTTCTCGAATCATCAATCGACCACGCATTTCTTTGATTGTTTCAGATAAAACTATTTTGAGGATAGTTGCTCATACAAGATTTCAAAGATAGTTGTTCATCGAAGTTTCAAGGTTCAGCACTCTCTTGTTCTCTTACCTTGATAAGCCTAGAATATATGTACTGATGCTTTTCGGTATAACACAATATTAGTGTATTGCTTTAGTAGTACCTTCAGTATTTTAAATTTGATAACCGATGTATTTATAAGTTGTAGGAAATAACACATAATTAAGATATATAATTAAGTGAAAGTAAACTTTAGTTGTATTAGCTATATATTTTTAATGTTAGACCTAGTTTTGCGTTTCATCTTGGGCCCCAAATGTCTGGAGACGGCCCCGTCTCTCCTTGCGCGAGCTGCCTCTAAGCCCACCCATTTCATCAAGCCTCCCCCTCGCCCCCGCTAACGACGTTGTGGCCAGCGGCGTTGTCTTCGGCTCACCCTCGCCTGTGGCTACGCGGCCAACCAGGACTTCCCCGTATCCGGCTTCGCCATGTTTCCTTGCCATGGGGGAATCGACTGGACTGAAATAAAATTCCACTTTGCCTGTAAAATAGCAAGTGCATATGAAATACAATACGTGGGGTTAGCGAGAAATTCTATCTAGTTGCTTAGATTAACCTCGAGGAGGGGGATGCAAGCGGACAACGTCCGCATGTCCGCAACCATGTGTGAACAAAACTTACATGTTATTAAAGTAATAAAGATTAATACTCCCTCTGTAAAGAAATATAATATCATTTAGATCACTAAACGGAGGGAGTATAATTTTTGCTTCAGTTGAGATAAGAATGACATGTGGACGCTGTCTGCTTGTATTCCTAAGTGCATCCAAGAAAATATTGGAATGATTAGAAATTCTAACATTTTACTAGTAGAATGCCCGTGTGTTGTCACGGGCTTCTGAAATAGTCACAGATAAAGACAATATAACACGGTCACAATTGCATAATAATTAAAGTCCACTTAACTTGTAATATAAAGTGATAACAAAATAGCACATTAACAATGTATACATATAAAGTGATGATCCAACTAAAAATCTATTACAAAATTTTGAGATCTACTTGATGCACTTAAGAAATTGTCTCAAAATATCAGGCAAGTTGTCTCTAGCTTCATTCACACGACGTTTGAGCAAGTATAATAAAAATTGCTTCCTCAGCTCATACACATCCTGCAAAAACAATATATGTAGTTAGCACGAATACTTCATGTGGAAGGTTTAAAAACATGTGTAACGCACGATACTCACCGCACAAACTGGCTTCGCCAGGTCCTTACCGTTCCACAATAGCATAAAATGAAAGATAGCCTAACAAATCCCTGCAATTTCCTAAATTGTTATTGTATTAAATATGGTGATAACAAAAATAAATGTTTGTATTCTAAATTTATTACCCGTCTACGCTCGTTGGAATACCATTAGAAAATAAACGTTGCCATTTTGATATATCAGAATTCCATCCTGGTTGCTTTATTTCGAGTGCTTCTTTGAATTCCCTTGCAAAACTTTTTAATTTCACTAAGTGCCTCAAAATTTTCATCTCCGACGATTGTGTTATATGAATAGGGTCCAGAATAGATACACGACGTGCCTCTTTGTCGATGACGTACAAGATGTATTGACCGATGGATTCATATGGAAGATAAATCTACAAGTGGTAGCTATTACAAACAACAATAAACCATGATAAACAAAGGACAAAAGACATTACTTACCATGTTGCATGATGAGATGTTGTTGTCCATCCCAGGCCAGTTATCAAACAAAGTTGCCAACTTCTAAATAGTTTCCTTATCGCAGAACTTGTGATCTCGTGTTGAATCACACATCATGGACTAAGTAAAAAACTATTTAGAAACATGTTGATACTATTGATATTGAATGAAGAATTTTGATAACTTACACAAAATTGTAGATCCATGTAGTGTATAGGAGGGTCTGTGAACAATACTCCCTCGTCACATGCCAGTATACGCACGACAATGTTGAAAGAATCATTGTCCATAGACTGCTCCATGTTAAGTATGCCCTGAAGTTTTTTTGAGACTTAAGCCCATTGGACGGGGTGTCGAGCTTCGGACCCATTCCTTCCTGAAAATTGGATGGTAAGAATAACAATAATGTATACTGGCACATTACATATTGATAAATGATACTTACTCCAAGCACTTGGTATCGTCGATCGACATGACGTGGTTGCAGAGGCCAGCAAGTAATTCACATTGGTCCGTGGGCATGATGGGGATTGGGCTAGGATGTTTGTCTTTGACTCCATCAGGTGGATTCTCTATGAGCTCGAGATCAGAATTAGATAAACTTTCTTCATTGCCAGATTGATGGTATATCGGACATCATTTTAGCTTATTCAGTTCTGAATCAAGCAAAATGATAGTTAATTTTCGTCAAAAGTGTTTCATATCTTCCTGCAAGATATAAAAAGAAAAAATTGATATAATATTTTGAGATAAAATGATGAGACAATGTATAAAAATGAAATACCTGGGTGAACTGATCTGTTAATGCATCTGCTGTCCAATATTCCATATAATTTAGCATAAACAGTCCACATGATGCGCTATAATATCATAAAATAATGCTTTAGAATATCACACAGAGGAATCAAATAAATGGACCATTTGAACAAATAATAGTGTTCATTATACCCACTTGGTTGCATCAGCTAATAGATACACTACAACATTTTACTATCAATATTTTCTATTATATGATATTTTTGTGTTCATGAGTACCAAACACAATATTTTTCAATTTGTGACAAGTGCTTACCCATCCGTTTGTATTGCCTCATGAAATTGTTCTACGACATTCCATTTTGTAACATTGAGATCGAGCCACTTATGATCTCTATTAAACTCCGGACTCCATTCTCCAAGTTTCAGACACTTTTCAAGTCCTCGTAACTATTTTATATATGGAAATAGTAGGGGTTAAGGCAAACTAAACATATGTAAAGAGGACCAAAAAACAATAGTAATTACGGTAGTAGTAAGGTCACTCTGTTTGATCCAAGAACCAAGTGAGTCCAATACTTGAATCTCACGTTTTTTGGCATTGACGACTGCCAGATACCAATGAGTCCGAGGCATGTTAATCGGAATGAACAGCTGGTGTAAATATCATATAAGTCATAGTCACAATTACATATAAATAATAATAAATCATTATACACATGGATTAATTAAAAAAATACATCCTGATATGCATGGATAATGAGGCGATACTAACCATATCTTGTTGTAGATAAGTATTAACATGTTGTACGATGTGACGATATTTTGATGGGTCTATATCTTTTTCTCCGTCTTCTTTCATCTGGCCAGAAACGAAGGTGCTAATAATATGTACCTTTTCACCCGCCCTGTCTCGTAGATAGTCTTGAGCCAGCATGCAATATATGTAAGCATTTATCACCTATAATTCCACGTTTAGATTATGTCTATGTTTTGCGATATTATATATTGTTTATATTATTAATTACAAAGTTTATGAAATTGGTCTTACACCATCGTGTAAGAATATATCATCCTTTATAAGGCATTCCAAATCGTCGTTTGATAATAAGGCATCTTTAATGTCCACGAACATGGTTTTCTTAGGGGGCGGACATAATTGATTCGATGACTGTAATATCTCTAGGGGTACAAACATAGTCTGTCGGTATGATACAAAAATGAGCCAAATTAGTATAAAAAATGAGACAAATTGGTTGAATACAAAAAGCAATATGACGAAGGAAAGATCGATAATAACATTGAAAAGAATACCTTGTGCGATAATATTTAAATTGGCATCCTTTTTTGGTTTTTTATGAGATATCACCATCTCCACATCATTTTGTTGTGAAAAACTCGGAGAATTTTCGGCCCCTTTCAGCATCGCCGCTTCGGAACCCTTGTTGATGCATTCTTTTTGTGCATTTCCAAAATCCATATCTATGTTTCCTATATTCTGAAAAATAATAATATGTAAAAAATAAACATTTTGTATTATCATGTATAAGACACAGACAAAGAAGGATTAGCTATATACCTCTTCTCGTGGTGTTTCAGTCCGGTCTGTCATCGTTACATCAGTGTGTATGTCGGAACCCATCACTTTTTATCTGTGATGAAATATAAATGCTATTTTCTCGCGCATCATATAAACATATAATATATAATAAAATTAAGAGTGAAACAAACACAGCTGTTTTATTTTGTAAAAAAGAAAAATCATTTTTCATATTATTACAAAAAAGATGTTGTGTTTCTTTCGGAGCAAACAACCAACTATAATGTTCATATATAAATAATATGTCATCTGAAATTTCTTAAATCATTTTAATCTATTTATATTTTTTGAGAATTTTTAATTTTTTATATAGGCTAAGGGAAATTGTCCGACAAAAGATAAAAACATGCAACCAATCCAACATAAACCAAGTATATTTGGTTTATTTTCTCAAAATTTTAATTTTTTTGTGATACTCTGAATATATGTAATAAGTATAAAAAACAGTTATTCATATGATCCATGTATATATTTTAGTGTATTTTTTCTTTGGAGAGCAAACGTCAAAGGCCCAAATCGGCTAACCAACACACGACCAGCACCCAACCCAGCACCAACTCTAGATCTCACCCACTCCACTCCCTCCGCTCTCCCCCCACAGCCGGCGGCCTCACCTCCCACCGCCGCCCCCTCTCATCCCTTCCCCTCCACTCATCCGACGGCGATCAGGTGCGACCACAACCGGCTCCCTCGTCTCCCACGGCGGCGGCGGCGAGGTGCATGAACGCGGCGTGCGGCGCGCCCGCGGTGGGCGAGTGGAGGAAGGAGTGGCCGCTGCGATCCGGCGGCTTCGCCGTGCTCTGCGACAAGTGCGGGTACGCCTCCCCCTACCTGCTACCACCTCCCTCCCTCCCTCCGCGGTTCCTATGCGCGTGCGTGCGTGCTCTGTTCCACCGCCAGCCTCATGTCTCACCTGCAGAGAGAGAGAGAGAGAGGGAGAGAGAGAGAGGGAGAGGAGTAGCCGGAGCTCCAGCCAGCGGCAGCCCAGCGACCCCTGGCCCTAGCGACGGTTGTCGCCCATCGAGGCTGCTAGCTCGATTTGGTTTCAGACTATCGGTTGAAACTGTTTGAGTCCAATCCCTCTTTGTCCAGGCCAAACCAATCCAGCCCAAAAATAAGTACAGCCCAGACCAAACTAAATTAACGTAGTGTCTCGGTCTATTTTGTCCAATCCAATGATACCCCAATAAGAAACCAAACTGAAACATAAATCCAACTTTGTATTTTGAATGATCAGTCTAACTTTTCCGTTGTAACATGCCACAGATCTTCTGTGAGCAAAGAGGGCAGTGGAAGGCAGCAACCCAATCCCAGGAGTTCCTTCGAACCCTTCAGTGTTACTACAATAATGCTTACACAGATCCTGAGAAGCAGGATGCTATAAATGTGTAAGCTTCTTTATGTCTGCAAAAATATCACTCTGACAAGACCTTAGGAGTAGAGAGACATTGGTCTAATCTTTTTCCACACAAGATTTATATGTCGTGTTTTTTTGAAATGCAGATTCTTGGGCCATTTCCAGCCTCAACAAGGCAAACCTCCTCTGTGGAAGTAAGCAGCAGCACCCCCATGGTCGTTTCAATTTTCATATTCTTTTTTTGTGTGTGCTGATGTTGCCTTCTCTTCTCCATTGCTGACGAGCTACCCACGAATGGATTTGATCTCCACGCACGGCTCTGTAGCACCGACTACCATCCACCACGGGTATGGATCATGTGAAGTGGGGCCTAGACACGCTGACAGAAGCCAATTTCGCCATGGTCATCACCAGCCGTTCATCCCTCAACACGAAGCGGCTGGACCGAGAACACTGCCAACCTTTTTGGTGAGCAAGAATCAATCTCCCACTATGTGCTCACTCCTCCATTGTGAATGATTTGCTACAATAGATAATATTGATTGGTTGATAACCACCATGTAGGAACGTAGTGGTTACACTCTTGATGAAAAAAATCCACTCTTGAAAAGGTAGACACTGAAGTTGTTTGCTTTCCTGATTCTTGAATGGCCTGATGCTACTCCTTTGCTAGGCGTACTTAATTTTAAATGACAAGAGTAACTGAATTTTGTTTACTGAATTTTGGAGTATCATGCATATAGTTAAAGGACAAGTGCACAACTTAATTTGATTATTACTCCTACAACGACTACAGATGCTATATATACCAACAGCTAAAGAAGGCTCAGAGCAGCCTTCACATGGAAGTGTCAGAGATGTGGCTGGAAACAACTCTTTGTTTAACTTAGTTGGCTTTCCTAAAGGTTCAGTGTCTCACTACTGCACTGGGATTAAAGTTTCATTTTTTTCCCAGTGTATTGACATTGTCAATGTGGTTTCAGTAGAAATGACCTTCTTCCTAATTAGTAACATAGATCAAAGTTAATATATTTGAGATATTTTAGGTGTAATATTATTGTTTGCAATGAGACTACTCGGAAATACAGAGTACTGTAATTTTTTTTGTAACTGAACAGGGAGTAAATCGTCCAGTAAAGCAAGATTTCATCCAAGTGAGGGCAACAAGGGGTCAAGCAACTGACAGCCATGGCCTTGCAGAAAGGGTCAGTTCAATGCACAGTTTTCACTTTTACAGTAGGTGAGTAAATTGATATGATTAAACAGGATTAAATGATTTATACCTGGAGTGTTTGTAACATCTGCATATACTTCAGCTTCAAATAAGCACGTACTTCGTATTACTTGCTCTATTTTGAGAATGTAGATTAATTCATTTGGGATATTGTTGGTATTGGAGTATCACATATCCATTGTGAATAATTTTAGACTATTCCATCGAAGCATTTTCTCATCATGCAACACTTAGTTTTCTGAAATGACTTAATATTATGAATGTGATGATATATTTCTTCAGAAGATGATTATATGCTGTTTGTTTTCAGGCATGTTCAGAATTGCCTGCCTGCTTTTATTGCTATAAGATGTGCTTCAGAAAACTAAGTGTTCAGGATTGCATGCATACTTTTATAGGTAAACATACAGAAAATGCAAGATAAAGCATGCTATAAATTATCAAATCTAATTGTGAGATTTCATTAAAAAAAGTTTGCTTGGCTATGCAAATTTAGGCAGTGAACTATGTTCATCACTTAAAAAAGTTAGGGGTATGCCACACTTGCAATGTCTAGAATAGACTGTTAGCCTAAAATCTCTGAAGGATCTGTTTTTCTTCAGTTGCAGCCCACCTAATAGGACTGCTTGATTAGATCTACAATCAATTGTATTGGCTATGAGATTTTTATAAGATGGCACTATCTAAACTGGTGTTCTTCATTTGCAATTTGATGGTATACCTGAACCAAACATGATCCTAATCTAATAACTATTACACTTTTAGAGAAGAGAAAGATCCAGAAATATTCATACCTAGAGGAACTCGCCTTCTTGATGCTCCTTGCTTACACAACGTACTCCTCGGGGATTTTTCATCCAGGTCTGGCTGTTTTGATCTTTGCTATCTGTGATGGGTGAAGGGAGAGCAAGGAGGGGGAGGAGGGATGGCAGAGGAGGTTAACATATATAGGTAGGCCATGCGGAGGACAACTGGGTAGCAGATCATATATTGATGTATGGTGCAGATCTCTTTCCTTTTCCCATCACATGCACACCTGTTAATAAATTAGAAAATATGTCAAAAATCAGTACTTACTAAAGAATTAAATTATTGTATTAATTAAGTAAACAACTTATCATTGATTGCATGCCACTTTGCCCTTTTCTAACTATATAATCCGTTCATAATCTGATCAAAACCTAAACAACTAATTTACACCTTCATAACATTTTTCCATCAAAATAGAATTGTACAAGTACGTTATAATAATCTAGCTTGTCCCAGAAAAATAAGCGGAGTACAAAAAGTTGATCAAGATGAGCTTACAACTCTTTCTTGCATTTCATGTGCAATACTTTTTGAGATGCATATGCCTCTTCTTTCCTAATCTGAGGTAGGCATGCCACCCTCCCATAAAATATAATAAATCAGTTTTAATCCTCCTTTTCATTTAAATTGATATTGATATATCATAAAGGAAATGAAGCATCTGATTTTATTCTGGACCAAGTTTACTTCCTATGCTTCCACTAAATTATGGGATTTTCTTGGGCCTAATGTATTACATATGTTTGTTTTCAGTGTAAATGTGTTCCTTGATGAACTAAACCTTGGTCATTGTACAATTAGGGGGTGCCTTGAAGCCTTCTCATGTAAGAGTATGCTCCACTAAATTTTGGTTACTGAGTCCATTACATCATGGCAATACGGTCAAGCTCCACTTTAATTTGCAGGCAAGCATGCAGGAAATAAGCCTTGAACATGAGGTACTTACTTTCCATCAGCCTATGATTTTACCACAACTGCTTTTCTTTTAGCGCTGATGTTGATCAGTAGGCATTGACGTGATATTTATATATAGTTCTTATTGCCAAATATAGTTCATGACTTTACGGTTCTTATTGACGTGATATCAAGAGTTCTAGTTGACATATACTGGATGGAGTTATATGATACGAGGAATTGTAGGGTGCGTCGCAAAACCAATGTTTAATATATCCAAAACACCACAAAGTATTTAAACCTACATATATATAATCCAACACATTATATAATTATTCATATTGCCAAAAGGATAATTCTCAATTCGATCCCTAACAAAGCTGTAGTAGCCATTTATTTGCGACATTTGAATATGCATCAGTCCATAGTCAGTCGTTTAAAACCCTCAAGGCCACTCTAATTTCAGCTGGGATGTTTCCAGCTGCTTCATTGACTTTGATCGTTAGCATCTGGACCAGCAGGTTCTTTCTGAGCTGTATTGAATCCTAGAAAAGATGCAAAAAATAATAATTTAATAAATTGCTGGAAAATAAATTGCACAACAAACCTACGTGAGTGGAAGAACATACATTTATATTTAACAAATATATGGAAGGCGGAAACTTTTTATATATGCACCTACCTCAGTCCTGGACATGTTATGCCCGAGAGTATCATCTTGGTGGGCCATCTCCTGTAGGACTTTGAATCCAGAGTCCAGGCTGTGACCAAAAAAACTCCATATGTTAGAACCTATATCAGTGTGGCTATAATCTGCATGACCAATTTAAACTATTACCGTGGAGCTGTAATATAGGTTTGATCTTGTGGCCAATCCACGAGTTGGGGATTCAAACCAGGCCTCTCCTGTTGCAATACACTGCCAAATTCTTGCTTAACTAACATGGCTTCCTTCTTCAATTCTTTGTCATGAAAGTCCTCTGAGCCTAGGAATGACTCGTTGGAATGATCAATCAGGAGAGTCCTCCTCTTTTCAATATTAACTGCAAGTAGCCCGTAGGAGGAATCCACCAAATACAACGGCAATAGGTACTGCAATGGGTATACAAAGGTTAATGGCAAACAGATAGTATACTAACTAATTTTTAAGAATGAGAATCCTTACAATGGACGGGGTCGTGAGCACGTTGTATTTGGGAAACGGCCGTACAATGACAGTGTTTATCAACAAGTCGGTGCGTTGAGCTTGGCATAAGGAGGACTGACTCAGCACCCGTGCTAGGCCATGGAATTGCAAATCAAACATATGTGTGGATCCAACAAAGTCTGTGCCTGCGTTCCTCTGTACTGCGTCGCTAGTAAGCTTACGCACTACAAGATCGAAGCAGCTCGGATGGACCCGTCGATCACCTCGAATGGTGTCTTGGATAGTCCGGAGACTAAACTCGATCAGGAATGGTCGAGGGCTCCTTATCCATATTGTGCTGCGAACAAAAACAGAACAAGGTTTAGCAAAAAACATAAATTAAAATAAACGTAAATTCAAACGGGACAAGTGTCTTCGCGTCCGCGGCTGCTCGCGCGTCAGGTCCCTGTACTACATCTCACTTCAAGTGACCAAATCCAGGTCCAACAGTAGTAGATCTCTACTCAAATGATCAACAATAGCTTGAAATCTCTATAATATTTAGTACTTTCATAGTATGTACAGGGAAAAACCTTTATATGATTTAACATACTTTCATAGTAGTAGATATCACTCGCTGCATTCAAATTGGTGGACATTTAGTATGCGTTTGGTAGCACAATATTTTAGTTTTTTTACTAAAACATAAATATTTGTTAGAAACCATAGTTTTTTATAGTTTTAAAAACCTTGAAGGCTTTATCAACAAACCGGCATGGTAGCAAAGTTGTTAGAAAAACAGGGTATCATAAAAATGTAGTACTTGAATGTGTGGGCAAGCAATAGTACATTTTTTCATAACAACTTTAGTAACTATCACCCGTTCCGAGGGATTAATATGGACTCCTACAAGTCACATGCTTGATCCATTAGAATCGGTCGTGCCCAAGTCTGTTAAGTATGATTGATCTTATAAAATTAAGCTCTGTAATTTTGCACAGCCTAATAGATGGACTACTTGGGTAAATTTTGTCAACATCGTCGGCTACATGGTGTAAACATAACAAATACTGGTCCAAAATAAAGCAAAGTTGTAGGCACATGGTGTTAACCCTTTAGCAAAAGAATACTTACCCGAAATCAGATGGGAAGGTTGATGAACATATGTGCTATCACCATCGGTCTGTTCAAGTATGATCCGTTCCGATGGAGTAATATGGACTCCTACAAGTCACAAGTCTGTTAGGTATGATTGATCACATAAAACACATAAAATTAAGCTATGTATACTTGCACAGCCTTAAAACCTGGACTACTTGGGTAAATCTTGTCAACTTCGTCGGCTACGGGTATAATATCTGGATTATAGTCGTCAACATTTGTCCCATCCATCGGGTCTGCAACACATTCAGTCTCATGTGATGGTGCTTGACATGTATAGCAAAATTTGTAGTTGAACATATACCTGGAGGTATATATACCTGGACTATCATATGTGCTATCACCATCAGTATGTTCAACTATCACCCGTTCCGAGGGAGTAATATGGACTCCTACAAGTCACATGCTTGATCCATTCGAATCGGTCGTGCCCAAGTCTGTTAAGTATGATTGATCACATAAAATTAAGCTCTGTAATTTTGCACAGCCTTATAGATGGACTACTTGGGTAATTTTTGTCAACATCGTCGGCTACGGGTAATTTTTGTTAACATCTGTCGTCTCCATCGGGCCTGCAACACATTCAGTCTCCTGGGATGGTGTTTGACATGTATAGCACAATTTATAGTTGGACATATACCTGGAGGTACATGTGACGATGTCGTATGCTCCGTTGGCTTGCTGTGTGGATTCCCCATATGTAACTATAAAAAAAGAAAGACATGTCCAACAGACTCAGGTTATTAGCAAAAACTTTCCTGCTTACATCTTAATAATGCCTTTAGAACTATTGTACAGAAATTCAGTCCATAAGGGCATATATGTCCAACAGACTCTGCTACTTTGATATATGAGTTTTGCTGTAGAGGTAAAAAAAGAAAGACATTTCTAACAGACTCTGCTACTTCGCAAACATGAACTGTTCATCTGATTGCTCCTTACATGTTAAAAATTCAAAATGCTAACACGAACTGTTCATCTGATTGCAGCGAGATCAAGTGAAATCACAACAGTTCTAAAGGCCGTCGAAGATCACAAGGGCAGCTTGATATTGTACAGGACTTCGGTCCATAAGGGCAGCTTGCTGTAGATTTATATGCTATAATGCTATACATGTCACAGAACAGGGATAAATATGAGGCGTCATTTCACTGAACTTCAGCCAGTACGTGTTACAGAACTTCAGTCAATATGGGGCGTCATTTGTTTGACCTGTAGAGGACGACCTTACAAACAGAATCCGTGTACAACATACCTGGGCGTACCTGGGGCGTGCACTCCTATCGATTTCTATCTCGCCTCTACAGAATATTGAGTTTTGTTTGTTTGATCCCGTACAGCATACCTGGGGTTGAAACCGCCCTGCGTCCGCGGTGGTGCCGACGTGACCTCTTACGTCCGCGGCGGCGATCCAGAACCGTGGCGCCGATTCCGTAACGTGGAGGCGAGATCCCGCGGGTTCTTCCCAGTGAGATCGGTGGTGTTGTGTCCTCAAGGAGATCGGGAGCCGAGTCCGTAACGTGGTGGCGAGATCTGGCGGGGTTTTCCCAGTGAGGTCGGCGGCGCTGTGTCCTCAAGGAGTTTGGGCGCCGATTCTGTAACGTGGAGGCGAGATCTGGCGGGGTTTTCCCAGTGAGATCGGCGGTGGCGTCGTTCTCGAGGGGATCGATAGGAAGAGGATCGTGGAGGTGAGCTCTGGGGGTGTTTCTTTTGCGGGGCGTTCTTTGGGCTGCGTGCGTGGGGTGGGGTGGGGTGGGGGGAGAGGACGAAAAAAAAACCGGTTGAAAAAAAACCGGGTGAAAGTGGTGGGACGAAAAAAAACCTGAACGTAATCTTATCAACTGAGACATTAGAAGTAGAGATTAGGAGTAGAGATTTGTTTCTCTCTTTGCTAAAAGGTAAACAATGTCATTCTTATCTCGAAACAAGGAGATAAGCTTTTTGTTGGCACACCCCGACCCCCGCGTCGCTCACCCTGGGCGACACGGGGAACTCTCCTCCAATAAAGATACCTTGCCTAAATCATGTCCTCTATTTTCAGTGGTGATTTTAGTATAGAAGATGTATCTTCCCAAGTGGCCATGTAACCCTTCGGCATTCACTACGAGGACCCAAAACTATTGGAAATTGCATATTAAGATGCTTAGTTATAACTATCAACATGAATAGGAAATTCAATTTTTCGTTCGAACATTTTGGTTCTATTAAAATAAGATGGTCAATTGTGTTTTCTGAATTAATATACTTTGTGCTTTATCTAGTTTGATCTTTTTTATTTCATTTATAAATTCATGAATATTTTATATTATGTAAATACCTTTTGGGAATTCCCATTTTTCAAATTCATGAATATTTTGAAATACGTGTTTTTTTAATTTATGAACATTTTTTAATTCCTGAATAATTGTTCAAATTCGTGGGATTTAAAAAAAAATCATGAACAAAATTTTGATCCGTTAACATTTTTTCAAATTCATGACCATTGTTTGGTTTCACCCAATTTTTCAATACTAACCCAAAAAGCTGATGGCTAGTTTTTTCTAAACCTAAAAAACGCGACGAACCGAGCGGCACACCGAGCGAGTCGAGTGAATGGCTAGCAAACGACCGATAGTAGGAGAGGAATTTGCAAAAATAAAATAAAAAAATACAGCAAACAAAGCGGTGTAGAGAGCGAGCCTCGTGAGCATATGTCAAGTGATAGTAATGGGCCGCCCAGTGCGCGCTATAGGGGCATCTTGGCATCTTAAGCGCTAAATAGGAGCACCCAATGGGATGCTAGAACTAGGTAAACTTTGGTCCATTAGTCAATGGGCTCTTAGTTGAGCTAGGTGGGGAGTTGTCCCAAACCTTATATGGTAGGCACCGTTTTTTTTGAGACAAACTCACGAAGCTCTTTATTTAAGTCGTCACAATGTTTACATGGACGAAAGACAGATCACCCGGATTGCCTAACCAAACGTGGCGGCCAATCCCAAGTGAGAGAGCATGCTTCGCTAGTTTGTGAGCTTCGAAGTTCGAGCTCCTAAATTCATGGCTAAAAGAACAGGAATTAAAAGAACTAGATCGGTCTAAAATCTCCCTAATGATAGCTCCATACACAGTAGCACTCCTCTGCTTGATATCGTCGATGACAATCTTGCAATCAGACGCTACAAAGATACTTCGTTCATAGAGATCCTCTGCCAAAGCCAGTGATTCCCGTACTGCCAGGGCTTCCAGCGTTGTGGGATCATCTATTCCAATGAGAGTAATAGCCGATGCACCGATGAATAGTCCGTTCTGATCCCTGCATATAGCTGCCACTGAGCCGACCGAAGTGCATCCCCCCTCCTCTCTGGGCTGGCCCATTCACTTTTTTCCTCTTTTAAAGTCCAACAAAAAGGAAGCGCCTAGTGTGATGCGAACTACATACCTCCTTGTTTTAGTACCAAACGAATAACCAAGTGGGGCACCCGGCCTCTTGTGCCTAGATACCCTTTCTTTTTTCTTTTTGTAATGCAACACTAAAAAAACTCTGTGGTTTCCTGTTTGGTTTCTTTTTTATGTTATCGTTTTTTATTGCGTCGGTTTTTCTTTTTCTGTTCTATTTTTTCATTTTTCTTTTCCTTTTTTAAAATTTGATGAATTTTTCTTAAATTCGTGACTTTTCCAAATCGATGAACCTTTTTTTTCAAAATTGATGAACCTTTTTTTTCAAATTCTTGAACTTTTTTCAAATTTGTGTTATTTTAGATTCATGAACTTTTTTTAAAATCGATGAACACTATTTAAATTTGTGAACATCTTTAAAAAAATTGATAAACTTTTTAAAATTTCTGTTTTTTTCAAATTCATGAACGTGTTCAAATTTTGATGAACTTTTTTCAAAATTTCCCCAGTTTTTGAAAAGTCAATGGTCTAGTGTCAACAATTGAATGCCCGGCCAGGGAGCAAAGAATGGACAAAGCGAGCTAATCTGCCGGTCGATGGACGGATCGACCAATCATTCGTATTAATGGGCCGGCCCAACACACCATGCGCATGAGCACTAGCGGGACAACAGGGGCTTAAGGCGCTGTATAGGAGGTCCTGGGAGTTGTTCCTGTTAAGAGGATTAGAGCATCTCTAGCAGATCCCGTACAACTCCGACGAACTGCGTTTTTCGGGACGTTATACGGGACGACCCAAAAAAAGGCCCGCACGGATCCTGCAAACGAGGCCTGGCCCATTTTTTTTACAGGCGGCCCGTAAACCGGCCGGGTTTGCGGTATATATGCGGGCGCGTGGTGATTTTAGGGTTTCTATCCTTCATTCACCGCATCCCTCTCCGCCGCAAACTCCACTCCTCCAGCGAGAAATCTCCTCCCCTCCGGCAGCGATTTCCAGCGCCTCCGGCCACCGGATCTTGGCAGCGATGGCGACCGTGGGTGCAGGGCATGGCGGCGCGCAGGGGTGGGGGGATGGGGGGTTCGGTCGGCACGGCGGGCTCGGGTGTGGCAGGGGGTTACGTCGGGCGCAGCGGGTTCGCTGGCCGCAAGCGTCGAAACGGCGACGAGGCTGGCAGCTCCTCCCTCCGCCCTCCCGTGTCGGATGCGCAAAGGGAGGCGGCGCGAAGTCCCGTGGCGCCGGTGAGGGAGTCCTGGATTAGGGGGTCCTCGGGTGTCCGGCCTATTTGATATGGGCTGGACTGATGGGCCATGGAGATAAAAAGCAGAAGACCGTCCCCCGTGTCCGGGTAGGACTCCTGTATGCGTGGACTGCAAGTTTGGTGTTCAGGTGTACTATTCCTTCCTCTGCAAACTGACTCTGTACAACCCTAGATCCCTCCGGTGTATATAAATCGGAGGGTTTAGTCCTTAGAGATCATCAGAATTCTCATAGGCTAGACAGTTAGGGTTTAGCCATTACGATCTCGAGGTAGATCAACTCTTGTAACCCCTATACTCGTTGAATATAATCAAGCAGGACGTAGGGTTTTACCTCCTTTAAGAGGGCCCGAACCTGGGTAAACATCGTGTCCCCATCGTCCCTTGTTACCATTGATCCTCAGACGCACAGTTCGGGACCCCCTACCCGAGATCTGCCGGTTTTGACACCGACATTGGTGCTTTCATTGAGAGTTCCATCGTGTTGTCGATAGAAGGATCGATGGCTCGCCTTGTCATCAACAAAGATATCACTTCTGGAAGGGGCCTGACTTCGGGACAGGTCCTCCAGCTCGGCGGTTTCACCGTGGGCACCCACGCGGCCATTAAGCCGACGGCGCCCCCGCGATCGCCAGGCATCACCTCCGCATTGGTCTCGAACAATCCGAAAAGATGGATCCGATAGACATCTCGTCCTTGAACGAGCTGCTAGATCGCATCGCCGCCCTAGGGATTTCAACGGACTATGATCGGGTCAGGCTCAAACCTGACCAGAGGGAAATCAATCTCCCACCGATCACCCACCTGGTGGCGGTCGTCGAGGAACGAGACAATAACACTTCTTCCCCTAAGTTGAAAACCAGCTATGTTCGGATCTCCAAACTTATTGAGTCGGATACTCTTCCTTTGGAGGAGACCCTACGTCCCCCGAACTCAGGATTGGACTTAGGGTCCGGGGAGCACTTGGATCTTCCCGGACCCGAACCGATGACTTCGGAGATTTTACAAACTCCGAACACAATCTTGGGCAGGGATTCAAGTTTTAGCCCACCCGCCCACCACAATCAATACTCTCCAAGCAATCCAGGCCCTCCGGACATATGTGACCTGATGTATGTACGGCAGCAACCCCAGGAAACGGTCCATCACTTCTGGGCCAGGTTCCTACTTGTTAAAAACAAGATTAAGGATTGCTGCGACGATGATGCAGTCCCGGTCTTTCACCGTAATTGTACCGACGAGGGACTCCGGAATGCCCTCGACCGCCGTCGCATACAAAGCTTCACCGAGCTATCGCATGTAGTACAGAAGTACTGCGCGATGGAAAGCACATGGAAGGCCCAAAAAACTCAATTGGAACCTGCTGCCTTTAAGCAGTGCACTGCCCGGGCAAAACGGATACACCCTTACGAGGCATCCGATCATAAGCCCGCTGGCAAGAAAAATAAACCCTTTACGGGACATAGGTCCGTTCTCGACGAACTCCTCGACAAGCCATGTCAGATACATGCAACACCGAGCACTGAACCAACTCATAGCCTTCGGGCATGTTGGGTACTCCGGCAGGTGGCTAAAAGTGGCGAGGCTATCCTCACCATTGCTACTCCAGAGAGGCATTCTCTAGAGAATGACGACATTAATGTCTTCACGGTCTTTGAGACCTTCTCTTCAAATAATCGGCGTAAAAGGGCACTCCGTGACCTCGCCGAAATTAGCCAAGTAACCACAATGAGCCCATGGAACGACACGGCGATAACTTTCACCGCTGACGATGAACCAAGGGCCCGATCAGTCCGAGCACCTGCCGCCTTGGTCTTAAACCCAATTGTGGATGGCTTTCGACTCACTAAAGTGCTCATGGACGGCGGCAGTGGGCTCAACCTCATCTACGAGGACACGCTTGACAAAATGCATATTGATAGAGCACGCATCGAGCAAAGCAGTACCACCTTTCGAGGCATCATCCCCAGTCGAGAAGTACAATGTTCGGGAAAAATCAAACTCGATGTAGTATTCGGTATGCCTGAGAATTACAGGTCTGAAGAGCTGCTTTTCCACGTGGCTCCCTTCAATAGCGGATATCACGCCCTGTTAGGGCGGGACGCTTTCTCACGCTTCCAAGCCGTACCCCATTACGGGTACATGAAGCTTAAAATGCCAGGGCCCAATGGAGTAATCATGATCACAAGTGATCCGGACATAGCACTCCGCGCCAAAAATAAAACCGCATCCTTGGCCCTTGAGGCACTATCCGAAGCCCTTGCGGCCGAACCACCCTGCGATCCACGGTGGACAAAGATGATGTGATCCTCGATAAGAGGCCCAAATCTACCTCTTTTAAACCAGCAGATGAAATAGTTAAATTCCAAGTGCACCCGACGGATCCTAATAAAACAGCGTCCATCGGAGCACAGCTGGATCTGGCGGTTGATGCCGCCCTACGAGCGTTCCTGCGCGAAAATTGGGACAGCTTTGCCTAGCACCCTTCGGACATGCCCGGGATCCCATGCAGACTGGCTGAACATAGCCTCAACATAGTCAAGGGGTTCAAACCAGTCAAGCAAACGCTACGATGATTTGCCGAACCCAAACGACAAGCTATGGGGGAGGAGCTAGCCAAACTACTCGAGGCCGGGTTCATCAGAGAAATCAAACACCCGGATTGGCTAGCCAACTTGGTCATGGTGCCAAAGAAGGATAAATCCTAGCACCTTTGTGTCGATTTCAAAGACCTCAATAAGGCTTGCCCCAAAGACCCTTTCTCGTTGCCCCGCATTGACCAGATTATCGACGCAACCGCAGGACACGATTCATTGTGTTTCCTCGATGCTTACTCCGGATACCATCAGATTAAGATGAAGGAGTCTGACCAGGCTGCAACGGCGTTCATTACCCCGTACGGGCCTTTTTGTTTCAACACTATGCCTTTTGGGCTTAAAAACGCTGGTGCCACTTACCAACGCATGATTCAAACATGTTTGAAAAAACAAATCGGCAAAACAGTGGAAGCATACGTGGACGACGTGGTCATCAAGACTAAACACGTCAAATCATTGGTGGACGATCTCCGCCTCACATTTGACAACCTCCGAACATATGACATACGGCTTAATCCGGAAAAATGTGTTTTCGGCGTTCCAGCCGGAAAGCTGCTAGGGTTCATTGTCTCCAATAGAGGAATTGAAGCGAACCGAGCCAAAATCCGAGCCTTGTCACAGTTGGCCATACCAACAGACTTAAAGCAGGTCCAAAAACTAGCAGGGTGCGTGGCAGCTTTGAGCCGCTTCATCTCCAGATTAGGAGAAAAGGCATTACCACTTTATAGACTGCTCAGACGCACCGACCACTTTGAATGGACGGAT
This sequence comes from Thinopyrum elongatum, assembly GCA_011799875.1. NCBI lineage: Eukaryota > Viridiplantae > Streptophyta > Magnoliopsida > Poales > Poaceae > Thinopyrum > Thinopyrum elongatum. The sequence goes on from CM022297.1 coordinate 465,773,281, forward strand.
GCGGCTACAACCGGATTGGAAGAAATAAAAGCCTTATTAGCAGGCAACCCAATCCTAGATGCACCATGTGTTGGCGAGCCTATGTTACTATATATATCCGCGACTCATCAGATAGTGAGCGCCGTACTCGTTGTCGAGCGAGAGGAAGAGAGACATAAATTCCCCATCTAGAAACCAGTATACTATGTATCGGTGGTCCTCACACCATGCAAATCCCGATACCCTCACTATCAAAAGATAGCCTACGCGGTCTTTATGGCATCCCGCAAGCTCCGGCACTATTTTCAAGAGTCTTCGATCACGGTGGCATCCGAAGTACCACTCAATGACATTATAAATAATAGGGATGCCATCGGCCGCATAACTAAATGGGCCATTGAGCTCTTACCATTCGAAATTACATGCAAGCCACGCCGAGCTATTAAATCTCAGGTGCTAGCCGACTTCGTGGCCGAGTGGACGGAAGCCGAGCTCCCTAAAGAGTACAGTTCATACTCCAACTGGATCATGTACTTCGACGGCTCTAAAATGTTAGCCAGACTGGGGGCTGGTGTCATCTTGACATCCCCCACGGGGGACACAGTCTGCTACGTGCTGCAAATCATGTATACGGACTCCAATAACGCAGCCGAATACGAGGCACTTCTACATGGTCTCCGAATGACTGTCTCGATGGGCATACAACGCCTAGAGGTGCGCAGTGATTCAAACCTTGCAATATCCCAGATAAATGGAGAGTTCGATGCAAAAGATCCAAAAATGGCAGCGTATCGAAACACCGTATTAAAAATATCGGCTCGGTTCGAGGGGCTCGAGTTTCATCACGTCGCTCGAGATAGTAACCAGGCAGCAGACATCCTTGCTCGGATGGGCACCAAGCGCGATCCCGTCCTGCCTAATACCTTTGTGGAAAGGCTCTTTAAGCCATCCGTGGTGTGGCAGGATGAGAGCGGAAATACTAGTCCGGACCTGATCATGCCACCAGCAGCCGAACACAATACGGACATCATCGGGGGTTCGGGCACCGAAGTAACACCCTCCGCCCATGAAATCATGGTTGTTATTGCTCCATGGACCGAACCCTTCCTGGCCTACCTTAATAGGCAGGAGCTTCCTGATGATCAAAATGAGGCCCGTCGCATAGTTCGACGTTCTAAAGCCTATAAAGTTCACGAAGGTGAACTATACAAGAAAAGCACTAGCGGAGTCCTTCAAAGATGCATCTCCGAAGAGGAGGGACGGCAACTCTTGGCTGAAATACATGCTGGTCTGGGCGGCCATCACGCCGCAGCTCGGGCCCTTGTAGGCAAGGCCTTCCGGACAGGTTTCTTCTGGCCAACGGCTCGAGCGGACGCACAAGCCCTTGTGCAACGTTGCGTAGGATGTCAGCTTTTCGCCAATCAAAGTCACATGCCTCCCACTGCCTTAAGAACAATCCCCATCACTTGGCCTTTCGCGGTCTGGGGGCTAGACATGGCTGGACCCCTTAAAGGGGGAAGTCACAAAAAGAAGTATTTACTGGTCATGGTGGATAAATTCACTAAATGGATAGAGGCCAAACCAGTAAAAACGGCGGAAGCAGGGCCAGTGATTGACTTTATATCCAGTGTGGTACACTGTTATGGTGTCCCGCACAGCATCATCACTGATAATGGCTCCAATTTTACAGCCGATGAGGTAAAAAACTGGTGTGCTAACTTGGGAATTAAGCTCGACTATGCATCCGTCTACCACCCTCAAATAAACGGTCAGGTTGAGCGGGCCAATGGCCTGATAATGAGCGGTATTAAACCCAGACTAGTGCGCTCCCTACGGGAGTCAGATAAGCACTGGGTAGAGGAACTCGATTCCGTACTCTGGGGGCTGCGGACCACGCCTAATCGAACAACCGGATACACACCTTTTTTCATGGTGTACGACGCAGAAGCTGTCTTGCCCTGCGACATTATTCATGACTCACCTCGAGTGCGCATGTACGAAGAGAGAGAAGCCGAGCTCGATCGGCAGGACGATCTAGACGGCCTTGAAGAGGAGCGTGATATTGCACGAGCCCGTTCTGCATTTTATCAACAACAGGCTAGGCGATACCAAAGCAGAGAAGTGCGGGCCAAGACTTATAACGTCGGCGAACTCATTTTGCGCCTCCCAGAGAAGAAGAAGGACAAGCTCAAACCAAAATGAGAGGGCCCCTTCATTATAGATGAAGTTCTCACAGGAGGAGCCTATCGCCTTCGTAATGCATCGGATAATCGCCTTGAGCCGAATCCATGGAACGCTGCTCGGCTCCGACGATTCTACGGATAGTTCGACCGCATCCTTTTTTGTTTTTTCTAGTTTCCTTTCTCCTCTCTCCCTTTCCTTTTCAGCTTTTCCTTTTTATATACATCCCAGGGTATGTTCGGATCTGCCGAACTGTTAGGGGTTCACATCTTTAAATGTATACGCCCCAATATGACTGGGGGGCTTCTTTTACGAAGCTTCTTACTAAAAGCTTGTAGCTTGCATTATCTATGTCGTTTGTTATATACAATTACCTGCCATTATATGCACCTCTATGACTTAAGTTTTTGCCAAGCTGGGTTGCCTCGCTCCTGTGTTTATACCCTACGTTCCCGATTGTTCGGCTAGGGTGTAAAGGGAGCACCTCTGCGATTGTTACAACCGGGTAATCTGGATCTATCCCTCAGATGGGTGAAGCCGAAAGCTAGCGTTCTTAAGGGAATAATTGGTCGGCAAGCAACGACATATTGTTTACATTTTTGTAACTCTTCTCACAAATATACGGGATAGGCTCCCCGTAATTCGGATCAAAGCCTAGGCATGCATAATTAAGCATGCCAAGCCAAGGAAAGGAACCCCTAACGGAACTATTTTCCTTGGAAGATGTTTCTTACGTTAAATAAGTAATATAACATAACTCCCCGAACAAAATTTTGTCTGTTTGAGCAATATGGTCGGATTGCCTGGTTTTCGGACATAATGAATGTTTCTTACATTCAAACATATTATCCGGAAACACTCCACCTTCTAGGTTCGGAGGTTGAAGCCGAAGGCCTGCGATGACAATTTTTGACATGTTCGGTTGGAGATAAGGTTGATAATCAAGTACATTGATACATTGAATAAAGTGCCTACTCCTTATCTATACCATCTATAAGACTGTCTAAGCTACAGGCTTCTTGCGAATACTTCGCAGCTATCATTACTTGGTCATATACCAAGTTCACCGGAATCTCTTTTCCGTCCGGTCCCTGAGGTCCAACTCGGGCCATATGATTTGGATCGAGCTTGGTGTAGCGTGTTTTCACCATCGCCCATGCTTCTCGTGCACCTTCACAACATGCGGACGCCTTCCATAGCTCAAAGCGGCGCCGGGCACCTTTGAACAGGTTCGCCAACCCCTCCATACTTTCTGGAGGGGTATCGGATGGCCATAAAGCCGCGGCCATACTTCTCATGGCTTTCCGGGCTCGCTCATGCACCATGGACAGCTCCTTAAGCACGTCGCCTCGAAATCCGGATACTTCCTCTTTAGGCCGACCAGTTAATAGACCTATAGCAACAGAGTTGTGACAATCTGAATTATGGGATAATATGAGTCTCTCTGATGGTTCAAAAGGTCATACCGAATATGCAGCCTTTCAACTTCATGTTCTCTTTTTGCGCGGCCGATAATTGAGCCTTTAAGCTCTTTATCTCTTCGGCTTGTCTGTCTTTTTCCTCCTCAAGTTTGTTCTTCTGACCAGTGGTCATTATGGACTTTTTCATCCCCGCAAGTTCTGTGGTGATGGCATTCAACTGTGTCTGGTTTGTTTTCAGTTCCTGGGACAGCGCGTTGTTCTTCTCCTTAAGAACCTGCAGGTCATACCGATCCTTAAATCGGTTGGCCTAACCGCTTCAAGTCTCGGGGGCTACTGGCATATATCTATTAAATTTGCACAAACTCTTACCTGCATATCCTTTGAGAACAGTTGAGTAACTCCAGCAAGTCCGTCCCGGGTGGCTCGGATATATGCTCCCACGGAGCTGAGTGCGGTAAATTCCTGTTCAGAGAAAACTGGAGCACGCATGACCTCTTTCAGTCGCCGATGATTCATCACGCTCTCCACCTCGGAATTCGTGACGGATATGTCATCCGAATCCTCATGAGGGGGCGGATCCGGCACCATATCAGCTCTCGTCCTGGTTGACGAGCCCGGGGCCGGATTAGCTGATACTCGGCTAGCAGGGCGTTTTCCCACGGTTTGCCATGTGCTCCTCCTGGAACAAGGTGGTGGAGAATTTAACAATCTGATCTCATGCTTAGGCATATATTAAAGGAGATACCTCTTTGAAGGAGGGGGCTCGACAGCGCTCCCAGTTTCCTTTCGTTTCGAACGATCGCCCTGATTAGAGGCCGCTCTTGATGGAGTGCGGTTCGCTGAGCGCCGATCCTATGAAGCACAGTTCGGTGTGATGGATAAGGTGAAAATGGAGGTTTTCTGTTAAGGAAGCTTTCCGAATACTTACAATGGAAAAGGGTAAAGGCGGGGGTAGTCGGTTGTAATAGCCACTTCCGGGCCGTCAAGGCTCGCTTGATAAAATACTCCATCATCAAACTCTATGTATATCTCCGGATCCTCATGGAAGCCAGGGTCTTCATCGCGAACATGGTCCTCTGGTTGTGGGGAGGGGCAATGAATATTCTCGACCATCTTCCTCCATGACTGCTTTAAGACAACAAGAACAATTTTGATTAGCATGCCTTGATAACAAGGAAGAACAATGCTGATAATCAAAAACTTACCCATTCAATAGTGTTGTACATAGAAAAGCCTTCACGGCAGTTTAAATGGAGGAAGTCTTCTTTCTCCCCCTTATACAGATTGGCTAGGATCATGGCCAGTTCGGCTGGGGTATCCGAGCCCTTGCGTCTGTAACGAGATGCGTCATCCTCTCCGTTGTAACACCATAAAGGAGTTACTCTGGACTGGAGGGGCTGAATACATCGCTTTATTGCGATGGCCATGACTTCGATTATCGAGAGCTTGGAATGAGCGAGTAATCTGACCTTGCTGACCTACCTCTGCACTTCCGCACTGTTTTCTTCCTTGGGACTCCGGGGGCGCCAATTAAGGCGTTTCTTCAAAGAAGCACTGGAGAATTCGGGGAAACCGCGCCGAACTGGGTCCGAAAGGGGAACATCCTCAATGTAGAACCATTCCGAAGACCATTCTTGGGATACCTCCTTGGGAGTTCCAATCGGGTAACCTGATCCGGCTATGCGCCAAACTTTGGCGCCGCCCACTTCGAATATGGAACCCCCTCGATGACGAGGGACGAGGCAGAAGAACTTTCTCCATAGTTCAAAATGAGCCTCGCAGCCCAGAAACAGTTCACAAAGAGCAACAAAACCCGAGATGTGCAAAATAGAACCTGGAGTGAGATTGTGCAGCTGGATACCGTAGAACTCTAACAAGCCCCTGAGAAAGGGGTGGATCGGGAATCCTAAGCCCCGCAGAAGAAACGGGACGAAGCACACCCTCTCTTCCTTGTTGGGGTTGGGGAAATTTTCTGCTAGCGCGTCGTTGCCGATCGAGGCTAACCCCACTCGCACAGAGACTAGATCTGCGAGAGGGAGATATCCCTGCATTTGCAGCCGACTCAACTAGAGATGAGATACCGAGAAGCTCCGCCAATCACCCTCTTGAGGGCCGTGAGGGCGCGAAGAAGAGCTAGGAGCGCTGGCCATATTTTGAAGTTTTTCGTGGCTGGTCCTGATGTTCTCTGCACGATGTGGATGGCATTTGGGGATCTAACCTCTTTATATAGGCACCGTCCCTATGTGGACAGGGGCGTATTTGTAAAAATTTATCGTGGACCATTCACATTCGCCCGGTGCGCGGGAATCGAGGCGATGACAGGGAGGAGTCATAAAGGCAGAACGCGAAGGTCAGAGCCGGACTGTCATCAATCCAAAGTATGAGGAAGAACCCGCCTTGCAAAGCCGAAGACATAAGCCAGATACTACGTCGTCATTGAAGGCAAGTTCGGGGGCTACTGAGGGAGTCCTGGATTAGGGGGTCCTCGGGTGTCCGGCCTATTTGATATGGGCCGGACTGATGGGCCGTGGAGATAAAAAGCAGAAGACCGTCCCCCGTGTCCGGGTAGGACTCCTGTATGCGTGGACTGCAAGCTTGGTGTTCAGATGTACTATTCCTTCCTCTACAAACCGACTCTGTACAACCCTAGATCCCTCCGGTGTATATAAATCGGAGGGTTTAGTCCTTAGAGATCATCAGAATTCTCATAGGCTAGACAGTTAGGGTTTAGCCATTACGATCTCGAGGTAGATCAACTCTTGTAACCCCTATACTCGTTGAATATAATCAAGCAGGACGTAGGGTTTTACCTCCTTTAAGAGGGCCCGAACCTGGGTAAACATCGTGTCCCCATCGTCCCTTGTTACCATTGATCCTCAGATGCACAGTTCGGGACCCCCTACCCGAGATCTGCCGGTTTTGACACCGACAGCCGGCTCGCGGGCGTGGGCCAGTTTCTGGCGCCTCAGGAGGATCTTCGACCCAGCCCTCCAACGGTTTCGGGCTGCCGAGATCTCATGGTGGCAGGCGAGGGAGGCCGCCGCGGCTGGCGATGCAGCTGTGGCCGCGTGCCTGCCGGAGCTCCTGGAGGAGTACCAACTCCAGGAGACGCTCTCCAGCACCCTGATCTACCACACCCTCCACGGCAACGAGCCGCCGCCACGCGAGGACGGCTCCGGCGACGACGGCGACTCCAGCTCCGGTGCCGACGCGTAGAACAAGTATGAATTAGAAGTAGAACCCCGCGTAGTATGAACTACTTTAATTTCCGTTTGAACTATGTTTAACTAAGCTTGTATGAACTATGTGTGGAACTCAGGTGATGTTGATTATGGCGCGAACTACTAGTTTTTAAAATCGTGTTGAATTCTGGTGATGTATGCGGCGGGATCTGTTCTGTCTCCACGCATGCCGATCGTAAATTTTGTTTACAGGGAGCCCGTAAAGGAATTTTGCGGCTCGGTCGGTTGCGGGATCTGCTACAGATGCTCTTAACTCTATTATATGAAGGTTTTTCTGTTTGGGCTTGGGCTTCTTTGCTTCGTTTCTTCATTGTCTTCTTCAGCCTTTATTTTGCCCTTTCTTTTAAATGTTTACTATGGCTGCTTTCTTGGATTGGTCTTGATCCTCCTTGGCTTTGTTTTTGACATCAAAGTACTGTGATCCTCCTTGGCTTGGTTGGACTTTGTTGACCGTCTTTGGACTTGTTGACTAGCCTAGACTTTTGTACACTAGCTGGACTAATGGGACACCCTAAATGAGATTATTTATTTTCCCCCAACAAGAGTCTCCTTGAGCCGAGGCCATAAAAGTCACCACTTTGTGATTTGGCTGACACGCCCGTGGCCCGTGTAGGAGTAGTAAATTATCCCATCAGAGGGATTCAGACTCCCCTCATCAAAACAAAACAGAAAAAATAGGAGGGATTCAAACGTTAGGAGTAGTGCTTTAGAGCCCCATGACTAGGATGGTAATATGATCAATTTCCAAAAAAAGTTAAGATACCACGATCTAGCAGGTATTTATTTTATTCTAAAAAATCTATTTTCTTTAGAGCAACTCCAACGGGGCGACCCAAACGGACGCGCGCTTTGTCCTCTTTTCGTCCATTTGGGTCGGCCAGACGGACGTGCGCGTCCGCATTCTCAAATGGGTCAGCTTGACAGCCCAACGGGAGGCGGACCCAAATCTGCCGGCGTAGAAAAAAAAACAGGTCGCAGAAATAAACAGAATTAAACATTAATTAAACATTAAGTGGCCGGTTAACCGCCGGCCAAAGTCCACTTAAACCTAATTAAAACATAAAAAAGTCTGCTCCCGCACGTTGCCCTAGACGTCGTCGGCCTTGCCCTTGCCCTTGACGTCGAAGTCGCCGTCGCCATCGCCGCCGGTGAGGTCGATGAAGACGGGAGCAGGGCCAGCCCACCCGAACGCCGCTTGGTATGCTGCGAGGGCGTCTGCTGGGGCGGCGGCATTGCGGCCCGCCGGGCGCGCTCCTCCTCCTCCTCCTCAAGCCGCAGCGCCTCCGCGTCGCGTTGCAGCAGCTGCTCCCAACCCATCTGCCGCTCGCCGTCGGCCTCCTCCTGGGCGAGCCAGTGCGCCTTCCAGCACTCTAGATGGGCCACCTCCTCCTCCGACGTCGCGGCGTAGTGGACCGGAGGCGCGCTCACCCACTCGCGGTACTGGCCGGTCCACGTGTAGGCCTCCTCCGGCCTAGTGGGTGGAGGTGGGGAGCACTTTCGCGTCGGCTCCGGATCCGGCTTGGGCTCGATGACGGGCGACGGCGGTGGCGGAGGTGGGACGAAGAGCGGGGTGTGGACGGAGTCACCCGCCACCGACAAGGCAAGGGCTTGCTCCAGCCCATCCCAATGCACGTCCTCCTCGAGCCGGCTAGCCTCCAGCACGTGCTGCAGGGCCTCCTCGAGGGCGGCTTGGTACTCCGCCTCCGCCTCCATTTCCTCTGGCTCTACCCGTGATGGCGGCGGAGGAAACTGCGGGTTGGCGCCGACGCCTAGCCGCCGTTGCTACTCGTCTTCGATGGCAAACCAGGCCTCCCAGTTGGGAGAGTTGGCGGCGTACTCGGGCATCCGCCGCTGCGCCGGCGTGAGCTGCGCCCGGTGCCTGCACACCTCCTCGTCGTGCGCCCGTTGTGTCCGCGGAACCGCCAGCACCGGGATCCGGTGCGGATCGAGGTGCCAGTGGTGTGGCAGCATCACGTTGGGGTAGGGCAGCAGCTGCCTGTACTCCCAGTGCCACCGCGCTTGGTGCACTGGGATGTGCAGACGCCGGCGACTTGGGCGGACACGCGCCGGCGGCGGAGGAGGAGGGGGAGGAGGAGCACGGGAGGATGAGGCGCCAGGGGTGCACTTGCCCTTGCTGCTGCTGCTGCCGAAGATGCCCATTGCTAGGGATTTGGGGGTGCCGCCGGCGAGAAAGCACAAGGGGGTGGTGGGGGGCCAGATGTGGACGGAAGTGGATGAGGCCGGCCCCCGCCGCATGTGTGGGTTAAAAAAGGACGCTTCCACTGGCTGACTAGTGGGCCCGCTGTCGGTGGTCGTCATAAATTAGACGACGGACGGTTGTTGGGTGACCGCCAAGTGGGACCGCAGCGGACACCAAGGAGACGCGTGGCGCGTCCGCTTCGCGTCCGAGCCGGCGCATTTCGGCCGCAAATTTGGGCCGCAAATGCGTCGGCGCGGACGCGATTTGGGTTTGGGTCGGCGCGTTGGGCCTTCACTTTTGTCCGCGCCGACCCAAACGGACGCAGGCGGACAAAATGGGTCGCCCCATTGGAGTTGCTCTTAGAGCCCGGAGAAGAAGATGGTGATAGGTCGACTATACCTAAACGTAGCTCCGACTCAACGAAATAATCAGATTGGTGTCGTCGTTGCCGGAGCAGCATTGATCTGACGAAGATACAACCAACTCCCCATGCTTCACAAAGAGAAATGTAAACTTGTTTATCCAATCTCATTATTAGATTCGATAGTGCACACACCGCTGAAGCCCGATAAGAAGCCACTGGAGACCTACTGAACACCCGCTAGCACCACCGTCGGAAGGGCTGAAACTGTAGATGGCAGAAACCTACATGCGCATCCGATCTCACCACTGGAACGATAGCACATGCACCATTGGAAATGGAGAAGAAGTAGGAGGACCCATTATTGAACAATGTCGCCACCACCGCTGAAAGGCCCAAAGTGACCGGCAAGGAGAGACCTACCTAATACTGTAAGAGCATCTTCAATAGAAGAATTAGATATAAAAATACCTAATTTTTACATCTCTAGAGGCCAAAAACAGTGCTCCAATAGATGATTTAGATGAAAAAAATTGCATCTCAGTCTCCTGAAAATGTAAAGTATAGCACTTCGAGGTGCAAATTTGCATATCCTGGAGGAGATGTAAAAACGCGGCCGCCCGCCAACTGCCCAACTGCCACTTCCTTTCTCTTCCCCTCCCTCAAATCTTCATCCTCCCACCGCCCGCCGCCACACCGCCGCTCGGCTGCCGCCGCCCCGCCGCAGATCATCCTCCGCCTCGCTGACCGCTTCCGATTCCTCCCATTTTCGGCCATCGCCCATCATCGTACAACCCTAATCAGCCGCCGCTCCACTCAGTCGCCGCCCCGGCTCCGCCCCGAGCGCGCCGCACCACCCCGGCTCTGCCCCGACCCCGCCTCGCCGCCCTGGCTCCGCCCGACAACGCCGCATCCGCCCCGACACCGCCGTCGCCGCCCCGGATCCCTCGCACTCCGCCTTGATCCCGCCTTCTCCGCCCCGACCCCCGCCGCACCACACCGCCCCGTCCTGTCGTCGCCATGCCGCCAAGGAAGACCCCGAGGGGCAAGACGGGCTTCTTCACGTGAGGGTGAAGTCCTCCGACAACTTCGGGGTCAAGTTCTCCGACGCCGGCCGCCGCTTTTGGCTCGGCACGTACCCCACCGTCCACGAGGCCGCGTGTGCCTACGACGTGGCGGTGTGGCATGCCGGGAGGCCGAAGAAGGACCTCGACTTCCTGGAGATCGAGACCCAGGCGGATGCAGAGTTGCTCGTTCCGGGGGGCATTCGCATGAAGGAGATCAAGACGAAGAAGAAGAAGAGGCCCGACATTATCGTCAGTCCCGACTAGAGCGATGAGGCAGCAATGGCGAGGTTCGCATGTGAGCATCCGGAGTATGTGTAGGCCGAGCAGGAGTTCTAGTGGAAGCGCGACGTCGGGCAGAAGAAGAAGAAGAAGGATGACGAGGCCGGCCCCTCGACGGTGATCCACGTCGAGTCCTCGGAGGAGGACTGGGCAACTCAGAGGACGAGGACGAGGGCTGTGACGACCCGGACAAGGATGAGTTCTGGGAGCAGTTCAAGAGCTCCGATGACGAGGAGTAGTTTTATCTTCGGAGTAGTTCAAGTTGAATTAGTTTGAACTAGTAGTAGTAGTAGATGAATGTAGTACCTCCAACTAGTAGTAGTTGAACTAGTAGTAGTTGAGTTTGCTATGTTTTTATTAATTTAGAACTATGTTTTATTATGTCTGAAATGAAATAGTAGTTCAATTTGGTATGTCCGAAGTATAGGTTTCAAATGAAATAGTAGTTGAAGTCTAGTTTTACATCTCCATTTGCATCTTCTATTGGAGTTGCTCTTTTACATCTCAGTTTTACATCATCTGTTGGAGTTGGCACTTTTTTGGAGATGCAAAAAGCACTTTTTGTGATGTAAATTATACAACACCTACTTTTACATCTCCAAATATACATCTTCTGTTGGAGATTCTCGAATACGGAGAAACTCTAGATCCCACCCATGGATCGGGGCTTCCCTGCACACCGCTATCAGCAGAGCCGGTGGACGAGGATAAAGTCAGCTATCTTTTGATGGAGGAAGGTGACGGCGGAGGAGGAACACTAGATTCATTTGGCTAGGGACTGCCCCAATATGATGGTTTTACCCTCTGTTTTGAACTTTGAAGTAAAGAAGCATGCTTTACTCATCTTGAGGTTAATGTTCTTATATTGGGTGTGACTATAACTTAGTCGACTAGACTTAACAAATTCTTAGTCGGTGATGTCAGCATAGTTGTGGTGTTACAAACGGCATGGCTAGATGCTACAATTGGCGATGAAAAATGTTGCAAGCAGTGTTGCAAGCAACGACAACAAATGCTACAACCGTTGTGAGTACATGCTGCAACCATCAATGGTGGATGTTGCGACCGGTGGGACGACGTGCTACAATCGACTAGGGCAGATGTTGTGTTTGATGAGACGACATGCTAAAACCAACAAGACGGATGTTGCAGCCTGTAGGAAGATATGTGGCAAACGGTGAGACAAAATGCTGCGAGGTCTGTTGGATGGTGCTTAGTCCAACACAAATTTCCATGCAAAGATCTAACGGCTATGCAGTCAACTGAGACTTGGTTAAATCTAAGTTGACTGAGTTTTAGAAAGTCCATTTTATATTTTGACAGTTTTGAAAAACTACCTGTGCCAATGCCGAGATCTTGTTTGCTATTTTTCGACAAATGGTGAATTTTATTGGCTCAAAATGAAGCATTAAGAGGTCACAAACACAACGAGCACATATCCAGCCTCTTCATAGCTAGGATGCACACAACCAACACCAACACACACACACACACACACACACACACACACAAACACGTCGGTAAATAGCAAAGTCATATAAGACCAAAGCTATGCGTATGCGAGAAAAAAAACACCAAAGTGATCATATCTGCGATAGGCACACTATAACAATAACCATATCCACACCAACCATCTCATGACACACATAAAACGACGGGGTTCTTTGACAACAACGCCTTCAAGAAGGGAGCGACGTTCAAGTGACACCATCACCAGATCTGACCATCCAAGGCCAGGATATAGGTTTTTGATAACCCACAAGTATAGGGGATCGCAACAGTTTTCGAGGGTAGAGTATTCAACCCAAATTTATTGATTCGACACAAGGGGAGCCAAAGAATATTTGCAAGTATTAGTAGTTGAGTTGTCAACTCAGCCACACCTGGAGACTAAATATCTGCAGTACATTGATCAGTAGCATAATAGTATGATAGTTTGATAGTAGTAGCAATAATAGTGACCGTAATGGTTATAGTAGTAGCAGTAGTTTTATAGCAATTGTGACAGTAGCAACAACAGTAGTAGTAATAACTTAGCAAGAAACAATATGTGAAAAACTCGTAGGCATTGGATCGGTAATAATGTTCGATAATATTCATCATGTAACAGTCATAACCTAGGGCGACACAGAACTAGCTCCAATTCATCAATATAATGTAGGCATGTATTTCGTATATAGTCATACGTGCTTGCGATAAGAACTTGCATGACATCTTTTGTCCTACCCTCCCGTGGCAGCGGGGTCCATAAGGAAACTAAGGGATATTAAGGCCTCCTTTTAATAGAGAACTGGAACAAAGCATTAACACATAGTGAATACATGAACTCCTCAAACTACGGTAATCACCGGAAAGAATCCCAATTATTGTCACCTTGGAGTATGCGGATCATAACACATAATAGGTGCATATAACTTGCAAGATCGGATCAAGAACACAAATACATTCATGAAAACATAAAGGGTTCAGATCTGAAATCATGGCACTCGGGCCCTAGTGACAAGCATGAAGCATAGCAAAGTCATAACAACATCAATCTCAGAACATAGTGGATATTAGGGATCAAGCCCTAACAAAACTAACTCGATTACATGATAAATCTCATCCAACCCATCACCGTCCATCAAGCCTACGAAGGAATTACTCACTCTCGGCGGTGAGCATCATGAACTTGGTAATGGAGGAAGGTTGATGATGACGACGACGTCGAATCCCCCTCTCCGGAGCCCAGAACGGACTCCAGATCAGCCCTCCCGATGAAGAACAGGATGTGGCGGCGGGTCCGTATCGTAAAACGCAATGATTCCTTTTTCCTCCTTTTTTTGTTGGCGAATAGGTACTTAAGGAGTTGGAGTTAGGGTTGCGGGGGCTGCTAGGGGCCCACAAGCCTGTAGGGCTCACCCGAGGAGGGGCCGCGCCCCTGGGCTTGTGGCGCCCTGGTGGCCCTTCTCTGGTAACTTCTTTCGCCAGTATTTTTTATATATTCTGAAATAATTCTCCGTAAATTTTCAGCTCAATCCGAGAACTTTTATTTCCGCACAAAAACAACACCATGGCAATTCTGCTAAAAACAGCGTCAGTCCGGGTTAGTTCCATTCAAATCATGCAAATTAGAGTCCAAAACAAGAGCAAAAGTGTTTGGAAAAGTAGATAAGATTGAGATGTATCAACTCCCCCAAGCTTAACTCATTGCTTGTCCTCAAGCAATTCAGTTGACAAACTGAAAGTGATAAAGAAAAACTTTTACAAACTCCTTTTGCTCTTGTTGTTGTGAACATGCTTAACCAATGTTCAAGTTTTCAGCAAGGATTATGAACTAACCATATTCATGATAACATTTAGGTCTCACATTTACTCATACCAATGACATAACCAACTAGCGAGCAATAATAAGATATCTCGGATGCCAACAATTTGTCAAAACAATCATGATATAATATGACAACATGGTATCTCGGTAGCCCTTTCTGAGACCGTAAAACATAAATGCAGAGCACCTCTGAAGTTCAAGCAGCGACTAAACATTGTAATTCATGGTAAAAAAGATCCAGTCATGTCACACTCAACATTAACTATACTCAATGCATAAGAATGACAATAGTGCTCCCCAACTGGTGCTTAAATGAGAGGGTGATGACTCAACAATAAAAGTAAAATAACATAAAAGTAAATGGATAGGCCCTTCGCAGAGGGAAGCAGGGATTTGCAGAGGTGCCAGAGCTCAAAGCTTAAAATAGAGATAAATATAATTTTGGGAGGTATGCCTTTCCTGTCAACGTCACGACCGAGAGTTTTCAATATCTTCCATGCTAAACAAATTAGTGGAGGTTCCCAAGTGGAAAAAGTAAAGTTTACTCCCCCTCCACCAACAAACACAAGCCATGGCTAGCCGAATCCTCGAGTTCCCTCCATACCAACAACTTTTCGGGGAGTTTGTTTTATTATATCCCTCTTGAATACCCATCATATTAGGACCAATTTCATAACTTGTACATATTGCCATTACTATTATCAAATCTCAAAAAGATATAAGTGAAGCATGAGAGTGCAACTATTTCTTTAAAATATAACCACCGCCATGCTCTAAAAGATATAAGTGAAGCAATAGAGCAACTGCCTAGGTCAAAAGATATAAGTGAAGCACATATAGTATTCTAACAAATCACGAATAATGTGTGTACCTCTCAAAAAGGTGTGTCCAGCAAAGATGATTGTGGCAAATTACAAAGCAAACAAAGAAAAGACTCATATAATACACGACGCTCCAAGCAAAACTCATATGATGTAATGAATAAAAATATAGCTCCAAGTAAGTTACCGATGGTTGGTAGAAGAAAGAGGGGATGCCATCCGGGGCATCCCCAAGCTTAGAGTCTTGGGTGTCCTTAAATATTACCTTGGGGTGCCTTGGGAATCTCCAAGCTTAGGGTCTTGCCACTCCTTATTCCTTCATCCATCATGATCTCACTCAAAACTTGAAAACTTCGGCACACAAAACTCAACAGAAAACTCATGAGATCCGTTAGTATAACAACCAAATCTTAAACTTTAGGTACTGTTGTAAACCCATCCATATTTTATTATTGCATAATACCAACTGTATTCTAACTTCACCTTGGCTTATACCCCCCGATATAATCCATAGATTCATCAAAACAAGCAAACAACACAACGAAAACAGAATCTATCTAAAACAGAACAGTCTATAAAGACCTGAATTTTGGTCATACCTCTGTAACTCTAAAAATTCTGAAAAATTATGACAAGGTGGAAAATTTGTATCTTAATTATCTAAAAAAAATCAGCAATATTTTGCGCTCCAGTAAGCCATATTGATTATTGCACTGGAAGCAAAAGTTCCTATTTTTCCACAACATCAATTCAACTATCAACCAAATCATCCCAAAGGCTTTACTTGGCACAAACACTAATTTAAACACAAAAACACAACCATAACAGTAGCATATTTGTGTGCACACCAAAAAAATAGGAAGAAAAACTATTGGGTTGTCTCCCAACAAGCTCTTTCTTTATAGCCATTAAGATAGGCTTGAGATTTTAAATGATGCGCACATAAAAGACAAGAATTGAAGCACAAACAGAGCATCATAAAACATATGACAAACACATTTAAGTCTAACATACTTCCTATGCATAGGCATTTTATAGGAAAACAAATTATCAAGACAAGCAATATCTAGCATATGCAAGGAAGAAGAAAGAAACAATAGCAATCTCAACATGAAGAGATGTAACTCAGTAACAGGATAATTTTCAAATTCAACAATATAGCCACCACATAACATATTCTCTAAATGATCCACATGCATACAAAGTTTATACTCTTCCAAAATAGTGGGATTAACATCAATCAACTAAAGTCATGACCTCTCCCAACCCACTTTTGTCAAAAAGTTCATAAGATTGATAATTCTCCAAATTAGTGGGATAATTATTACTAAAGTTGACGCTCTTCCAAACCCACTTTCAATATTATTGCAAAAATCAATATCAATATAATATTCATCATGAGGCTTAAATACATTTTCAAGATCGTAAAAAGCATCACCCCAATCATGATCATTACAATAAGTAGTGGAAATAACAAATTCATCATCCCCAAGCTTGTAGTTTTGCATATCATTAGCACAATTGACATTAATAGAATTTATTACAACATCATTTCAATCATGATTTTCATTTAAGGAGCTATCATGAATCACTTTATAAATTTCTTCTTTTAACACTTCATCACAATTTTCAGATTCATGATTTTCAAGCAAAACTTCATAGAGATAATCAAGTGCACTCAACTCACTAGCAATTGGTTCATCATAATTGGATCTTTTGAAAAGATTAGCAAGTGGATGAGGATCCATAGTTATCTTAAATGTTTGCATTCATTTTCTGTTTTTGAGTGTTGTCAAGAAGGCAAAAAGCAAGCAAACGAAAATATTTTTGTGTTTTTTGTGAAAACGAGAGGCAAATGGCAAATAAAGTAAATGGAAGGAGATGAAAGTTTATGCGGTGGTACTTGGTAGGTGTTGGTGATGTCTCCCTAGCAACAGCGCTCGAAATTCTTCCTGCTACTTGTGAGCTGCGTTGGGATTTCCCTAAAGAGGAAAGGGTGATGCAGTACAGTAGAGACAAGTATCTCCCTCAGTTAAGAACCAAGGTTATCAATCCAGTAGGAGAATGCTACTTGTGAGCTGCATTGGGATTTCCAAGAAGAGGAGAGGATGATGCAGTACAATAGAGATAAGTATTTTCCTTAGTTAAGAACCAAGGTTATCAATCCAGTAGGAGAACCACGTAACACCTCGTTAGCAGTACCTACACACAAAATAACAAATACTTGCACCCAACGCAAAAAAGGGTTTGTCAATCCCTTGGCGGTTAATTGCAAATGATCAAATCTCGTAGTGATAGATAAAATAAATACAAACACAAAATAAAAATACGGTAAATAAATTGCAGCGAGGTAATTTGGATTTTAGTTTATGATAAAAATAGACCCGGGGGCCATAGTTTTCACTGGAGGCTTCTCTCTTGAACATAGCATACGATGGGTAAACAAATTACTGTTGGGCAATTGATAGAAAAGCAAATAATCATGATGATATCCAAGGCAATGATCATGTATATAGGCATCACGTCTGGGACAAGTAGACCGACTCCTGCCTACATCTACTACTATTACTCCACACATCGACCGCTATCCAGCATGCATCTAGAGTTTTAAGTTCATAAAGAACGGAGTAACGCCTTAAGCAAGATGACATGGTGTAGACAAAGTAAACTCACGTATGAATAAACCCCATCGTTTTACCCTTAATGGTAACAATACAAATAAGCGTCTTGTCCCTTTCTATCACTGGGATATAGATGACCACAAGATTGAACCCATCCCAAAGCACCTCTCCCATTGCAAGAAAAATCAATCTAGTTGGCCAAACCAAATCAATAGATCAGAGAGAAATACAAAGCTATAATAATCATGCATAAAAGAGATTAGAGAAGACTCAAATAATATTCATGGATAATATGATCATAAACTCACAATTCATCGGATCCCAACAAACACACCACAAAAAGTATTACATCGAATAGCTCTCCAAACATTGAGGAGAACATTGCATTGAAGATCAAAGAGAGAGAAAAAGCCATCTAGCTACTAGCTATGGACCCGTAGGTCTGTGGTAAACTACTCACACATCATCAGAGACGCGGCAAGGTTGATGTAGAGGCCCTCCATGATCGATTCCCCTTCCGACAGAGTACCAGAAAAGGCTTCCAGATGGGATCTCGCAAGAACAGAGGCTTGCGGCGGTAAAAAAGTATTTTTGGGTGGCTCTCTGTTGGTTTCCCAATTTTGGTAAATTTATAGAGGCGGAATTAGGTCAAACGGAGCAAAGGTGGGCCCATGAGGCACCAGGGCGCGCCCTGGTGGCTCATGACCACCTCCTTCGCCTTCTGACTTCCTCCCGAAGCTTCTAGTGTCTCTTATGTCCAAAAAATCTCCAAAAAGTTTCGTGGCATTTGGACTTCATTTGGTATGGAATTCCTGGAAAACCAAAAACAGGCAAAAACAGCAACTGGCACTGGGCACTAAGTTAAAAGGTTAGTCCCAAAAAATGATATATAATTTCATATAAAACATCCATGATTGATACTATAATAGCATGGAGCAATAAAAAATTATAGATACGTTGGAGACGTATCAAGCATCCCCAAGCTTAATTCTTGCTCGTCCTCGAGTAGGTAAATGATAAAAATAGAATTTTTGATGTGGAATGCTACCTAACATGTTCATCATGTAATCACTCTTTTGCGTCATGAATATTAAGATCCGAATGATTCAAAGCAATAGTCTAGAGTTGACATAAAAACAATAATAGTAAGGCATACCAACAAGCAATCATGCCTTTCAAAATATCAATCCTAAAGAACGTTATCCCTACAAAATCATATAGCCTTTTCATGCTCCATCTTCTTAAAACAAAATATAAATCATGCACAACCCCGGTGTTAGCCAAGCAATTGGTTCATACTTTTTAACGCGCTTCAGCTTTTTCAACTCTCACGCAATACATGAACGCAAGCTATGGATATAGCACTATGGGTGGAATAGAATGCGGTGGTAGAGATAATATGGAGAAGACAAAAAAGGAGAAAGTCTCACATTGACTAGGCAGACCAACGGGCTACGGAGATGCACATCAATCGATATCAATGCGAGGAGTAGGGATTGCCATGCAACAGATGCACTAAGAGCTATAAGTGTATGAAAGCTCAAAAAGAAAACTAAGTGGGTGTGCATCCAACGTGCTTGCTCGTGAATACCTCGGGCATTTGAGGAAGCCCATCATTGGAATATACAAGCCAAGTTCTATAATGAAAAATTCCCACTAGTTATATGAAAGTGAAAGTATAGGAGACTCTCTATATGAAAAACATGGTGCTACTTTGAAGCGCAACTATGGAAAGGATAGTAACATTGCCCCTTCTCTCTTTTTCTCTCATTTTTTTGTTGGGCTCTTTTTGGCCTCCTTTTTTAGAACAGTCTCATGGACCTCATCCCCACTTTTTTGCGGACTCATTAGTCTCCACCATTCTTTTCCTCACTTGGGGCAATGCTCTAATAATGAATAATGACGATCATCACACTTCTATTTACTTACAACTCAAAATTACAACTCGATACTAGAACAAAATATGACTCTATATGAATGCCTCTGGCGGTGTACCAGGATGTGCAATGATCTAGCGTAACATGTATAAAAATGATGAATGGTGGCTAAGCCACAAATACTATGTCAGCTATATGATCATGCAAAGCAATATGACAATGATGATGTGTGTCATAAAAACAAAACGGTGGAAGTTGCATGGCAATATATCTCGGAATGGCTATGCAAATGCTATAATAGGTAGGTATGGTGGCTGTTTTGAGGAGGATATAAGGAGGCTTATGTGTGATAGAGCATATCATATCACGGGGTTTGGATGCACCGGAGAAGTTTGCACCACATCTCAAGGTGAGAAAGGGCAATGCACGGTACCGAAGAGGCTAGCAAATTGCGGAAAGGTGAGAGTGTGTATAATCCATGGACTCACATTAATCATAAAGAACTCACATACTTATTGCAAAAGTTTATTAGCCCTCGAAGCAAAGTACTACTACGCATGCTCCTAGGGGGGAGGTTGGTAGGAGCTAACCATTGCGCGCCCCCAATCTTCACACAAAGGAAGACAATCAATAATAAATCATGCCCCAACTTCATAGCATAACGAGAGACCATACATGCATGCTTCGGGAATCACAAACCTTAACATCAATATTCTTACTAAACCATAGTTACTCACTAGCACAACCCACATATTACCACCTTTACATCGCAAAACTATTGCAAGGAATTAAATTTATCATATTCGGTGATCTACATGAAAGTTTTTATTATATCCCTCTTGAATGCCTATCATATTAGGACCAAATTCATAACTTGTACTAATTGCCATTACTTTTATCAACTCTCAAAATTATATAAGTGAAGCATCAGAGTGCAATTATTCTTTAAAATATAACCACCGTCGTGCTCTAAAAGATATAAGTGAAGCACTAGAGCAACTACCTAGCTCAAAAGATATAAGTGAAGCACATAGAGTATTCTAACAAATCACGAATAATGTGTGTACCTCTCAAAAATGTGTGTTCATCAAAGATGATTGTGGAAAACTAAAAAGCAAACAAAGCAAAGAATCATATAATACATGTCGCCCCAAGCAAAACTCATATGATGTGATGAATAAAAATATAGCTCCAAGTAATATTCTCGATAGTTGGTAGAAGAAAGAGGGGATGCCTTCCGGGGCATCCCCAAGTTAAGATGCTTGGGAGTCCTTGAATATTACCTTGGGGTGCCTTGGGAATCCCCAAGCTTAGGCTCTTGCCACTTCTTATTCCTTCATCCCTTGTGATCTCACTCAAAACTTGAAAACTTCAGCACACAAAACTCAACAGAAAACTCGTGAGATCCATTAGTATAACAACCAAATCTTAAACTTTAGGTACTGTTGTAAACCCATTCATATTTTATTATTCATTATACCTACTATATTTTAACTTCACCATGGCTTATACCCCCTGATACAATCCATAGATTCATCAAAACAAGCAAACAACGCAATGAAAATAGAATCTGTCTAAAACAAAACAGTGTGTAAAGACCTGAATTTTGTTCATACCTCTGTAACTCCATTTTTTTTTTGTAAAATTAGGATAACATTGAAAATTTGTATATTAATGATCTGGAAAACATTCAGTAATTTTTTGCACTCCAGTAACCCAGATTAATTATCGCACTTGAAGAAAAAGTTTCTGTTTTTCCACAACATCAATTCAACTATCAACCAAATCATCCCAAAGGCTTTACTTGGCACAAACACTAATTTAAACATGGAAACAAAACCAAAATAGTGGGATAATTGTGTGCACACCAAAAAATAGAAAAAGAACTAGAAAAAATAAGATAGCTATTGGGTTGCCTCCCAACAAGCGCTATTGTTTTACGCCCCTAGCTAGGCATAATGCATAGTTTCAAGTGTTGTCATCTTTAGTTTCCAAATCCTCAATCACACATCCATACTTCCTAGGAATTTCAACACTCAAAATTTTAACGATCATACTCCTAGGGACAAAGTTGAGGAATGTATTAGCATAGACCGATTCCTTTATTGCTTCAACGAAATCGGGGTGAACACTTATCATTTTAATATCTTCGTTTCCCTTACTAGATGTGGCACCCTTATTCTTAGGAACATACATAAACTTGCAATTCTTACTAGGAGAAGTTTTTTCAATGGTTTTAACAGAGGAAAAAGCGGAACCCAAATTATTAATAATTTCTTCCAACTTGTCGATCCTAACGGGACTTTGCTCCACCCTCTCATTAATTATTGGTTCTTTATCCTTTAGCATCTTAAGAGTAGTTCCTACCTTTGACCCAAATTGAGTAATATGATTATGAATCTTTTTATCCAAGTTTTCAATATGATCTACAATAGGCATTTTATTTTCAATAGCCTGAAGCCTTTGCATAACATGCTCCAAAGTCAATGTTGTTTCATTAATAATAATAGGTGGTGTTCCCACTAAATTTCCCATAGAATTGAAAGCATCCATAGGGTGACTACTCAAGAAATTCCCTCCGGTAATAGTATCTAGCACAAATCTATACTAGGTAGTGAGACCCACATAAAAATTGCGAAGAAAAAAGGTAGTAGATTGCTTACGAGTTGTCTATTTTGAGCATCGCAAATCCTGTACCAAGCATCTTTTAAATTCTCCCCTCCCCTTTGTTTAAAATTGAGAACTGCATTTTCAAGGGTACACGTAATAAGAGAAGAACTAGCCATAACAATAAACTGGCAAACAAGCAAACGAGCAAAAAGGCAAAAGGAAAATATTTTTGTATTTTTGTGAAAACTTTTAGAAGTGGGGGAGATGAAAACGAGAGGCAAATGGAAAATAATGTAAATGAAAGGAGATGAAAGTTTATGCGATGGTACTTGATGGATGTTGATGATGTGTCCCCGTCAACGGCCCCAGAAATTCATCCTGTTACTTGTGAGTGCTACTTCTTGAGCTTGCGTTGGTTTTTCCCTTGAAGAGGAAAGGGTGATGCAGCAAAGTAGAGATAAGTATTTCCCTCGGTTAATAACCAAGGAATCAATCCAGTAGGAGGAACAAGCAAGTCTCCAATCTATGCACCTGCACAAACTAACAAACACTTGCACACAACGTGAAAAAGGGGTTGTCAATGCCTTCATGATCACGAACAAGAGTGAGATCACCATCATGGCTCCCCTACCCACCCTCCCACCCCTCCTGCGGCGACCAAGGCTCTGGCCATGATCAGATCTGATCTCGCCACTAAAAACCCAACCCAATCCGATGGATCCCTTCAATGATCCCTGCTCTATAGCCCACCAACTGGATTTCTCATTTGGCCACCAATTCAGAGGTGATATACGTAAGCTTTTTCAATCTTCGGTGAACCCGGTATTCTCCTCCCATGGTTTCTCCTTGGTAGTCTCCTTTGCAAGATTTGCATTCCGTTTGAATCCCCTCAATGTGGGTTTGGCACTATCTTCATGCACTGGCGGAAATTATGATTCTTTCGAGGTATCACACATCTCTGGAAATGTCTACAAGTTCAAAGTATGTTCAAAGGCTGTGGGTTTCTTCCTGGTACGGAAGATATATTTCAATTGCGATCTATTCAAATGCTATTTCCATCTTTGGAGTGATGGAGGCCCAAATTGGCTATATGAAGAAAAGAAATGGTATTCTGAACAAGACTCTGAAAGGACAACCGTATCACGTCAACACAAAGGTAAGTCCTCGCATCTTGTTCCTGCCAAGCAGGTATACCGCAGGATTCTTGATCACTTTATCCCTCTTCATACGGGTAATGCATCTCCTACTGGTAACTCTCACCACTTATCGAGGGCCAATGCTATCCCGATTGGATCTGCTAACCACAATCAGATGCAACTCAATGATCGTGATCATCGCACGTCTGTTACCCAGCCAACCACCTCCATGCATAACGGATCTGCCGTTTCTAGGCCCGTTGTTAATTCAAATCATGGTACGGCCCCTGACCCCGCTATTGGGCCCAATAGGCCCACTCATGCACCACAGCCCAACAGAGCACAAGCTGTATCGTCAGGCTCGATTATATCTGATTCTACAAATGCTATTATCTTCTGCCAAAAATGCCTTGGGTATGGACATGCGCACAATCAATGCAACAATAAAATCAGGTGTCGTTCATGTTACTGATACAACCATATCACCAGATTCTATTTCAACAAGAAAATCCAGGATAGAGCTTATCGGGGGTAAACAGAACCAGGATCCTCCACCTGATATATCCACCACCCGCATAGTCTCCTCATCTTCTCACCATCGTCATACACCCCCTGCTCCGCCTGCCACTATAACACCCTCCGAGATGGCCTGCTACCCATGCAACACCTTCCCCATCTCCTCCCGACACCGCCATCATCCCGGCCGGTCCCCTCCGTGCCCGCCGAGGCTATGTGGTTGGTGGAGAGCTTCCCATGGTGTGCGATGAGTGGGCTGTTGCCACGCTCATCCCTGAAGTTTCTGCTGAAGAGTTTCATGGCGCCATTGCATTGATCACCGCCTTCCTGGAGGGGCGTGGGTGGCGCATTAACTATACATCTCGCTATGGTATGGGTACGACACTGATTCAATTTACTACTGCCTGTTCTAGAGATACTGCTGTCAGCCATAGTCTGTTCCAGATCGGTGACTCTGTTCTGAGAATCAGTAGACATGATACAGGTATCAACTACCGTAGTATAACTTTCACCCATGATGTCTGGATCCTCCTAATGAACTATCCACTAGAGTGCTGGGATGTGGGAGTTATTTGCTGCACTGTTTCTCTGTATGGTCGTTTTCTGATTTGGAACAAAGACCCGAGGGACAAAACAAGGATTATTGTTAAGATCAGAGTTATGAATGTGGACACCATCCCTATTAGCATAGTGGTGCTATGAAACCTTGATGATGTAGGTTATGGTGATTCATGGACCTGTCCCACATACATACTATCCAGGGAACTTATTGGTCAGCAAGGTGGCGATGAAGATCCACTACCTCCCAATGGAGGCAATCTCCACCCCCTCCCTCATGTCCATGGTGGTTTTTGGCATGATGAAGTACTTGGGAACATCCCAATGGATTAGGTGGTGATTAATCCTCACAATGAGAATCTTGGTGCCCCATATGAGGATGTGCATGCTGCCCACAATGATCATGTGAATCATGATTCTGATAACATTGTCATTGATACTGAAGAAAACAGAGCACAAGTGGATGTTGATCCTAGTACTGTAGTGGTGGAGGCAGCTGTCACTGATAACACCATGCCAGCTGATGATGTGCA
Source organism: Thinopyrum elongatum (assembly GCA_011799875.1). Lineage (NCBI taxonomy): Eukaryota > Viridiplantae > Streptophyta > Magnoliopsida > Poales > Poaceae > Thinopyrum > Thinopyrum elongatum. The sequence continues at coordinate 465,797,993 of CM022297.1, forward strand.
GGCCCCCTCCAATGCCAATATCCATGTAAGCACTCACTATGTTGCTCCTCATGAGGTACTTGGACCTGATTACATCCCAATTGATCAAGACACTTCTCAGCAAAACACCCATGAAGCACCCAGTCCAGCATTTGTCCCCAATAACACCAGCATGAACTATAATGACATTCCATCATCCAGCAATGCTCAACTAGTTCAGACCTGCAACATCTCTGTAGAAGGTGTTACTGAGCACATTACTGTACTCCAAGATCTCATTGGCAACCTGGTGACCAATGCTCAAGATATCATTCCCAAACTTGGTGACAGTAAGATTGTTAATGCCACTTGCAATGTGGTAGATGTTGTGGGATCAAATGGATCTAATAAAAGGTGCTATCTCCAAATACAAACCATCCAGGAAGAAATACCTATGAAAGCTAGTTCTGTCAGCATTGAGGAAATCACTAGTCAGGAGTTTGCTGAAGTGCAGAAGCCATCCAACAGGCAGAAGAAAAAGATAATCATTGATGAAACACTATGCAGAAGAAGTGACAGAATTGCCATGATCACTAAGGGATTTAAAGGTAAGGCTGCTGTTGAGAACACTAATCTGAATGATGCCAACAACATCAGCCATAGCACTCAACAGAGTTCTAAGAAGCAGAAGAAATCAGTGCCTGTCAACTTGGCACCTCAGTTTGATGCTATTGTTATTAACAAGCATGCTCCTCCACCACCTCAAATACCTTTGAAGACACTTCAAGCTATTGGTACTGGTCCTTGCAAGATGGTGCCTCATGAAGTGTCATCCAGTGCTCTGAACTATGATAGTTCTGATGAATAAAGGCTGCAATTCTCCTGAGGGTTTGGGTGGCTCCCTTAACTGCCACCTACTTATCTTTTTCTTGTTGCTTGTTTTCTTTAGTATATCATTTGGATGACTGCGTGCATCACATATCAGTATGGTCTGTAATAATCTGTTACCTTGGATCTTGTGCACCCTTGGATTATCAGTTATATCATTTTGCTACTACATGCTTCCACTCTCCCTGAATATCTGCCACAATATGCCACATGCACTACAGAAATCAACTCTCAGTATTTGCAAGGCTTTAAGAGATCTTTGTCACAATTACCATATAAGGTTCATTGGTAGCTCATATTATGCTTTTCATAGTATGATAACAAGTGATATACAAAATGATATATATGAATAGGAATTGGAACATCTTAAATTGGAATGTCAGAGGTATAAATTCCACAACAAGATGGAATGATATCAGAAAAAAATTGAAGAGAGTGCATGTTGCATTATGACCTTTCAAGAAACTAAGAGAGATCTATTTGACAGTGCATACATCAAGAATTTCTGCCCCAAAAGGTTCAACCAATACTGTTATTCTCCATCGAATGGGAAATCTGGAGGTATCATTACTATATGGAATGGAAGCATAATGAAAGGAAAAGTGATATCACAAAGTTACTATCAGATCACTATTGAATTCACATCCAATCTGGACAATAGCAGGTGCTATCTAACCAATGTATATGGACCTAACTGCAGAAGGAAAATTGGAATTCACTGACTGGCTAATGAGCCTAAACATGAACCAGTCCAAATTATGGATGATTCTAGGTGATTTCAATTTCATGAGAGGTCCTGACAACAGGAACATACCAGGAGGTGATCCATCTAATATGATGACCTTTAACAACATTATTGTTAATCTTGACTTGGTTGAAATCCCTCTTAAAGGTAGATCTTTCACATGGAGCAACAAACAAGATCAACCACTGTTGGAAAAACTTGATTGGGTATTCACCAGCTCTCATTGGACCACTGCTCATCCATCCACCATGGCAATTCCATTGGTCAAAATATCTTCTGATCATGTTCCTATTAAAGTACAGATTGACAGCAACATTCCAAAAAGCCAGATATTTAGATTTGAAGAATACTGGGCTAAATGCAGTGGTTTCATTGAAACTGTGGAAAAGCATTGGCTGAATTCCACACATTTCTCTGACTCTGCCAAAAACTTGAACTCCAAGTTTAAATCAATAAGAAGAGGATTAAAAAAATGGAGCAAACAGTACTCCCATTTAAATAAAATAATTGACAATTGCTGCTTTTATGTGAAACTGCTTGATGGGCTAGAAGATCAAAGGATGCTTTCTAGAATGGAAGAAAATTTCAGGAAAATACTTATCATCAACACGAACAAACTTCTGGAGGCTAAAAGATTATACTGGAGAATTAGAGCCAATATCAGATGGGCAAATCTTGGAGATGAAAACACCAAATTCTTTCATGCCATTGCTACTCAGGTTTTCAGGCATAACTACATCACCTATCTACTGGCATATGATGGACAGCACATCTATGACCATGATCACAAAGCAGCTATATTATGGGCATCATTTAAAGAGAGGATTGGCACAGTCAATAATTATATACAAAATTTTGACATATCACATCTTGCCATGCAAGACAACCTCTTGGATCTTGATAAACCTTTTTCTACTGAAGAAATTGATGATATTATCAAAAAAATGCCCAATGACAAGTCACCTGTGCCTGATGGCTTTAATGGGCTCTTCATGAAGAGATGTTGGCACATCATCAAGCAATACTTCTATAAGTTCATCAATGATTTCCACAATGAAGCTGTGCCACTGGCTCCTGTTAATACTGCTTATATAACCTTGATCCCAAAGACTGATAATCCTGAAACACCAAATGACTACAGGCGCATCTCCTTAGTGAGCATGCCTATCAAGATCCTAACCAAATTACTTGCTAATAGAGCCCAACAGATTATCATACCTAGGATTAGCAAGAACCAATATGGATTTATCAAAACCAGGAATATTCAAGACTACCTAGCATGGAGTTTTGAATACATCCACATGTGCCACAAATCTAAGAAAGAAATTATTATCTTCAAGATTGACTTTGTGAAGGCTTTTGACAAGGTCAACTACAATGCTATCCTGTTTATGATGAAGCATTTGGGTTTTAGTCAAAAATGGATTAGATGGGTCACATCAATTTTATCCACTGCCACTGCTTCTGTCATCCTGGATGGAGTACCTGGAAAGAATATACAATGTAAATGTGGTGTCAGACAAGGAGATCCTTTCTCACCCTTGCTTTATGCTATGGTTGGAGAATTACTACAAATACTGGTAAATGAAGCATGGAGAAATGGTACACTTGCATTGCCAATTGAAACCAATTTCACTGACTGCTATCCCATTATACAGTATGCAGATGACACACTCATCATTCTCCCTGCTGATGTGGAACAAATTAAGAGGTTCACTGAGATCCTGGATAATTTCTCCAAATTCACTGGACTTATAGTAAACTATAGTAAATCCTCTATTGTTCCAATCAATGTTTCTAATGATAGAGCACAGGAACTTGCCAACATTTTTCAATTGCAGGAAGGAATCCATGCCCTTCACCTATCTTGGCCTACCTATTGGCTCAACTAGGCCAAAAGTGATTGATCTTATGCCCATGGTATCTAGACTGGATCATAGGCTCTCTGGTATTGCATCCATGATGACATATTCTGGCAGGCTTGTACACCTCAAATCCATAGTAGCTGCATTGCCAATATTTGCAATGTGCAGCATTAGAGTACCATTCACCATACTGGACCACTTTGAAAAATCTGGTAGAAACTTTCTATGGTATGGTAAAGGGATTAATAAAAAGGGCAACTGCCTGGCCAAATGGGAGAATGTATGCTTGCCAAAAAAAGCTGGTGGGCTTGGAGTACTTGATCTCAGACTGCAAAACAGAACCCTCCTCACCAAATTCCTATTCAAATTCTTTAATAGACATGATATACCCTGGGTCAATTTGATATGGAATAACTATTATGCCAATGGTGAGGTTCCAAACTTTCCCACTAGAATGGGATCTTTCTGGTGGAGAGATTGTTGCTCTATTTTACAAGACTTCAAGAACATGACCATATGCTATGCTAGAAATGGGAGAACCATTAAACTCTGGTCAGACAATTAGTGTTCTCAAACATTGGTCAGATCAATGCCCAAGCTTTTCTCTTATGTAAAAAATACGCACACCACCCTTGCATCTGCCAGCAACTTGGACTATAATGATTTCTATGAGATGTTCCATCTACCCATGTCCTCCATTGCAGTGCAGCAGAGCAACAACCTCACAGAGCTGATTAACAGCAGAGAAAATAAGAACTCACCAGATTCATGGAAGTTCTACTGGGGTGGTGCTAAATACTCCAATAAAAGAGTATACCTAGAATACATAGGAAACCCACCCGATGCTCCAAAACCTTTTCAGTGGATATTGAAATCTTGCACACTACCCAAACAGAATTTTTTTTCTAGCTGCTTCTACAGGACAGACTGAATACCAGAGACCTTCTCAACAGAAAGAATTTCTATATTGAGACAAGCAAATGTGTCGTATGTGATGATGAGCCTAATGAGCATTTAATGCACCTATTTTTCAGCTGTGACTTCAGTCAGAATTTCTGGATGAATATTGGGTATCAATGGAACACTGACTATGATCTCAGTGAGATGCTCATGGAGGGGAAGAAACAGAACAACTCAAGTTGCTTCAAGGAATGTCTAATAGCTGGATGTTGGAGCCTTTGGAAACATAGAAACAACATCATATTTCATCACAGAACAAAGAGCATGGCATATTGCTTAACCACCTTCAAGGAGAACTTTAGCATGATTATCAAAAAAGCTAAACCTGGATTGAAAGAAGGCATGCAAAGCTGGTTGGACTACTTGTAGACATATGTAACTTTTCCATCATATTAATGAAAATCAGAGTTACAGTGGGGGCCTTCCCCACTGTTTTTGCTCAAAAAAAAAGAACAAGAGAGTGAGATCTAATAGAGATAGGTATAAAAGATAAATAAAAGAGCAAACTAAAGTAAATATAAATAAATTGCAGCAAGGTATTTTTGGGTTTTTTGGTTTATAGATCTAAAAATATATGATGGAAAATAGACCCGGGGACCATAGGTTTCACTAGAGGCTTCTCTCTTGAAAGAAAACATACGGTGGGTGAACAAATTACTGTCGAGCAATTGATAGAAAAGTGCATAGTTATGACGATATCCAAGGCAATGACCATGAATATAGGCATCATGTCCGTGTCAAGTAGACCGAAATGATTTTGCATCTACTACTATTACTCCACACATCGACCGCTATCCAGCATGCATCTAGAGTATTAAGTTCATAAGAACAGAGTAGCGCCTTAAGTAAGATGACATGCTGTAGAGGGATAAACTCAAGCAATATGATGAAAACCCCATCTTTTTATCCTTGATGGCAACAATACAATACGTGCCTCGCTACCCCTACTATGTCACTGGGTGAGGACACCGCAAGATTGAACCCAAAACTAAGCACCTCTCCCATTGCAAGAAAAACCAATCTAGTTGGCCAAACCAAACCGATAATCTGAAGAGAAATACAAAGATATTTGATCATGCATAAAAGAGTTCAGAGAAGACTCAAATAATATTCATAGATAATATGATCATAAATCCACAATTCATCGGATCTCGACAAACACACCGCAAAAGAATATTACATCGATTAGAACTCCAAGAACATCGAGGAGAACATTGTATTGAAGATCAAAGAGAGAGAAGAAACCATCTAGGTACTAGCTATGGACCCGTAGGTCTATGGTAAACTACTCACGCTTCATTGGAAGGGCAGCAAGCTTGATGTAGAGGCCCTTCGTGATCGAATCCCCCTCCGGCAGGGTGCCGGAAAAAGCCCCAAGATGGGATCTCACGGGAACAGAGACTTGCGGCGGTGGAAAAGTATTTTTTGTGGACACTTCTGATGTTGGGGGAATATTTTAGAATTTATAGTGCAAAGATTAGGATTGGTGGACTCCCAAGGGGCCCACAATCCCTCAGGACGCCCCCTGGGGCGCACCTAGCAGGCTTGTGGCCTCCTCGGGAACCTTCTGGCCCCCTCTCCAAGTCCTCTGGATGTCTTCTGGTCCAAGAAAAATCATCGCGAAAGTTTTATTCCATTTGGGCACCGTTTGGTATTCCTTTTCTGTAAAACTCGAAAACAAGGAAAAAACAGAAACTGGCACTGGGCCCTAGGTTAATAAGTTAGTACCAAAAATAATATAAAATAGCATATTAATGAATATAAAACATCCAAAACATATAATATAATAGCATGGAACAATCAAAAATTATAGATACGTTGGAGACGTATCAAGCATCCCCAAGCTTAATTCCTGCTCGTCCTCGAGTAGGTAAATGATAAAAATAGAATTTTTGATGTGGAATGCTACCTAACATATTTATCCATGTAATCTTCTTTATTGTGGCATGAATATTCAGATCCATAAGATTCAAAACAAAAGTTTAATATTGACATAAACACAATAATACTTCAAGCATACTAATAAAACAATCATGTCTTCTCAAAATAACATGGCAAAAGCAAGTTATCCCTACAAAATCATATAGTCTGGCTATGCTCCATCTTCATCACACAAAGTATTTTATCATGCACAACCCCGATGACAAGCCAAGCAATTGTTTCATACTTTTGGTGTTCTAAAAAAATTTCAACTTTCACGCAATACATGAGCGTGAGCCTTGGATATAGCACTATAGGTGGAATAGAATATGGTGGTTGTGGAGAAGACAAAAAGAAGAAGAAAGTCTCACACCAACTAGGCATATTAACGGGCTATGGAGATGCCCATCAATAGATATCAATGTGAGTGAGTAGGGATTTCCATGCAACGGATGCACTAGAGCTATAAGTGTATGAAAGCTCAAAAAGAAACTAAGTGGGTGTGCATCCAAATTGCTTGCTCATGAAGACCTAGGGAAATTTGAGGAAGCCCATCATTGGAATATACAAGCCAAGTTCTATAATGAAAAATTCCCACTAGTATATGAAAGTGACAAAATAGGAGACTCTCTATCATGAAGAACATGGTGCTATTTCGAAGCACAAGTGTGGAAAAGGATAGTAACATTGTCCCTTCTCTCTTTTTCTCTCATCATTTTTTTGTTTGGGCTTCTTTGGCCTCTTTTATTTTATTTGGGCTTCTTTGGCCTCTTTTATTTTAAATAAAGTTCGGAGACTCATCCCAACTTGTGAGGGAATCATAGCTTCCATCATCCTTTCCTCACATGGGATAATGCTCTAATAATGATGATCATCACACTTTTATTTACTTACAACTCAATTATTACAACTCGATACTAGAACAAAATATGACTCTATATGAATGCCTCCGGCGGTGTATCGGGATGTGCAATGATCAAGAGTGACATGTATAAAAAAATATGAACGGTGGCCTCGCCACAAATACCATGCCAACTACATGATCATGCAAAGCAATTTGACAATGATGGTATGTGTCATAATAAAACGGAATGGTGAAAGTTGCATGGCAATATAGCTCGGAATGGCTATGGAAATGCCATAATAGGTAGGTATGGTGGCTATTTTGAGGAAGGTATATGGTGTGTTTAATGCACAGGCGAAAGTTGCGTGGTACTAGAGAGGCTAGCAATGGTGGAAGGGTAAGAGTGCGTATAATCCATGGACTCAACATTAGTCATAAGGAACTCACATACTTATTGCAAAAATTTATTAGCCATCGAAAAAAAGTACTACACGCATGCTCCTAGGGGGATAGATTGGTAGGAAAGGACCATCGCTCGTCCCCGACCGCCACTCATAAGGAAGACAATCAAAGAATAAATCATGCTCCGACTTCATCACATAACGGTTCACCATACGTGCATGCTACGGGAATCACAAACTTCAACACAAGTATTTCTACCAATCCACAATTACTCACTAGCATGACTCTAATATCACCATCTTTATATCTCAAAACAATATGCAAGGAATCAAACTTCTCATAGTATCGAATGCTCTTTATATGAAAGTTTTTATTATATCCCTCTTGGATGCCCATCATATTAGGACTAAATTCATAACCTAAGCAAATTACCATGCTGTTTAAAGACTCTCAAAATAATATAAGTGAAGCATGAGAGTTCAATTTTTTTTATAAAATAAAACCACCACCGTGCTCTAAAAAGATATAAGTGAAGCACTATAGCAAACTGCCTAGCTCAAAAGATATAAGTGAAGCGCATAGAATATTCTAATAAATTCACGATTAAAGCGTGTCCCTCTCAAAAGGTGTGTACATCAAGGATGATTGTGGCAAACTAAAAAGCAAAGACTCATATCATACAAGACGCTCCAAGCAAAACACATATCATGTGGTGAATAAAAATATAGCCTCAAGTAAATTTACCGATGGATCAAAGATGAAAGAGGGGATGCCATCCAGGGAATACCCAAGCTTAGATGCTTGGTTGTGCTTTAATATTACCTTGGGGTGCCTTGGTCATCCCCAAGCTTAGGCTCTTGCCACTCCTTATTCCATAGTCCATCAAATCTTTACCCAAAACTTGAAAACTTCACAACACAAAACTCAACAGAAAACTCCTAAGCTCCGTTAGTATAATAAAATAAATCACCACTTTAGGTACTGTTGTGAACTCATTCTTAATTTATATTTGTGTAATATCTACTGTATTCCAACTTCTCCATGGTTCATCCCCCTGATACTACCTATAGATTCATCAAAATAAGCAAAGAACACATAAAAAACAGAATCTGTCAAAAACAGAACAGTCTGTAGTAACTTGAATATTAGTCATACTTACTCAACTAAAACATTTCTGAAAAATTAGGAAAACAGATTAAATTCATATATCAATCCTGTGTAAAAAATTCAGAATTTTTCCACACTACACTGAATTCAAACAATTCTGTTACTGGACACAAAAGTTTCTGTTTTTCAGCAAAACCAAATCAACGATATACCAAAGTATCCCAAAGGTCTTGCTTGGCTCAAACACTAATTAAAACACCAAAACACAATTACTACATACGTGATAATGTGTATTCTCATAAAAACAGAAAATAAAAAAATTGGGTTGTCTCCCAACAAGCGCTTTTGTTTAAAGCCTTTTAGCTAGGCGTTGATAATTTTAATGATGCTCACATGAAAGATAGCAACTGAAACACAAAGAGAGCATCATATAGCATGTGAAAAACAACTTTAAGTATAACATACTTCCTATGCATAGGAATTTTATAAGCAAACAAATTATCAAAACAAGCAAAAACTAGCATATGCAAGGAAAAAGAAAGAAACAATAGCAATCTCAACATAACGAGAGGTAATTTAGTAACATGAAAATTTCTACAACCATATTTTCCTCTCTCATAATAATTATATGTAGGATCATAATCAAATTCAACAATATAACTATGACATAAAATATTCTCAACATGATCCACATGCATGCAAAGTTGACACTCTTCCAAAATAGTGGGATTATCGTCAAATAAAGTCATGACCTCTCCAAGCCCACTTTTATCAAAAATTTCATAAGATTTATCAATCTCCAAAGTAGTGGGATCATTATTACCTAGATTTGAAACTCTTCCAAACCCACTTTCAATATTATAGCAAACATATTCATCATGAGGTTTAAATAAATTTTCAAGATCATAAGAAGCATTATCACCCCAATCATGATCATTGCAATAAGTAGCGGACATAGCAAAACTAGCATCCCCAAGCTTGGGGTTTTGCATATTATTAGCATAATTGACATTAATAGAATTTATAATAACATCATTGTAATCAAGCTTTTGATTCAAGGAACTATCAAGTATGGGTGCAATAGCAATAATTTCATGTTTAACATAAGGAACTATAGCAAGTTCATCTCCATAAGCATAATTAATATTGGCATCATGGCCATAAAAATAGCAAGCATCATGTTCATCAAGGGAGGATATCTCAATCCAATCAACGGAATCATAATTATCAATAGACTCATGCATATCATTATTTTCTTCCAAAGCAACGGTCATTCTCTCAATAAATTCCTTAACATAGGCATTATGAGCATAGTTTTCATAGCAATATTTAAGTATGTCAACATTTTCAGATTTGTAGAGAGTAATATCATACTTTTCAATCAAAGAAGCAACTTCATAAGCACCCTTAAAAGCAACAAATTCTTCAATTTGTTCGATATCATAGTAACTATAAACACCCTTTTCATAAGAAGATAAGATTTCATTATCATTAAACTCACATAGGTAGGGAAGGTGTTTTTGAGGGTTCTTAGAGCAACAAGTAAAATCACAAAGTTCACAAAGATTCCAAGCATAACATAGCAAATAATTTATTTGATTCCATAAGAGTCTCCCTTTTTCAGACAAACGGTGACGCACAAAATGAGCATGCTCATCTAAAGATTTTCCCTCAACTAAACTAGTTGGGGTTTTAGCACGAGCACATATGGATCGAAGATGATCCAAGTAGAAAACTTTAAGTGGATCCATAAACCTTTTTATTTCTGATTTTCAATAAACACATAATTATATCAACCAAACAAGCAAACGAGCCAAGTAAGACATAAAGGCAAACAAAAAGGCAAACGAAAAGAAGGAAAATAAAAAGGCAAATATTTTTGTGTTTTTCTGAAAATGTTTTAGAAGTGGGGGAGAGGAAAACGAGAGGCAAATGGCAAATAATGTAAGTGCAAGAGATGAGAGTTTATGATGGGTACTTGGTAGGCTTGATGTAGAACCTCCCCGACAACGGCGCCAGAAATTCTTCCTACTACTTCTTGAGCTTGCGTTGATTTTTCCCTTGAAGAGGAAAGGGTGATGCAACAAAGTAGAGATAAGTATTTCCCTCAGTTAAGAACCAAGGTATCAATCCAGTAGGAGGCACAAGCAAGTCTCCAATCTATGCACCTGCACAAACTAACAAACACTTGCACACAATGCGAAAAAGGGATTGTCAATCCCTTCACGGTCACGAACAAGAGTGAGATCTAATAGAGATAGGTATAAAAGATAAATAAAAGAGCAAACTAAAGTAAATATAAATAAATTGCAGCAAGGTATTTTTGGGTTATAGATCTAAAAATATATGATGGAAAATAGACCCGGGGGCCATAGGTTACACTAGAGGCTTCTCTCTTGAAAGAAAACATACGATGGGTGAACAAATTACTGTCAAGCAATTGATAGAAAAGCGCATAGTTATGGCGATATCCAAGGCAATGATCATGAATATAGGCATCACGTCTGTGTCAAGTAGACCGAAATGATTCTGCATCTACTACTATTACTCCACACATCGACCGCTATCCAGCATGCATCTAGAGTATTAAGTTCATAAGAACGGATTAACGCCTTAAGTAAGATGACATGATGTAGAGGGATAAACTCAAGCAATATGATGAAAACCCTGAAGGAAATATGCCCTAGAGGCAATAATAAAGTTGTTATTTTATATTTCCTTATATCATGATAAATGTTTATTATTCATTATAGAATTGTATTAACCGGAAACTTGATACATGTGTGGATACATAGACAAAACACTGTGTCCCTAGTAAGCCTCTACTAGACTGGCTCGTTAATCAAAGATGGTTAAGTTTCCTAACCATAGACATGTGTTGTATTTTTATGAACGGGATCACATCATTAGGAGAATGATGTGATGGACAAGACCCATCCGTTAGCTTAGCATTATGATCGTTCAGTTTTATTGCTATTGCTTTCTTCATGTCAAATACATATTCCTTCGACTATGAGATTATGCAACTCCCGGATACCGGAGGAATGCCTTGTGTGCTATCAAACGTCACAACGTAACTGGGTGATTATAAATATGCTCTACAGGTATCTTCGAAGGTGTTTGTTGGGTTGGCATATATCGAGATTAGGATTTGTCACTCCGATTATCGGAGAAGTATCTCTGGGCCCTCTCGGTAATGCACATCATAAGAAGCCTTGCAAGCAAAGTGACTAATGAGTTAGTTGCAGGATGATGTATTACGGAACGAGTAAAGAGACTTGCCAGTAACGAGATTGAACAAGGTATGAAGATACCGACGATCAAATCTCGGGCAAGTAACATACCGATGGACAAAGGGAATTATGTATGTTGTCATAACAGTTCGACCGATAAAGATCTTCGTAGAATATGTAGGAGCCAATATGAGCATCTAGGTTCCGCTATTGGTTATTGACCAGAGAGGTGTCTCGGTCATGTCTACATAGTTCTCGAACCCGTAGGGTCCGCACGCTTAATGTTCGATGACGATTTTGTATTATATGAGTTATGTGATTTGGTGACTGAATGTTGTTCGGAGTCCCGGATGAGATCACGGACATGACGAGGAGTCTCGAAATGGTCGAGAGGTAAAGATTGATATATAGGACGATAGTATTCGGACACCGGAAGTGTTCCGGAGGGTACCGGGTACATATCGGGTCACCGGAAGGGGTTCCGGGCACCCCCGGCAAAAGATATGGGCCTAATGGGCCAAGAGGGGAAACGTAGCAGCCAGCAGGCGCTGCTGCGCCCCCCATATGGGCCGAACCATAGGAGAAGGAAAGAGGGGAAGGGAGAAGGAAGGGGAGGGATTCGGCCTCCCCCTTCCCTCCTCCCTCCTCCTTCCTCCCCCCTCCGAAACTTATGGAAGGGGGGAAGGCCGAATTGGGGAGGCGCCCAAGTATGATTCCTCCTACTTGGGGCGCCCCCTTGCTGCTCCCCTCCCTCTCCCACCTATATATACATGGGGAGGGGGCGCCTAGAACACACAACAACATCTGTTAGCCGTGTGCGGCGCCCCCCTCCACAGATTACACCCTCGGTCATATTCTCGCGGTGCTTAGGCGAAGCCCTGCGCGGATCACTTCACCATCACCGTCACCACACCATCGTGCTAACGAAACTCATCTACTTCGTCGACACTTTGCTGGATCAAGAGTTCGAGGGACATCATCGAGCTGAACGTGTGCAGAACTCGGTGGTGCCGTACGTTCGGTGCTTGATTGGTCGGAACGAGAAGAAGTTCGACTACATCAACCGCATTGTCAAATGCTTCCGCTTTCGGTCTACGAGGGTACGTAGACACACTCTCCCCCTCTCGTTGCTATGCATCTCCTAGATAGATCTTGCGTGAGTGTAGGATTTTTTTTTAAATTGCATGCTACGTTTCCCAATAGTGGTATCAGAGCCAGGTCTATGCGTAGATGATATGCACGAGGAGAACAAAAAGAGTTGTGGGCGGTGATCGTCATACTGCTTACCACCAATGTCTTATTTTGATTCGGCGGTATTGTTGGATGAAGCGGCCCGGACCAACCTTACATGACCATGTTCATGAGACCGGTTCCACCGACAGACATGCAACTAGTTTTGCATAAAGGTGGCTGGCGGGTGTCTGTTTCTCCTACTTTAGTTGAATCGAATTTGACTGTGGCCGATCCTTGTTGAAGGTTAAAACAGCAAACTTGATAAATCACCATTGTGGTTTTGATGCGTAGGTAAGAACAGTTCTTGCTAGAAGCCCGTAGCAGCCATGTAAAACCTGCAACAACAAAGTAGAGGACATCTAACTTGTTTTTGCAGAGCATGTTGTGATGTGATATGGTTAAGACATGATGTGATATACTTTGTTGTATGAGATGATCATGTTTTGTAAAAGTTATCGGCAACTGGTAGGAGCTTTATGGTTGTCGCTTTATTGTATGAAATGCAAACGCCATGCAATTGCTTTACTTTATCACTATGCGTTAGCGATAGTTGTAGAAGCAATAGTTGGCGAAATGACCACGACGCAACGATGGAGATCAAGGTGTCGAGCCGGTGATGATGGAGATCATGACGGTGCTTTGGAGATGAAGATCAAAAGCACGAGATGATGATGACCATATCATGTCACATATTTTGATTGCATGTGATGTTTATCTTTTATATGCATCTTATTTTTCTTTGTACGGCGGTAGCATTATAAGATGATCCCTTAACTAAATTTCAAGGTATAAGTGTTCTCCCTGAGTATGCACCGTTGCGACAGTTCATCGTGTTGAGACACCACGTGATGATCGGGTGTGATAGACTCTACGTTCAAATACAACGGGTGCAAGACAGTTTTGCACATGCGGAATACTCGGGTTAAACTTGACGAGCCTAGCATGTACAGACATGGCCTCGTAACACTGGAGACCGAAAGGTCGAACATGAATCATATAGTAGATATGATCAACATAGAGATATTCACCATTGATAACTACTCCATCTCACGTGATAATCGGACATGGTTTAGTTGATTTGGATCACGTATCACTTAGATGACTTGAGGGATGTCTATTTAAGTGGGAGTTCTTAAGTAATTTGATTAATTGAACTTTTATTTATCATGAACTTAGTCCTGATAGTATTTGCAAATCTATGTTGTAGATCAATAGCTCGCGTTGTAGCTCCCCTATGTTTTTTTGATATGTTCTGTGACGCCCCCGGCCCGATCGTGCACTAATCATACACGCAAATGCACACGATCAAGCCTAAGGACTCACGGGAAGATATCACAACACAACTCTAAATCATAAATAAAGTCATACAAGCTTTATATTACAAGCCAGGGGCCTCGAGGGCTCGAATACATAAGCTTGCGAACAAGCGTCAGCGGAAGCATCAGATATCTGAGTACAGATATGAAATAGAAACAGAAAGGCCTTTAGGAAGGCGGGGCAAAATAAAACACTACGATCGAAAGGCGAAGGCCTCCTGCCTGGGACCCTCCGATCCTACTCCTGGTCGTCAGTCAACTCGTAGTAGTATCCATCCTCTGGGTAGTAGTAGTAACGATCGTCGGGGCATCTGTCTCAGGGGGCTCCGTCCTCTGGTCACGTCAAACTGGTATGGGGAGAAAAAGGAAAACAAAGCAACCGTGAGTACTCTGAAGTACTCAGCAAGCAAGGATCTACACTACATATGCAACATTATCAAGGGGAGGCTGTATATGTGGACTGGGCTGCAGAAATGCCAGAATAGAGAGAAGGCCTAGTCCTATCGAAGACTAGCATCTTCAGCGATCTTGCAGCAGTAGAAGAGAGTAGAACAATACCATATAATGTAGCAGTAATAATATCAACCTCACCCAGAGATCCTTTCTCGACTCCCTGCGAGAAAGCAATCCCAGAGCCATACATTCATCAACCTCGTCCTGAGATCCCTTCTCGACTCCCTGCGAGAAGCAATCCCAGAGCCATATATACAGGTCTCATCACAGGTATCCAGTTCTAAATTGTATCAATCAGGATACAACTCCGAGTGTCCTTTACCGTAGGACCGGCTATCGATAGAAGTGTTCTTCCCTGCAGGGGTGCACCAACTTACCCAACACGCTCGATTAACTCCGGCCGGACACACTTTCCTGTGTCATGCCCGGCCTCGGCCAAACGACACATCGCAACCCTACCTACAGCTCAGCAGAGAGGTCCCCGTCGGTCTACATCCTAAGCGCTCAGAGGTCTTGGGCCATCGCCCTATGCACTCCGAGTCGTTGCGCGCAGGGAGAAGCCTGGCACCAGGAGGGCGCCGGTCCGTCCGTGCCGCCATGCTGAACTGGACGTCTGACAGAGCTTTCGGCTGATGCTACGATGCAGAACGCCCATACTATGCCCACGTGATGGTTAGTGCTATCAGACCAGAGGCCTGCTCAGATCAAATATCCAAATCGTTAGGACTAGGGGCTTGCGGAAACGAGCAGAGACTCACGAAAGATGTGACCCCGTCGCCCCGTCTCGAGGACTTGCGGCAAGGGCCAAGAATGCCCGGCCGCGCCTCGTATTCACCACTCGGGCACCACACTGGCAACCCGCCTTCACATCACACGCGGGTACCCCTCAGGGTCGACCCGCCTTTCCAAGTAACATTGTAAAGTCCAAGTATCCGTGTGTCCATAACATCAGGGAATCCGAGGTATCACCCTCATTGAATTCCCACTCGATGTATCCATCAAGGTGAACTAGGAGGAATCACCCTCACTGGGTCCACACTTGAGGTGTTGTACGACAGCGTCGTTATCGGAAGCGGTGAAGGAGGAATCACCCTCGATGACCACGACCGAATAGCTACTCTACAGAGTTAACATCAGAAGTGCTACAAGAGGTTTCACCCTCGGCACTCGATAGTAACGCTGCAGTGTCATTACAACTAAGGGGGGGTGATGTGCGGTGTCGGGTCCTGGTCTTCAATCCCATTGATCGGGTCTTCTGACGATCCAGCGCGGCAGTCGGGATAAGTGGGGTCACTGATAGGTCTCTACCCAGCCTAGACTAAACAGTTTAGGATATGTAGGTAATTATCAACAGTAGGTTACAATGAACAGGCTATGCATCAGAATAGGTAAAGCAGCAGCAGCAGTAATTCTAATGCAAGCATGAGAAATTTAGAATGGGCGATATCGGTATGCTCAAGGGAGGGGCTTGCCTGGTTGCTCGGCGGCAAGGGCAAGGTCGTCTATGGTGTCTTCGGGATCCGGAGCTGCGTCGGTCTCGGGGACGACGTCAGGGTCGGGGGCTATCGAGAGAGAAGAGGGGGAGGCAACAGTATAAATATATAGCAAACATGAGCATGACAAATACGATACACGGTGCTAGGGGTAGTCTAACGCAGCATCACACGTAACAGACGGAGCGGGAGAATATCTGACGATATTTCCCGGGTCTTTGGAATTGTCGGACAGAGGATAAGAGGGGAACGGTTGCAAGTTCGGATAGTTAGGGACGCGTGACGGACGAACGGACCGCGTATTCAGATTCGTCTCGTCGTTCTGAGCAACTTTCATGTACAAAGTTTTTTGATCTGAGTTACGGATTATTTAATATGATTTTCTAAAGTTTTTATTAATTTCTGGAATTTAATTAATTATTTAAATTAACATTATCCGAAACAGTGTCTTGCTGACGTCAGCATGACGTCAGGACCAGTGGGTCCAACCTGTCATACTCACATTAGGCTAATTAGTGATTAACTAATTAATTAACATTTAATTAAACTAATTAATTAAATTAGACTAATCTAAACAGGGTTAATTAACTAATTAATTAACTAGTTAATTATTTATTTTATTTATTTTTATTTTTCGTTTTTAAGGGCTGGGCCCCGTTCGTCAGCGTCACAGGGGCACTGGGCCCCACCGGTCAGTGGCACAAGGGCCACGGGCGGGCCACGGGCGCGGCGCGGCGCGCGTGCGCGGGCGCGCGCGCGCGTGGGTGTGCGCGAGCGGCGGCAGCGCGTGCGCGCGAGCGCAGGCAGGCGCGGGCGAGGCAAGCGGGCGATGGGCGTGGCAAGAGCGGGCGGAGCAGCGACGCTAGGCGAGCAGGGGCGGCGCGCGGGCGGTCGGCAGCAGCGGCAGGCGGCGCGCGTAGGCAGCATCAGAGCGGGGTGGCCATGCGCGGGCGGTGAGGCACGGCCAGAGGGCCGGCGACGCGGTCAGCGCCGGTGCGGCCGCGTGGTGGGCGCGGGCGACGGCCGGGGCAAGGCCGGGGCGCGGCCCAGGCGTAGAGGCGGAGCGGGGCGAGGTGCGGGCGCGGTGCGGGGCTGCGGTGAGCGCGGCGGTGACCGAGGGGAGAGGAGGGGCGCGGGCAGCGCGGTGCTCACCGCGAGCTGTAGGGGGGTGGCAGCGGTGCTCGAGCTCGAGGGGGAGGACGGGGACGAGGTCGACGACGGAGAGGGGGAGGCGCGACGAGGTCCGGTGAGGGAGAGGACGAGGAGGACGGGGCGGCGGCGTCGGGCACGGGGTCGAGGTCGAGCGACGGGACGAGGAGGCCCGGCGGAAGGGCGGCACTGGCGAGGTGGCGTCGAGGCGCAGCGGCGATGGAGAGCGGGGCGGCGCGGTCGCCGGGGTCGCCGGCCCGATCCAGATGGGATCGGGTGGAGGGAGTGGAGACCGAGGGGGTGGGGGAATGGGGTGTCGGTGGGCTAGGGTTACGGGGAGTGAGGGGATAAGGGGATGGGGTGGGCCGGCCAGGGGGGAATGGGCCGGCCTGGTTGGTGGCCTGGTGGCCAGCTGGGCCACGGCCCAGTTGGTCCGGGGGGGGGGGGCTTTTCCTTTTTCTTTTCTTTTCTCCTTTTATTTATCCATACCCCTGTTTTGTAAATAGTTAGGGCTCAAATTGAATTTTGTAAAACATGTGACCTGGTCCATAAATACCAGTGCTTAATTCCCTAACACCTAAAATTAGTTTGGACAAAACATCATTTCATACTTAAATTAGATTTAATAAAGGGTTATTAAATATTGTTTTTAGTCGCTGTTTGAAGATGTTTGAGTCACTTACCCAACTCCAATGATGTTGGTTTTAATTTTAGAATTGTCTCTGATTTATTTGCTATTTAATGAACAATTTAGTTTCTATGTTGGACAACTTTTATTTTCCACTTTCATTTAAATTTGAATTTGAGGTTAGGAGTTGAAATGCAATATGATGTTAATGATGATCATGCACTGATAATCATGCTGACTTGGCATTATCAAAATGGGATTACTGTGGCTAACCACCGGGGGTGTTACAAATCTCCTCTACTAACAAGAATTCTCGTCCCGAGAATTAAGAAGTAGAAGGAAAAAGTTCGGGGTATTCCGCACGAAGATTATCCTCGCGTTCCCAAGTGGCTTCATTTTCAGTATGATTTGACCACTGCACTTTGAGGAACTTGGTAACCTTCTGACGGGTTCGACGTTCAGCTTCATCGAGAATGCGGATCGGATGTTCCTTATATGAAAGATCATCATGCAATTCGAGCATCTCGTGATCCACAGCTCGGTGCGGAGATTCCTTGAAGCATTTTCGAAGTTGCGACACATGGAAGACGTCGTGGATATGAGAGAATTGCGGAGGCAATTCCAATTTATACGCCACCTGTCCACGCCTAGCAACAAGGCGGAAAGGACCAATGTAGCGCGGAGCTAACTTGCCCTTGATTCCAAAACGGTGAGTGCCTTTCATAGGTGTGACACGAAGATAAGCTTGATCACCAGGTTGATAAGTCAAACCCCATCGTTTGCGATCATAGTTGCTCTTCTGGCGGTCCTGAGCCGCCTTGAGATTTTCCCGGACAATACGAACTTGTTCTTCGGCTTGTTGAATAATATCTGGACCCACGAGCGGTCGTTCCCCAGTTTCTGACCAATTCAGAGGGGTTCGACACTTACGTCCATAGAGAACTTCAAAGGGGGCCATTTTCAGACTGGCTTGATAGCTGTTGTTATAAGAGAACTCGGCATATGGAAGAGATTCTTCCCACTTCTTGCCGAAAGAAACAACACAAGCTCGTAGCATGTCTTCAAGCACTTGATTGACTCGTTCAACTTGGCCTTGGGATTGAGGATGATAAGCTGAACTCCAGGTAATATGAGTTCCCACAGCCTTTTGGAAACTTTCCCAGAAATGACCAGTGAATATGCTGCCACGGTCTGAACTGATCTCTTTCGGAATACCGTGGAGTGAAACAATTCTGGAGATATATAACTCTGCTAACTGACTAGCAGTGATCGTCTCCTTGACAGGCAGAAAGTGTGCAACTTTGGAGAGTTGGTCGACAATGACAAGAATAGCATCGTGACCCTTCTGTGACCTGGGAAGTCCTGTAACGAAATCCATCTGAACCTTATCCCATTTCCATAAAGGAATAGGAAGTGGTTGCAGAATTCCAGCAGGCTTCTGATGTTCTGCTTTAATGCGTCGACACACATCACATTCAGCAACATATCGAGCAATGTCTTGCTTCATTCTAGACCACCAGTACCTTTGACGGAGATCACGATACATCTTGGTGCTACCCGGATGAATAGACAGCGGGGTATCATGTGCCTCCTTCATAACTTTGTCAGTCATAAGCTCGAAGCGAGGTACGACAATGCGGTCTCTGAAATACAAGGTTCCATCTTCAGACAGCGAGAAATCCCTGTACTTTACAAGGTGAAGGTCTTTCTTCATCAGATCAATTTCAGCATCTTTAGCTTGCGCATTCTTAACAGCTTTCTCAAGGTCTGGTTCAACAACCAAGGTTTTTAGGTATCCTTGGGGAACTATCTCGAGATTTAGCTTTCGAAGCTCTTCATACAGAAGGGGTTGCTGTAGCTGAACCTCAAGTTCGCAGCAATAGGATTTGCGGCTCAACGCATCAGCCATTACATTAGCCTTGCCAGGGGTATAAGAAATACCCAAATCATAGTCCGCAATGGTCTCCATCCATCTTTGCTGACGGAGATTTAGAGATGGCTGAGTGAACAAGTACTTCAAACTTTTATGATCCGTGTAGATCTCGCAACGATTACCGAGGAGATAATGTCGCCACAACTGCAGTGCATAGATGACAGCAGCTAGTTCTAGATCATGTACCGGATAATTCTCTTCATGCGGTCGCAACTGACGAGAGCCATAGGCAATCACTTTACGCTCTTGCATTAGGACACAGCCTAATCCTTCACGGGATGCATCACAATAAATCACAAAGTCTTTACGGGAATCTGGAGGAGCAAGTACTGGGGCAGACGTTAGCTTGTCCTTGAGTGTTTGAAAGCTTTCCTGACATTTTTCTGTCCATTCAAACTTAACGCCCTTGTGAAGCAGATCAGTCAACGGCTTAGCAATCTTAGAAAAATTCTCAACAAAACGACGGCAATAACTTGCAAGACCGAGAAAACTTCTCACTTGCTTGACGTTCTTCGGAGGAGTCCAGTCAAGAATAGCCTGAACTCGTTCTGGGTTAACGGCAATGCCATCTTTCGAAATCACATGGCCGAGATATGTCACTTCAGACAGCCAGAATTCACATTTAGAATATTTGGCATACAGTTGGTGTTCTCGGAGCCTTTCCAGTACAAGACGGAGGTGTTCAGCATGTTCTTCCTTATTCTTTGAATAAACCAGAATATCATCTAGATATACCACGACGAACTTGTCGAGGTAATCCATGAAGATGTAATTCATCAGACGGGAAAATGTGGCTGGAGCATTGGTTAAGCCAAATGACATGACAGTGTACTCATAAGAGCCATAGCGAGTAACAAAAGCAGTCTTCAGAATATCCTCTTCACGAACACGGATCTGATGATAACCCAATCTCAAATCAAGCTTAGAGAATACTGAGGAACCAACAAGTTGATCATACAAATCATTGATCCGAGGAAGCGGATACTTGTTTTGAATTGTTGCTTGGTTGATTGGTCGATAATCCTGAACCAATCGGTTAGTTCCATCCTTCTTCTTAACGAAGAGTGAAGGTGCTCCCCAAGCAGAGGAACTGGGGCGGACGAAACCTTTCTTAAGTGACGTGTCGATTTCTTCCTTAAGTTCGAGAAGATGATGCGGAGGCATCTTATAAGGGCGCTTCGCAATAGGAGTTGTGCCTGGTTTCAAGTCAATGACAAACTCAACAGCTCTGGTAGGGGGAATTCCTGGAAGTTCTTCTGGAAAGACATCTTGAAAATCGCGAACAACGGGAACGTTCTCGATGCCTTCAAGCGGTGAAGCATTCAATGCATTCAGAACATACATCTGGCTCTCAGCATCCTGAGCTATTCGGGCTGAGTATTTGACTGTCTGGCCAGAAGGGTGAGTGAGCTGGACTGTCTTAGTAGCGCAATCAATCAAAGCATTATGGGCAGTCAACCAGTCCATCCCGAGAATGATGTCTATGTCGGAAGGTCCAAGAGCAATAAGGGAAGCAGAGAACATCAACCCTTCAATTTTTATCTGATTGTTGTGACTTACCATCTTGGTTTGCCACCTGGAACGGGGGGTGATAATCTCTAACGGTGTGGGTAACAGCTCTAGATGTAGCTCATGCCGCTGAGCAAATTGTTGAGACACAAAGGAATGTGATGCTCCTGAGTCGAAAAGGACAGAAGCTGCAACTGAATTAATCGGGAGGGTACCCATCACAATGGTTGGTTCTTTCTGAGCCTCTTCTGTATTGACATGGTTAGCATGGCCCAGTATAACAGCAGAAGGTTTGGCATTGGGATTCCTGGGCTGACGAGCTCGGGCATCTCGATTTTGGTTCGGACGGCAATTGGTAGCACGGTGCCCTGGTTGACCACACTTGAAGCAATTCTGATCATTATGGGGAGGAGCTACAGCAGTGGACTGTCCGCCCTGAGTCACTAGCTGTCTCGGCGGCGGAGGCAGGCGGGGTGCAACATAAGACGGCCTTGGTGTTGGAGCAGGTCGGTGATGAACATTGTGCGGGATCCACACTCGACGTTTCTGAACAGGCTGACCCGAGGATGAGCCAGCTTCATGAGTGCGCTTGAGCGACTCCTGGCATTCAGTCAGAGCTGTTTCAATTTGGAAAGATTTGCTGACAAGCATTTCGAAGTCTGTACAATCAAGGACTGCAAGTGCGAGTTTTATGTCAGTACGGAGTCCTTCACGGAATTTATCCTGCTTGCGGGCGTCAGTGTTAACGTCATCCTCAGCATAGCGGGATAACTCGAGAAATTTCCTCTGATATTCATCCACAGTCATTGTGCCCTGTGTGAGTTTGCGAAACTGCTGCTTCTTCTGATCTATCAGACCTTGAG